>OY720441.1:69547508-70107879 GCA_963082915.1 Dolichopus griseipennis | reverse complement strand
AAATCGAGGATATAGAAAAATATAAGAACGGTAGGCAATGGGTTAAATATGAACTCAAAATCCATGAAGAAATATAACTCACTTACTTTTACATTAGTTGTATAAACTTATCAATTCGATTTTCTATTATAAAATCAAGGTAAACTTTCCTTAACTTTTTATGTTATGCCATTTATAATTTAAAAAAATATTTTTGTAATTAAGTTGAAAAAACTAAAAAAATACATTATATTTTGTTTATACATTATAGTGTTTGAAACTTTTAAGCTTAAAATTTGAATTAACCATAAAAGTAAATTGCTGGATTAATGTTAACAAAAAGAAACAACTATCTTTCATTTCACCAATTTACTTTTATATTATAAAATACTTTTTTAAATGCAAAAAAATGATTTTAGTGTGTTTAATAGTGTTAAAACATCCGAGAAAAGAACCAATATCTACCATTATTTTGTTATTTTCTAACTTTTAGGGGGCTAGTTTTACCTTAAATAAATGTATATATTGAAAAAATGATTTTTTTTTTTTTAATCTATAGATACTATTAGATATTATTAATTCTTTAATCAATGATTTAATATATATATATATACCAAAAGTTATTGTAATGCAAATACAATTATAAGTATGTATATGTATTTCAATTTCTATACTGCAAAGCCTAAATTTTTAAAATAAAGTTTTTTATAATGATCGAATAAAATATAATTAGAATAAATTTGAAATATATATATATACATTATAAATATAGGTAAGATACAACAGTTCTCAGACCAAATGAAATGAAAAACATCTGTTAAAATGTATAATTTATCTGATAGATAAAAATACAGTATTTTTTAATTTATAAAAAAAAGAACAATTAAGTAAAACAAAAACTCTAAAATAGAATATAATGAATTAAATCTAAATATCAGGTAAATTTTGAGTATCTGTAGATATTTAAAAATATACTTTGAATTCATAATATTATATAATAAGAAAACTTCATAAGTACCTATAGTTTTATTTCGATAAAAATTTATGATCCTTTAAAAACTAGTTTTTATTTTTAATTTTATTATATATTATACATATATATGTAGAAATGTTTAATATATTAGATACATATATATACAAATACTAAATCTACCTAAATTTACCTTTTTAATAAAACTAAACAAGGGAATTTTATAAAAGAAAAAAAATGGTATAGAAATGAATATTAGAGGACTAAAGAATCTATAGATACGAACTGGAATGGAACCAAAAGAACTAAAAAAAAACTATTGATATTACCGCAACAAGTTTTTTTTTATTTATATTACATATATATATTATGTATGGATGTATATATTACATTACCTATATATACAATTTTATTATAAGAATATATATCCTATTACAAATACAAAAATAAATGAATGTATCTGTAGATATGAAAATTTTTTATATTTGATTTTTTGTTGTTTTGTGGGAAGATTACGTGGGAAATACCTTTTTCTTTCTTATATATTTTTTTCATATTTGTGGAAATATTTTTTTGTTTTTTTTTTTTCTTTGATCAACAATAGATACAATCTTTTATTTGTATAGATTCAGGTGATTTTTTGTTCATTTTTAGATACTTATTATAGAATAAATTTTTTATTTTGTGATACAAATAATATGTTCATTTTTAATATAATAGAAAAAAATAATGAGGAAGAGTATATAATATAGTAGACTCGGTCAACTTTGGATACCTTTATAAATGCAATTTCATTTGGTTAATAATTTTGGACAGAATTTTAGATACTCAGCTATTAATAGAGTATATAGGATATCCGGAACTTAAAGGTCATGAAGAGAAGAGACGATAAAGAACTAAAAAAATTTTATAGAGTATTAAGAACGGTTTTTTGAAAAAAACAGTGAAAAATATCAATATTTTTTTAATTTAAGTCCTTATGGTTTTCAACTATGATAGATAATGAATATTTTAGATATTAGCCCATAACTTCTGCTAGCTACTGACCACAGACTAATATACTATAGTATATTAGTCTGTGTACTGACTTTCAGACAAATCTTTTATCTTTAATTGTTGTTTTGTTGCTAAAACGATCAGAAAATCTAAGCATTTTAGGTTTGCAGCTTGTGGAATGTTGTGGAATGAGCATATTTTTGATATAGCTAAATGCTGCCAAATGTTTTGCCAAACATATTTCTCTCCTAAGAATCTGTCCAATATCTTTAAAGCCGTTATTCGATCTAAGATTAAGTATAATTCGCACAATTGGGCTGGCGCATCCGAAACTTCTTTGAGGTACCTCGACAAAATTCAAAATTCTATCTTACGTCGAACACTTATTCCACTTAACTCTCGTCGAAATATTGGAGCGATTCTCTGTTTTATAGATAACTTTCAGGTAATGACATTTGCTCTATTGAACTTAAGTCAATTATGCCTCCTTTTAAGCAATTCAACGTAATGTCAGAGGAGCAGCTAGTGCTAATTTCTTCACTGTGGATTCAAAATGGTTTTAAATCTGGTTATGAAAACTCATTTATCGTGAGGACTGCTAAGATATGGAACATGCTTCCATCTAATGTGTTCCCCTAATTTTGTTAATATATAACATACTACAACTTGCAAAAATGCAACTATCACATCCGATCTTTACAACCTCTGATTTCCGAAAAAATGAAAAACATCTGTTAAAAATGTATAATTTATCTGATAGATAAAAATACAGTATTTTTATATTTATAAAAAAAAGAACAATTAAGTAAAACAAAAATTCTATCTTACGTCGAACACTTATTCACTTAAATATAAAATTTTATATATATGTAAGTTGTGTTCATATTAAAAAAGAAGTTGTATGGCAGCTACTCGAATTCATTGAGCAAACTGAACTGAATTTCAAACCCGGATCCCTTTACTGCGTCACAAACGTAATTGCAAATTAAGTATACATACTATTGGATCTGCGTTTATATGGGTATAAAAAAAAACCAAAAAATATTTCTAATAGAATGTAAATGTAATTTATTAAAAATTTATATATTTTCAGTTCTATTTGTTTTTATATTTTTTCTGTAAATGTATCTTTGCATATTGTATCTACAGATATTATTGTTAGATATTATTATTATTGTATCTATTTTTAAGAAAGTGTTTATTACTGAATGAAATTTTTTTTCAAAATAAAAAAAACAGGACTAAAAAAAAAAATGGTAACCAACAAAAAAAAAAAAATCATAATTATTTATTCAATCTAATATAAATTAGTATATATATAGAAATATATATATAAAATGTATAAGTAAAAATGTGCAGATATGTTGGTATTTTATTTTTGCAGATGCATAATATTTATAGATTTAATTTGATACAATTATTGTAGTTGTTGCCTTTGTTGTTGTTGTTGTTGTATAGAAATTTTGAATAGAAACTATTTTTAATAAAAAAAAAAAAATTTTTTTTATAAATGGATTAAAAATAGACATTTTGATGATCAATAAAAATTATTGTTTACATCTTTTGGTTTATTTTTTTTTGTATAAATATGCAAGAAGTCATGTTTACACATATTTATCTGATATTTGCATATATATATATATATGGATATATGAATATAAGCAATATTGGCTTTAAATATGTTTATATGTGATCTATAAAAAATATAAAAACTGGTGTTTTACTGTTTTGCTATTATAGCATAAATAAATCGGAAGTGTTCTCCCATTGACATTGTAGTTTCGTTAAAAAAAAAGGGTGGAGTAAATATAAAATGTAGGACATAAACATTACTCACTGTTCAAACTTGGATGAGACGAAACAAGATGACAATTGACCGTTGGAAGGTAAATTGTAGACGGACTTCAATGGTTTATTTATGAAAATTTGCAAATTTCAAAATTAATCAAAGGGAGAGGAAGATTATTTGGAACCAGCAGTTTTCATAACCTAAGAATTTCCATTGTCCTTGGAGTCTTCGGTGCTTCAGTATTGCATTGGAATTGTTTCAGAGGAGGTATTAAATGGATTTTAATTTAATAAAACTGGTAACCTATATGAAAGATTTTAATATTTTGACGATTGTTAAGTGGTGTAACAGTTACCTGAATTGTTGGGTCACCAATTAGGCGTTAGACCCCCTTTTTAAGATCACCTACTGAAGTTTTATATAATTTATAGTTCATTTATGCTGGGCGGCACAGTAGTTAGAGTGAGGACATTTTTTTGCGAAAGGCCCAGGTTCGAATCCCTATGAAAGTGAAAAAACTTTTTCGACTCGACTCAGCTACCATTCGCTATTGGGTTCAAATTATTGGCTTAATAAATAATTTATAATTATTTATCTTTCATGAAAAATACATTAATGTTGCAATATAAACAAATGCAAAATATAAACAAATTATTTAATCGAATAATACACCTCACAGATATAGTATATAATACCAAAATAACTCAAATACAAAATATTACATATTTCCTGAACACACTTTATAATAATAATAACTAATAAGTAAGTAATTTGTATTTTTTTAAAGTAACTATTAATTAAATTCACAAGATAGAATTTTTTTCACGTTTTTAATACCTACATTGCTTTTATTAATTTCAGGTGTAACTAAATAAGTAAAAATGGATACAAAATTATCATCAAAAAAGTATTTTCTTTACTGCGTAAAAATTAAATTAAAATTTTTCAATAAAAATATGTTTTAATTTTTGATTATTTAAAGAAAAAATTTAATAAATTTATGACCTTATTTAGGTTATAACGTATAAATAGATATGATATATGGTAGTATATATTAATAATGAACATAATTTTGAAAATATACAATTACAAATAAGTAATCTTAAAATAAAAAATTGGTATGACTGTTTCAGCTAATTTTTCGGCCAGCCCAACACATCACTAAACTAAAACAAGGCTTAATTACTATTTCTAATGTTATCCGGTTTGATATGATAGACACTGATTTTTCCAAACATACTCGCAATAATGCTGTTTTTATAGATTTACTTAACTTACTACAAGTACTTCTATATTAGAAATACAATATTGAGTACTTTGATTAATATTCGTCTGAATCAATTGTAATCAATTTCTTTTAAGAATACAGATTTTTTTTAAATTAATTACAAAGTTTCCAATTTAAATGTAATTATAACAATAAAATTTTTCTACTCAGCTGGTCACTCTAAAACAAAAAAAATTAGATTTTCAATTAAAAAATTACTTTAAAAATCGATTTAAAAAAAAAAAAAAATACCATATGACATGATTAGCTCTATTTTCATTTTAGATTCTTAGAAATTAATCTCGGATGTTATTTAATTTTTTTTTTTTAATTACATCCTTTTGATTACAAGTTTTGTAATTTTTTTTTGCGCTTTCGTTACTTCTTTTGCTACCAGTTTTATATTACTTCTCTCCTTTTATAGATATTTATTATAGCATTCTTTACCAGTTTCCTTTGATTATTTTTTTTAGTTGTTCAGTTTTTCACAAAGCGAAAAGAAAAAAAAACATAAGAAAATTTTAATTTATTTGATTGATTTGTTGATTTTTTATTTTGCCATTTTAAATACTCGTATAGCTAAAATTTATTAAAGAAAAACTAGTTTTCCATTCCCACTTTTTGTCTTCATTTTATTCTTATGCGCATTTAATTAATAAATTGAGTACTCAGCTGATTGAACAATGGCGCGAATATTTAATTTACCGTAACAATACGTGTTAATTACATATACTTTAATTTGTTCAACTTCAATATTCCAATTTTATAATTTTTTTTTTTTGTAATTATCTATCGCTACATGGTATCTTCTTATCTCTATTATTGGATTTAAGATATGCGATTTATAATCTTTTTGATTGTATTTAATTTATAGGTAGGTATGAGTACTTTTTTTGTAGTAGTAGTTGTAGTTTTATGATTACTTGTGTTGTGGGTAATAGTGTACAGTGACCTTAAAGTAATTACTAAGAATAAATTTGATTAAAAGTAATTTAGGTATGTATTAAAAGTAAATATTTGGTGATATTTTAAAGATTTTTTTAATAATTTTATTGTAGTATGATTCACTAAAACTGTAAGTGGTTGTTTGACATTTTAAAATTCAATAAAATTTTTAAACATAAATTGATAAGTACTTATATTGAAATTTGTAATCAATTATAATGAATTGTACTTAGGTACACTTACAAAAAAAAAGTATAAGGTGTTCGCTAGTCTTTTTCTTGGGTTATGGATTATCAAATTTTGTTAAGACAAATTTTAGGAATTCATAATTTTGAGTTGCCATTTGTATGGATTTTATTGAATCGTAATATGGAGGATTATATAACAGCAAAACAGTATAGAAGTATTCACTGAGAAATTTAAAAAAATATTTATTCTTAATTTATATAACATCATAACAGTAGAAGTAATCATTGAGTTCAGCAAAGAATGTCAAATGAATTAACAAATACAATTGAAATTCTTGTGAATGCTGGAATCAATACCCACACTCTTTTGTTTAACCCAGTCAAGTACTTAACTTCTAAACCACCAAGGGTGCCAATCAATTTATAACACAAATTGAATTAATAAATTATTTTATTGAACAATTTTTCAAACTTTAATACAAAAAAAAATTATATAAGAATATAACAATTACTTACTACCAATTCTCCTTAAATTGATTATTATAATAAATTGCATAAACTGTTATTAATTTTATAAATAACTACGCTTCTTATCATTTTATTATTATCATTAATTTATGATTATTTAGGGATAATAATAATTTTTAATATAGAAATTAATACGCATATTGAAAAATTCTTCATTGTATTGAGAAAGTGTATGACACCATATTTTTTTTATATAATATATATATATATATATAAATGGTTTTTAATTGTTTTATCGTAAATATATATATATATATATATATATATATATATATATATATATATATATATATATAAAAATACATATTTTATAATTATTGTACAAATATGAAACTCATAATATTTTAATCTAAAGATGTATTTAAGGTTAAATAAATAAATAGATAATTCCGTTTTAATTTTAAAGATAATATTATTAAAGATAAAATAAATCATACTAAGTAGGTATAAGTATTTATTTTAATAAATAATAATTTATAATATTATTAAATTCTTTTTAAAATAATTTTTATTTTCATTTATTTTCAATCGAAATTGTATATTCGTGGAATTTAAAAGATAAGATTTATGATTTCCAAAATACTCGTATAATTTTGTTTTCGAATGGCAAAAAGGGTAAAAAACAAATGTTGATTAAAAAAAACTCTAGATTTACTCTTAAATTAATCTATGGTCGCGTTCCGTAGCATCTAGCACACTACATTGCTATACTGAAGAAACTGAACGAAATGGCGTTTGATTTTGAGTGACACTTTTGGTATATTTTAATTTTATTTAAATTATTTTAATTATATGGAGAATTTCTATGGCTTTGAAAAGCATTTCAATAATTCTATCCTTAATTTTTTTTTCCTATTTCCTATTTTAATTTTATTTGTATTTTTTAATCAATTTATATTTTTAATTTTAAAAGAAATATACTTCATTCCCAAAATTTCTCAGAAAATCTTGTGAACAAACACTTTTTGTGTTTAACTGTCAATTAAATGTCAATTAAACGTCAATTAAAATCTGATACTCAATTTAGCATAAAGTTTTTTTTACTGCAAAATTTGTCAAAATTTTATGGAGGGTACATACATTATAACAAGAGGTATGGAGTTTTTATATTTAAAAAAATTAAATTAGTTTAAAGTTCTTGATTAAAAACTGTCAAAATTTTTTCCAAAAACTTAATATTTCGTTAAAACTTTAGAGTCTGTCGTGGAACCGTAAACAAACTATCAGTAGTAGTTTTAATTTTTTTAATAATTTTTTCTAAAATGCCCACAAATTTAAATGAATATATGAAACGTCAAAGTTTATTTGTTTATACACCAATACAAACAAAAAAAATAGTAATTCTCATTTCAATTTCGATTGGAAAATCTCTCTGATTCTCAGAAAACCTATCGAAAACGAAATAATATGAACTTTAACTTTAAAGCTTATCCAAAATATTTTGTAAAAATATACTATGAGTACTTAAGTACTCATCAATTTTGATCTTTTACAATAATTACTCAACTTATTACGATATGAGTATTCAAAATTGATTAAACAAACGAAATGATTTTAATCCGCTCATCAGAGCTTTAACAAGCCAATCATAAGATTATGTATTTAGATTTAGTATTATTATTTATAGGTTAAAATTAGGTATTTTTATTCAAAGGTTTAGCTGTTAAATAAGAGAATTTGTAAATATAATAATTGTATAAGTTGTTATAAATAATCAATTCTGTAAGTACTATGATTATGAGTACAATAACTTGTTCATAGATCAGGGCATAATGAATAAATAATTTTAAATAGAAATTATTTAATTCATTGATTAATTAATATAAATCTTATATATAAAACTTAAATAAATACAAAAATTATACACTATCCAAAGAAATTACATTTGTTAAAATACAAGTGTTTTAATAAATTCCTCAAAAATTTAAATGATTATATTAAAAAAAAAAAGTACTTATCATTACTTTTGTAGTTTAGATGAGTTGTTTCAAACTAACACATTTGTTTTTTAAATAAATGTGTACTGATAAGATGTGACACAATTTTTTTTTTTTTTGATAAAATCTGACCTAAATATTTACTTTCTACGGTATAATATTTGATAATAGGAACTCTGTTAAGTTATGTTAGGTCTTAACTGAACTAATAAATAATAATATAGACGCGTTTTTTTGTATAGATCAAATAATGAAATTTATTATTTATTTATTTTTTTATAATTAGTATTATAACAATATCAAGCAGTACTTAGTAGTAATAAGTACTGCCTGATTTATAATTTGTTGACTACATATTTGGCATTTGGTTTTTCTTAAATTAAATACTTTCTGTTTATTTATAATTACAATATTAATTATTTTGTTTTATATTTGGTAACCATGGAGATTTGTGAAGAAAATTGATTTTTTCAATATTTTTTTTCAATTTTTTCAATTTGGTAACCATGGAGATTTGTGAAGAAAATTGATTTTTTCAATATTTTTTTTCAATTAAAAAAATTCATGACCTGTACGGAAATTGAACCTGTACCCCCTCAGTTAGTAAGCCTAATGTTTACCTTCTAACCCACCGAGGCCCCACAATGAAATTTAAAATAAAATTTCTTTAAAAATATTAAGATGTAATTAAACAAAATACGTTAAATTATATGGTTGATCTTATTTTTTGTTCTAATGTTTCTTCAAATGTACTTAATATAGATATAATGAATATTTAAAGTTCAATGACTTTTCCCGTAATAATTGTATAACATTTCCCTAGATTTCAATAACTTAAATACCTTAAAATATATAATATAGTTTTTACAGTATTCAAATGCCCTTAATCTAATAGCATCTTATTTCCAATACTAATTTTGAATGTAGTATTAAAATAAAATATTTATTCCTAGGGGTGTTGAATGTTCAAAATACACTTCTCCATTTGATAATGAATATTCATTTCTAGTTGGAAATAATTTTTGAAAGTTGTAATAAGAAATTATATTACTAAATACTTCTTAAAAATTTCTTTCACTACTTGTATCTTTAAGTTTATCATCATTTTATGTTGATTCTTTTTATTTTATCATTTCCCTGCTACTGGATCTAAAAATAGAGCTGAATGGGAATTTAATTTGAGATAAATTTGAAATAAAAACAAAATAAAAAAACACATTTTTCATATAAGTTTTATGAGATCACGTGTGTTTTTCGTCACATTGTATTTAAGGTAAAATTGGAGACTAAAAAAAACTTATGTCTTATACATGAGTGTGGAAATTTTTTTTGTAATTTACTAATAAGTATTTTGTTTTTTCTTTTAAAAGTAAAAATAAATATAAAAATAAGTATTCAATTAATTCCCTGTTTTATTTTTCATTTTTATTAAATTCTATATTTAGAATATAATAATAAAATAAAAATTGTTAATTTACCCTAAATTTATTATAATTATCCTGTAAATGTTGTTTTTTTTAGAAAAGTCATCATGAATTGAATGAAAATTAGACACGATGTAAAAAAGCCTAAGGTAATAAGGAATAGTTGCTATGACAACGCGCTCTTTTTTACTAATTAATTTTTTGAAAATGGAATTTTGTACTCTACTCTTATGTGCCTCGTATTTAATACCTTTTTTGAAATGTTAACAACTAATGAATCCTTGTTTTTGAATTCACCTTTTAAATTCCTTTTAATTTCGAAACTCGCATAAAAAAAAATTTGTGTAAAAAAAGTGTAATTTTTGGTGTTGTTTCCAAATGCAAACTAGAGCTCCCGAATCTTCTTTCTGTTCATGTATTTCAATTTTAAAATAATCAACCGCTGAATAAATTATTTTTGGAGGAAAAACGACTAGTGGTGGAGTGGGGTTAAGACGCCTACAGGCGAAAAGATGCTCGTCCGTGCTTGGAATGTGTCAGGGCTTCTAAAGATCCAAAAGGATGAAAAAAGCTTAAAAGCTTTGGCACTGAATAGAATATGGAAAGTTTATTAAAATTCTTCGGATTTCCCAGTTGGTCCCCATAAAATTAAGTTTATGCGAGCTCCTTAAATTTTTTCCAAAATAATAATTTTGGAATTAAAGCCCATTTGGATATAGGTCACTTTCAATGAGACTTAACATGAAACTTAGCTAAGCGTTTTTTTTCAATTATATTTCACATATTTCAATTAATTTTACCTATTAGCTCTAAATGCCGTAGAATTTATTGCACTCCACCAAATATTAAACTGAAGTCAAAACATTTTCATAAACGCGCTGTGAAAGGCCAGAAATTATAAAACATTTTTATAAAGTTCTTAAAATATCAAATATTAAATGGTTTAAATGAATTTTATATAAGTACAATTACACGTATTTGTAAATCGAATTGGATAGGCATTAAAAATTATATTGAAAAACTTATCAATCCATTACACAGAACAATTTTTGTATACTAAATACATAAAGAGTGGTTGTATACAATGTACAAAGTTATTTTATATTATAATATTATTAGTCTTGACAATAAAGGAATTTTATTTTTGTTTTTTTTATTCGGAAATTATTTAAAGAGGGAAAAAACCCAAAAAAAAAAAAAAACAAACGAAATTTTACGGAAGTTGAGAGGATTATAGATGATTTCCTGAATTTTATATTAGTTACGGTTTAAAAAACACAAATGATTTCTTTTTTTTATTTTTTTTTTTTTCCTTGTTTGTTTGTATTGTGTGGTTATCTTTAAAAAGGATATTGTTAATACATTAGTATTAGTGTGAATTCATTCCAGTATACTAAGGAATGTGTAAAGTTTGTTGAAGTAACGAAAAGTAAAAATAAGGAAATTCCACTTAATGTTATACATATTAAATATAATATTTACTGAAGAAATTTGAAAATAATGAGAAAGAAAAAAAAAAAAAAATTATTTAATAAAAAC
The DNA here is from genome assembly GCA_963082915.1 of Dolichopus griseipennis. NCBI lineage: Eukaryota > Metazoa > Arthropoda > Insecta > Diptera > Dolichopodidae > Dolichopus > Dolichopus griseipennis. The sequence continues at coordinate 70,096,317 of OY720441.1, read as the reverse complement.
ATTTCCTTTGTTAATAATAGTATTAAAAAATTGTTTGAATTGAATCAAAGTGAATTAGTTAAGTATTTGTTTAGGTTATACTTGATCTTTTGTATCTATGATAGAAAAATGCTTCTGTTTTGGTTCTTTATTATTTTGTTAGAAATCGGGGTTTTTGAGAATAACTTCTTGGTGATTGATTACATAATAACTTTAAATTTGTTTGTGGTTTGAAATGGGGGATAAAATCTTGCAATATGTTGTGATTGAGGCATTTCAATAGGTATTTCTTTTAATTCAACAAGTTTTATAGTAACGTGTTATTTGACCCCGGGCTATAATGTTCCTAGGTCTTATATCCCAATTCTGACGGGACATATTTTAAACTAAATTTGGGCACGTTGTCTTATTATCTGTGAGTTAAAATTTTCTCAATTTGGTGGGACATATAAACATAGTAATTTTTGTTATTTTTTGATTTTATTCCTCATAAAATTGGGCCAAAATTCCAAAATTTAGGATATTGTGACTCACCTATAAAAATTTTCAAAAACTATTACATTACTATATTATTGCCTACTGTAAAATTTGAATATATTTTTAACAGGTTTTAAACAATTTTCTATATTCTATTCGCTCCGTGGTCTTCGCGACCTCCCCTACGAGTCACTACTTATGCCTGCCTTAGTTCTTCCCTGCATAACTTCCTTCGTGCTTGAATTTTTAAGAAGCTGTATTTACAGAACAACTTTAAGGCCTTGATATAATTTATTGTGTGCTAATTTTGAGGAAAGGAACTACAGTTAACGGTAAATTTGATAATATTAAAAAAATTATCGAAAACTTATTTTATAGATCTAATATTCCTGTATTCTAATATCTCAGTTTGAATAGTAATAAAAAATAACTAATAAAATATTAATATAATCTGTAATATAATTCCTAAATCTTTTTTTGCTTATATTTACATTTCATATATAGAATTAAGTTAACATAATTTTTGATTCCATGTTTTAAAATAATTTTTTTCATTTTATTTGCCTGTAACTGTGATTTTTATGTATAGCATGTTAATATCTACTTAATTTATATATTTAATTCTAAAAAAAAACAATTTCACTTAAAAAAAAATTATTTGAATAGTTTTTACACATTGTAACTATATGAAGTTTGATTTTGAATTTAACAAAAAAAAGAGTTCAAAGCGTGTTAAGTTTTAATGAAAAATAGAGAAATTTGTATAACGATTAAAAAACTATAAACAAATATGTACATATACATATTTGTTAATTATGTGATAGATTGAAGCGTTTAACGAACGCATCAAATATCTTTTGTAATCATGTTTTTATGTCAATTTTTATACAGTGAAAAATTTTCAAATTTTGATTTTTACATTTACATAATTTCATTAATTTTAATTAGTAATTAAAATATTTTAATAAATTTATCTCTTTAATGTTTAAATTTTTTTCAAAATTTATGAATTTATTGTCTTGAGGGATATGGAAAACTTGACAAGCGAAAGTCAACTATTGAAGCTGTGCGTAGTTCCGTACATAGGTTGTGTGCGCACGACTTTAACGTACCAAAACCAGAATCCTTTTTGACCCGAACTTGGGAACTGAGATACAAATATACAGCTTGGTTCCGAGAATAAGGATGTGAAAGGATTTTTAGAAATTGGGTTTGGGAAAATATATGGTTCTGTGATTATGGAGGATAAGGTAAAATAGATGGGATATTTAAAAGAAATATGTTAATGTTCTTTTTAAACTTTTCTAAATCGTACACATATATGTATTACCAACTTTCGGGAACACATTTGACGTTTTATGGTTCCATATGTCTGATGAGCGCATGACAAACTAATAATAACAAGTTCTGTTGTGCCATCTCCATAGTTCAACCATGTAGGGACTAGGGATGAGCCGAGTGAGCCTTGAGATGATGTTGGGATAAATTATAAGACGAATAGCTCTATTTTACACTTTATCAAGATATCCCAGCGCCATAGTAAGGGATCCAGTCCAAATGTGTGCATTATACTCCACTTTCAGACTAATACATGTCTTATAAATATTAAGGAGCTTAGACGGGAAGAAGTAAGTTTTGCAGCAATACAAGAAACCCAAAGACTTAACAGCATCTTTAGTCACTTTAATTTTTGATTTAGTTCGAATTTTAAAATGTTCAAGTCTATGGTATGATGCTCTTAGTTTGATTATTTCTATATTTATTATCTATATTTGAAATAATTATGATTGTTATGTATCTTCTTTTTTAAAAGTTCTATATGTGACCCATAAAAACAATGACTCTTTACAAGTTTATTAGTTTGTTTCAAATCTTTAAAAAATGAAAGATAAAATTTTTATATAAACAAAATTATTCGCATCCTTTATAATCTGAGACCATCCAGTGTACAGTAGTTATTAAAAAATTACCCGTTTCTATTAGTAGGTATTATAGATATTACTCAGCAATACTATTAAATTATAAGTTTTTTACCTTTTATTTTACGATGGTAATTTTTTTATCAATTTCTTCTAAATTCAGTTACTAACTATTTATTTAAATTTTCTTTTATTTCTTTAATATTAAAAATGTCAAAAAAAAGTCCATAAAAAGGGGAAAATATTGAATATTAGGGTATGGAAGAATATTGAACATAAAATATTTTAAGTAAATAAAAATAAGGTATTTTGCAATAAAAATTATGTTTTATATTATTTATATATATATATATATATATATATATTAAAAACCCCTCAGGTGAGTAAAATGTATAAAATCAATCGAGTAAGCAACAGGGCATATGAAAATATTATATACTCGTTTAAGTATATGTATATTAAAATCTTATATATATATATCCTTCTAAATGTTATAAATCCCACGACAAAATTGTAATAAAATCGTCTGACATTAAAAATCGGTTTCATTATTACATGACCTGAAGCAATGATAATTCAAACAAAAAATTACTTTAAAAACATACCATTATTTGATTTATTTTGATCCAAAAGTGTAATTTCAGAAGTATATAATAATAATAATAATACAAATAATATTATTTAATTCTATATTTAATTGATAAAAACATTAAATATTTGCCATATTAGAAATAGAAAAATAAATAATAAAACCACCTGTTTGATAGAATAAAATGGAATTATTTGACAAATACATATTTAACTAAAGGTTAAAAATTTCATATTGAATACTATAGGTTGTAATGATATTTATATATTTTGTAGTAAATAATTCTAGAATAGAATATTTTCTTTGGAAATCTGCATTTAGTGCAATAATAGATATCTTCAAATAGAACAATTCTATTTTGAGCTTACATAGAAATTTATTTTTAGAAATAACTTACATCTTATGAAATCTAAGAAAATGAAATCAAGTATGTGGGTAAGAAGACTATAGAAGACAATTAGATCTTCTAATGAGGGACAACTACTTTTGGTCACCAAATAAATTTAGAAAAAAACTTTAAGACTCTTATCTTACAAATAAAGGCTTTTCCAAGGGAAATGATTAAATTTAAAATGATTACAATGGCAGCACTTGGTATTATTTATTGACATTTCTGATGTCATTTGTGATCAGTAGGCTATTTATTCATGGAAAGATGCACGATTCAACAAAATTTAGAAATTGTTAAATTAAAAGATTTAAAAGAGTACTAGCATTGAAGAAGTCCGCATATCGTAGATGAAATACTGGTATTTGTAAAAATAAATAATTTTAGTGAAATTAAAAGGAAACTATTACTTTGGAATTCATCTAAAAATGTCATTCACAACAATTAAATCATTTTCAAACAACAACATAAAGAAAATATTTGGGTTTACGTCCTTACAAAATTCAACTACTTTAAGAACTGAAACCATTAGACTACCACAAACGCCGTTTTTTTCCCCGATTTTGTTCTTGAACAACTTGAAAATGATGAACATTTTTATCAGTACTTACGGAGAAGTCGTGAAGCACGTGAATGATGTTTTTTTCTAAACAGAGTGGTTGAATATAACCTTTCAAATAAAAAAAAAATTTTAGTCTCACTGACTTTTTTTTTTTTTAAATTTTTAAATTGTATTATAACTGTTAAAATATAAAAAAAAATAAAGTGAACAATGATGTTTTCAAGTATCTTTTTCATCCTTGAAGGACGAGATCTGTTATTAAGTGCACATTTATTTAAGAAGATAAACATTTACTGCAGATGGGTTCCTTTCCTTTTGGATGATTCAGCAGTTAACAACATTGTTAATCAGGTATTATGAATTTAGGATTAGGGACGTTAACCGAACATTGTATTTAAATTGTAAAAGTTAATGCAATTAAATGAAATTAAAAGACATTTTAAAGGTGTTAAATATAATATTTATTTAATTTTATTTATTGATTTATTAAGAAAACAAAGTACTTATAGTACTAAAATAAATATAAATATAGAAATACTTATGTTTAATATATTTAATTTAACCTTTAACTTTGATTATTGATTGACATTGATTGACTAGTAGATGTACTTATGTGTATACACATCTAAATTTGTTTTGCGTAGGTACCCATAATATCCAACAAATTTCCTCTCCTTGCAGTATTTAAATTATTAATTTTATTTTCAACAAAAACAACAACATCAACAACAACAACAAGAACAAAATGATTTTTTTAAATTATAATTAGGTAGGTAATTAGTATGTAAAAAATTTAACTTTAAATCATTAATAACAATATTTATATAATATGAGTTTTTGGTTTATTTTATATTTTTTTAAACTATTGTTTAATTCGATGTGGAGCCCAGTATAATATAATTTAGGTTTTTTAATAGGTATCATAACAATTAAATTGCACAAAATGATTTAATTAGATATACAAAGGCATCTACCTACCTAGAGTCTAGTAGACCTACTTAAATAATTATAAATACCTATACAAAGTAATTCACTCCTAATAAATTCAAAAATATCATCCCTATTCGATCTGATTTTCAACAAAACATTATTATTCACCTACCTATACCTATTCAGTATACCTCCCTAAATTTGTACCTAATATAATTAATAAATAAAATTGTCAAACCACTTAATTAAAATTCCATTAAAAAAATTATACCTATACAAAAAAAAAAAAACTAAGAAACAAATTAATAAAAAAATTAAAATTAATTCTTCGTTCCAATTATTACAGAAAATTTAATTTTCAAAACAAATCAAAGAACTGAAAAAAAAAAAAAAAAAAGTTAAAATGACAGCAATAAAAAAAAAATCAATTTCGTCTGGCTAAATAATTTGTTTTTTTCTCCAATCTCGCCATCATCATCACCCCTAACGAACTTTTCCATTAAAACAAAACAACAACAAAAATGATTTTCAGAATTTTATTTTTTTTTTTTTTTTTTTTTCTTGTCTCCTCTTTTTTTCCAACGTTTTCAACAAAAAACCTAGAATAAAAAAAATGAATCTCATCTCATCAGAATTCAGTTTTTTTTTTTAAATAAAAATGTTTCAACTCAAATTCAATCAACATTTTTTGTGATGTCAGATGTGTTCACAATCATATGTGTATGTATAATATAACTTTTTTCATACATATATATATATATTATAACTTATACATGTCTATTTGCGTGTATAGTATCTATAAAATATATATATATTTTATCTTATAGGTATATAAATTTTTATATATATATATATTTTTTTTATTTCTTTTAATTTGAAAAATGAAATTAAATCAACAGACTATTGATTTTTCCTGAAAAAAAAAATCCCCCAACAACAACAACAACAACAACAAGCGAATTCTTTTAAAATTATATGCGATTGACGACATTTGAAAATGTCTAAAAAAAAAAAGGAAAACAAAAACAAAAAAAATAAAGAAGTGAAAAGTAAAATATTTTTCCTTGCACTAAATTCAAACTCTTCTCCTCACTCACACACAATTTATTCGATTCAAAATGTCAAAAAAAAATTATTTTGAATTGTTGAAAATTACATTTTTCTCTCATTCAATAAAAAAAATTTTCTCAAATCTCAAAATCATTGAAATTATACTTTTCTGTCTACACACAGTACAGACTACTTTAGTATATTTTCAAATTATCACGTATACATATAACTGATTGTACGTATACAACTACGGTGAGGTGATATATATGTGTGCATAGGAATATCTCTGGTCTTATTTTTCTTTTACTTTTTTTTTTTTTGACAGTTTTCTTCTTCTCAAATCTCATTTCATTATTAAGTTGCAGAATTTCAATTTAAAATAAAATATCTATTTATTTTTTGATCAATTTCATCTTTTCTAAAATATTCTTCATTGTTTTATTTTATTTATATTTTTTTAATGAATGTAAATCCCTACCTACCTACCTAATTACCTATTGTTATAAGATTTGGTAATATTAAAAAATTACAAAGCATAAATATTTATTCAATTATTAATTTATTATTATTATTTATTTTAATAATAAGTATTACCAATTAAAAAAGGATAAAAAAAAAATATATTATATATGTCATTAAAAAATTTTATTTTTTAGATAATTGTCAATTTTTTTTTGAGTAATTCAATTTGACATTTATATGTCATATTGTATATAAAAACAATATAATTTTCTAAAGTAGTGTTATCGTTGTGTTGTGTTATTTCTATATTTATTTTTTTTATTCCTTTTTTTTTTGAATTCCTATTTTTGTAATCGTATTAAATGGTGGAAAAATATTTTAATTACTCATAAATAAATGACTCAGTTTATGTCTATTTATTTAATAATTTTTGTATTTTGTTTTTTTGTATATTATTTTATCGCGAATTGAAATAATAAAAAAAAAAAAAAAAATGGAAAATGGAGCATTCACTTGAAAAAAAAAACTTTTTGAGTACTTATAATATTTTTTGTCTCTTTTATTTTCTTTTTTTTTTTTTTTTTTTTTTATTAAAGCTCTGTTGAATTCTGTTTCTGACTGAAGTAAATTAAATTGTGATGAGATTGATGATAATTAGTTTTATTACTTTTATACATAAATTTTGTGTTGAATAATTTGTAAAAATTGTGAACTTGAATAATGAATTAATTTTAGTTACAATGTGTATATATAATTAAAATTGATAGTTACATTTAATTAAATATATATTATAAGTGTTTAGTTAAGGTAGGTAATTAATATAAATGTTGTTTTAAGAAATAAAGAGATTGTATATTATTACCATAAAGTCGATAAAATCGATATGTGTTCAACAATTTTTAGACACACAATAGAGACATGGAGTGTAATGCACATTAATTACTAGACAGTGGAGCATATTACACATATTTTGAAAGGAGCCTTGAATAAAAAGCCGTTGGTTATTTCGAAAAAGTTCAAAATAGAGCTATTCGTCTTATTAACCATCGAAGGGTTAAGTCAACGATAACGTTACTCGATCTTTACCATATAGTTTGGTCACTTTCTTTGTTTTATAGTTTTATAGATAGGTATCTTGTATGGTTGAAAATCTGTTCTAAAGAAATAAAACTAACAATTTTTCTGCTCCAGTTTACTAACGTGGAACAAAAAATGCGAGGAAGGACAACTCACCCCTACATTGTCAAGTTATTAAAATGGAGTAACATTGATTATGGATATTAGTTTATGAATGGTATGTGGTGATTTTTGAACTATATTAAGGTAGGTATTATGATTTGATGCTTTTCCTTAAAGTTCGAACTTTACGCATCGTACACATTTCTATGGCATTATGAAATTTGAGAAGAATATTAACATATTTCTTCATTCTCCGAAATATAACTCCTAATCTTACATAGTTCTCAATTCCCATTTTCCATATAATATTAATAATAACTATAATTACAAGGTATACATTAATTCAAAATGTAATTATTAAAATACTTAAAATATTTATATTTTAATACTAATTATAAAAATATTAGAGTTTTTATATTTAATTATTTTTATATGTATGTACATGTACAAAATATATTTTTATAATTATAACTACCATTTTCATTATGTATCTAAATTTTTTATTTGAATTTAAATATTGACCAGTTGAAATAAAAAGTTTTAAAATACCTAAGCATATAACTTTAAATTCAGAAAATATTAAATTAATTTTTAATTAAATATCTGTTAAATGTAAATTTTATTTATAAGTACTTAAAATCAATTAAAAAACATAAATAGCAAATATTTAATTAAAAACTTTATTTTTATCATTAATTTTGTATGCTTATGAACAAGTACTTGATTAAATTACATTTAAGAGTATTAAAATAAATAGTAATCAAGTATTTTAAAACTAAAAAACTAAATAAATGTTTTTTTCACTTTTATTATATTTATATCTTTTCTTTTATATTTTGCAATTAATACTTCATTTTCTTTTCCTGTTTTCAAAAAAAAAAAAAAAAATTAAAATAAAAAAATGCAGAATTTTTGGTTTCACTTTTTAAGGTTTTGTATTTATTTTTTTTATGACGAAATTTCTGAAATACCTTTTTATAGGTGTATTTCAGGTCATTATATTATAACTGAATTACTAAATACTTTCCTACCTTTATTTATACACGTACTATATATATATATGTATAAATATGCACTTATAGTTATTGTTATAACGATGTAATGCAATATATTTTACAGATGAAATAAAATATCTGATCAAAATTTTGTGATAGTTGGTGTGTTGTTTAAAAGTTTTAACTTGTTGAAAGTAAAATATTTTAATTTGTATTTGTTTAAGGGTATAAAAACTATACTTTTGTTTGAAGTAAGTTGTAACTTGTAATAAGAATTTTAATAAAATAAATTTTGAAGTGAAATTTATGTACCTATATATATATATATAAATATTTATATTTTTTTTTGCTTTAAAAGAATGGAAATATTACAAGTTTAAACTGTTAAAAAAACTAAAATGCAAGTGAAATTTATTTTAAAAATTCGCTATATTTAGTAATAAATTGTTTATACGAATTGTTCAATATTTATTATAGGTTACCTTCTGGTTTTAAAATTGCTTAAAAAAATTTTTCAATTAAAAATTAGGTTATTTTTATTATTTATAATTGGAATATTATGTTTTAGAGAAGGGGTATTCGTACAAGTTGTTCGGAAGGGTTTTTGACACGAAATTGAATACCGCATAGTTAATTATGATTTAAATTTTTGTTTTTACTTAATTCAATATAGTTGTCGCTGTTTAAATAGAATCTTTAATACTTCACTTGATTTTTAAATTTATATTGCATTATAAAGTGTTATTAAGATTAAATATTATTTACTTTATCATTTTAATTTTGAACTATACATTGTAACTGTGTAATTAAAGAGTTATAATTATTTATTTTTAGTTGAACTTCAATTATAAAATCAACAAAATTAAAAAAGTCAATTGTCGGATTGAAATTGAAATTGAAAGTACTGTCGTATTACTTTTTAAGTATTTATTTATTTATTCGAATATTACGCATTACAATAACTTTTAACTATGCAATATTGGTAAAGCCCTCGGCTGCCAGGGCCATTGTAGCTCTTTAAGTATTGAACTTCTATCACAATGATAAAGGATACAAATAGTAGAAATGTGCTGGACATATTGATTATATAAACAGATATTGAGTAGAATTGAATAATTTATAAATAGTTTCTACATAGGGGATTCTTAAAACTTATCAGAAATTCAAATCGAAAAAATTCTAAGCGAAAAATTGCAATTTATTATTTACAATAAGAATAGGAAGAATTGCATAGTTTCTTAGTCGAATAAAATTGAGTTCTACAATAAGGACTACTAAGTGTAAAATTAGAATAGCGAAAAACTATTCTTATATATGTATAAGCGCTTCAGAACAAGAAAATCTAAATAAATATTCAGACGAACAACAAAAGAAGAAGGGTTTAGTAAGTAAGTTACTATAATTAACAAAAAAAAAACAATTATATAAATACAATTGAAATTAGAAGTCAACTAAAATAAATATATTTGTTTACATTTTAAATGTATGTGGAAAATATGTAAATTTATTTACGTTTCAATTGACGTAATTAACATTTAGAATTTTTAATTTAATAATAATAATAAAAAAAAAACTTCCTATGTTTATGTAAATTATGATAAACAACTTTTTATAACACGTGATAACCTTATTGTAAGTACGTATATGTATTTATTTTTTAAGGTATAAAATATATGTAAATATATATAAATATTATTATTAAACATGAATTAAAAGTAAATAGGTAATTTATTATTTTTAAATTATTTTGTTATATAATTTCAATTTGAAATAAATTAAATATTCCAACTGTTAAAGTTTTACCACTAATAACAATATGAAATCTATTTTTCTAATTATTATAATTAATTTGAGGCATCGATATGATTAATATATCATCAATTGTATCTTAAACAAATGCTTTGTTTTATCTTTTGTAAAGTTTTTTAGGAGTGTTTTGTCCTATAATACTTTTGGAACTCATCAGTAGGCTTGTAGTATTACATTGTCATAAATTACAATATGAATAGTTTTTTTTTTTTTGTTTCAATTGAATAAAATGATTTTGCCCAGATGTGAAACAAAAAAATTGTTTAAATATACATATATTGATTTTAATTTATATTCAGGATATTTCAAGTAAAACTTTTAATCGAGCACATTTCATATAGAACCTTCCTTTTTAAATTACAAACATTTCCATAGATTTCTTCAAAATTTTAATAGTTTTAAAATTAAAAAATTACATTCTCTTATTATCTTTTAAAATATTCCATCCTGACTTAACGTCATCAGTTGTATGTATGTATGTATGTACATACATACTTCAAATAACTAATTCGTTGCGGGTTAATTAAATATAGTTATTCATCATTTCACTCTTTCAAAACATTTATCTTCTTTCTTCTTTTATCATATTTTCTATTTCAATTTTATTATTATTATTAATTTCACTAATACCTACATTTGTATTTATTATTAAATTCATAAATTAGATTTGCAATTAACTTTAGTACTAAAAAAATAAATTTTGTTCTAAAAAAAAATTCATTTGACATTTGACATAAGTAAAAATGATTTTTTTTTTTAATTTTTTTAGTACATTTTCTTCAAAACTAAAGTACACATATATGTACATAGGTACCTAAAAGCATTTTCAAATTAAGTTAAAGTTTAATTTTTGATAATTTTCCAGAAAGTAAACACCTGTAAATACATTAATTCTCATTTCTTCATTGTTTCATCTATCTATATATGATCTACCATATCTTTCATATAACATCTTTTAATTTCATTTAATTTTATATCTACATATACAAGTATATTTTCAGTGGGAATCTAATTAAATTTTTTAAATTTGTAATAGATATAAAAATAATAATTACTACTTTCTTATGATTAACATAAACTAGATAAGTATAAGTAAGTATGTACATACATATATAATAAGAAACATTTATTTTGTGGATTAAAAGTATTTTTTTCTAACCATTGATCGTTAGGTAACTGGAATAAAGTACATTAACACCAAATTAAAAAAAAAAAAAAACAAAACAAAAAAAAAACAATAAAGAAAAAACCTGAAGAAACATGAACAACAATCAACTAGCAAATGAATTAACAACAATAACAAAATCAACGTCACAATTCACAAAATTTAAAATTCACGTTTAACCAAGTTTACATGCTTCTTTTTTTGTATCAAATGTTTACCTTTACCTTTTTTAGCTCAAAGAGGAAATTAAAATATAATGAAAATACTGAATCTTTACGTCAGAAGAGTATCTCCAATTTAATTTTATTTATTTTTAATGGAAATAATTCGTATTTAAAAATAATGAAATAACAGCATCACATTTTTATAATATTGTTTTAAAAAAAAAAAACTTAAGTAGAGAAGAGAATCTATGATATTATTGAGGAGACTGAGAGATGATTGAACGAATGAATGAACGAATAAATTTAAATGAACGAACAATATACCTATAAAAAAAAATATATTTAATATTAACGAATAAATTTAATAAAAAAAAAAAACAACACATACAAATAAAAACTAGTCAAAAAAAATAATAAAAAAAAATTAAAAGAAAACATTTGGGCCTGTGAAATGGGCATGTAAGATACTATTTAAATTCAACTAGATTTTTTTTTTTTGTAGATACATTTATGCTTCAAATTTTTGTTTTTTATAGACGAATATGTATAATAAGATACAAAATATAAATATCCAATATGTGTTTGGAGCACAGGTAAAAAAATTAACAAAAAAAAGAAAAAAAAATTTTTTTACTTTTTTCAACTCTTAAAATAAAATGATGTACTGTATGTGTATAATATGGCGACACTTTCTATTGTGCAAGCAACATTTTAATTTTTTTTTTTTTCTTTTCAAATTTATAATTAATATTTTCTTTTAATCAATTTCTATTCAATCAAATTAATATTTTTTAATTTTTTCTCAATAATATTATTAAAGTCTTAAATTAATTTGAAAATAAATTAATAATATTAAATTAATTTAATAAAAATAGTATTAAATACTATAAGATTAATTAATATGTATATTGCAGATAAAATTGAAGACCTACATATTTTTTTCAAATATATATGTATATATACCTATAAAATTAAATTTAATTTTAAATTAATATTTTGATTTTTTGATATACACTGTTTTTATTTAATTACAATTATAATTAAATATTAATTAAATAATTATTATAAAAATTAATAATAATTATTAAAAACAAAATGAAATTAAAATCTAACTTTCATTAATATTGTTTCCAAGATTTCCAAATTCATTCGTATTATTAAGAAGAGTTTGTACCGTGTATATACATACATATATATATTATAATATACATATAATAAACTTGTAATAGAGATTGATTAGAGTAGTACAGATATATATTAATACAACTACATTGAAGAAAAATAAAAAAAAAAAATAAATATAAAATAAAATTATATTTATTATTATATGCGTTTTATTTTTAGCACAGCGCAAGATATCTTCTCGTTTCCCTTTTTTTTTTTTTTTAATTTAATTTGTGTCTTACTTCTTCATCTTTCATTTTTTTTTTTCATGTCATGAATCTTTACAATGTATATATATATATATTTTTTTTAAGTAGGTATTTAATATTAAGAAATTATTTATATTTATTTACTATTTTTTTATAAATATTTTATATTTAATATTAAGAATAATTAGTTGTATATTAATTCTTAATTTATTTTTTTTAATTTCATAGAAGAATAACAAGATTTTTAAATATTTTAAATAATTTTTAAAATATAAAAAAATATATATATAAAAATTAAAAAAAATATTTTTTTTTTTATTTTTAAAAGTAAAAACAATGATAAATAAATTAATAAAAATATTTTAAGCACCTGGTCGATCCAATGATTGCCGTCGAGAATTCATTGGCGTTTTGATTCTCTTGAAGAAAAATTAATTCGGTGCCCAAAATTTCGCATTCAAAAATTCAGGGCGAACCGATATGCAAAAAATTTACATTTCATTCATTAAATATGATTTATTTTTTTTTTTTATTTTGATGTATTTATTATCTATTTTTTTTTTTAAAATATGAAGATTTTAATCCGACTTAGTTGATTGATTGATGATATTGATTAAATTGAATTTTGGTGGTATTTTTATATATTTTTTTTTTTTATATATTTAGCAATTAATTATTTTAATTTTTATTATTTATTGGAAAAAAAATTAATATTTAAAAACAAAAAAAAAAAATTAAATTAAATTAAATAAAAATTATTAATATATATATATATATATATATATATGTGTATTTTATTTATATCTATTTTTAAATTTTAATTTTTCTCTTCTTAAAAATATTTCACAATGTTTTGTTTAAATTCTCTTTTGATTATATTTTATATTTTATATATTTTTGCTTTTTTTTTGGAAAAAAATATTTAATTTTTTTTCCTTTTTCACACTAGTGCTGCATTTTTTTTCCTTCATTTCTTTCATACATATATATATATATAAAATTTTTTTTTTTTGTGTAAAAAAACCATGACAATGGGTTTCCTCATATACATATATATATATATTTTTTTTTTCTATATATTATTTATATACATATATGATTATAACTACATGCATATTTCACATATATATATATATATATATATATGTATATATTTAATAGACTTTTCTTTTCATAAAAAAATTTTATTTTTCTTTTCTTTTCTATTTTTTTTTTTTTTATTATATTTATTACAAATTTTTTTTTTTTCTTAAAACAATTCACTAATAAATTGCACACTAAATACCTAATTATTTTTTAATTGAAATAATTTTAATTAATAAAATGTTTTATTTAAATTATTTTTCACATATTTTCATATATTTTTTACAAAATGTTTAAACCCGAATTTTTAATTTTAATATATTATTTTATGCGGAAAAATCAAATCTTGCTTGCGTGATGTTGTGGCAGACCGAACTGTCAACATTTTGTAATATATTTATTCTTGTATGTTGGTATGAATGAAATTTTTGGCTTGTCAACCCGCCATATTTGTTTTAATGTATAACTTCAGGTTTTTTTTTGATGTTTATGTGCATGAATTGTGTCAAATTGAAATGTCAAATATACAATGTCACCAACAACAAAGTAATTAAAATTTTGAAGTATGTGTATATGTTTTTTGTAATTAGGTTAATTACTAAAATGCAGAATGATTTAATTAAAAGTGTATGTCAAATGTAATAATTTAAAAAAAAATAATTTTTTAATTTATTGTTTAAATTTTTTTTATTTTGAAGTCTATTTATATTTTTTGATATGCCAAAAAACTATATATATATTTTTGTTAATATAACTGTAAATAAAATTAATCGAAATTAATAAAAATTATGAAATAATTAATTTTATTATTAATTATTTTATTATATTATTATTATTTTATTTATATAAATAAATAATAATTTTAAATGTTGTTTGAACCACTGTAACAATAAAATAAATGATAAAAATAATTTTTTAAATTAAATAATAAAAAAATTTCATTTAAATTTACTACACTATACAAATTTTTAATTGGCAACATTTATTCTAAATTTCAAGTTTACATCTGAAAAACGAAAGATGTCTCTTAAATAGTATTCAAAATTTAATACTAATTTGTTGATTATATTTTGATTATTCGTTGTATGAATGAAAAATTAAAAATAAAATAATTATTTATTTATTTAATTTAAATTAATAAAATTAAATATATAATATAAATAAATAATAAAAAATAATATTTATATTTTTTTATAATTTTTTTTAAATATTATTGCCAACTTCATTCATTTGATAACTGTAAATGGCATTGGAATTTTTTAGCTATCAATCAAGGTCGTTAGCAGTCAGCTGTCATTTGTTTATGTTTTTTTTTTATCGAATTTGACAGTAAATTAGTTGCATAAAGTCTAATTATTTTGAATTAATTTTTCATAAATAATAAATTAATAAACTAAATATAAAATTTATAAAGTCTAATAGATTCTAAATTCTTTTTATAATTAATTAACTAATAAAAAATAAAATAAAAAAAAATGGCTGGTAAATTTACAAAATTGGATCCTAAAAAAACAGCGTTCTTACTTTGCGGTAATTATTAAATTTAATTTTTATACATATATGGTAATATGGTAATATTTATATATATACGGTAATATTGAATTTAAAATTGATAACATAAATTACCTACTTAAATATAACACCTAATATTTTTAAATTTATTTAAGATATTCAAACGAAATTTCGTCCATCTATGAAATTATTTGATGCTCTCATTACAAATTCAAATAAATTGGTAATAATTAAATAATATTTTGTTTATTTTTAATTAACAAAAGAAATAACTTTTAGGTAAGGGCTGGAAAAGCATTGAAAGTTCCACTTTTGGCAACTGAACAATATCCAAAAGCTCTTGGTCATATTGTTGAAGATATTGATATATGTCATGCATGTTGTGTTATTCCTAAAACTTTTTTTAGTATGGTTGTTCCTGAATTGGAATCTAAATTAAAAGAAATTGGTAATATTAAAGATACTGTTTTATTTGGACTTGAAGTAAGATTTGTTAGAATTTTTTTTAATTGTTATAATTGATGTTTTTCTTTGATTGTTTTTAGGCACATGTATGTGTTGAACAAACTACAATCGATTTATTAGAAAAAGGATATAATGTCCATGTAGTTGCCGATTGTGTCATGTCTAGAACATTACAGGATCGTGATTTAGCTCTCGAAAGAATGCGTCAATATGGTTGCCTAATAACAACAAGTGAAGCTGTAATTTTCAGTTTAATGAAAGATAAAAATCATGAAGCTTTTAAAGAATGTTCTGGTATTGTTAGAGAACCATCTGTGGATGTTAAAATAGCAAAATCATGAAAAAAATAAATTGTTTTATTAGTTGTTGCAAGAAAAAATATTTTGCAGAAGTTTTGCTCTTAAATGATATTTTGTTATATTTATAAAAGAATTTTGTAAAAGCCATTTGTTAAATTTTATAAACTAAATACTATATTATATTTTTATATTATATTCATATATAAACAAAAAATAATTACTTTTTATTATTACATATTAATACTCGTATAGCAGAACTATTAGCTAACTGCTAGCATTGCAATTAAATTATATTTATGAAAAATTTCTGCAAAAAATTGCTAACTGCATTAAACAAGCAGCTGGGTTAAAAACTTATTCTGCTTTTATTACTTCTAATAATTAGAAATATAATTTGCTAGATGTATAATTCTTCAACAAGATAGATGGCATAAGCAAATAAATATATGTTTATAACGGATTGACTACGGAATCGTTAATATAATCAAAACTCCTTCTAAAAATCTCGCTTTTTAAAACCAAAGAATTGTTTTTATTAAATGAACGACAATTATTACTAGATTTTTTATTAATCAAGAAAGATTTTACAATAATGACTAAAAAAAAATCTCTTTTAACATTTTTTCATACATAATTTAGTAGTCATTAAGTATTAAAAATAATGAAGCTACCGCCACCAAACCACTGCTAAGCAAATTATTAGAACCCTTATTTTGTATCTAAATCTTAGACCTCTCCTAACTTTTACTTTACAAAAACTTATAATGGGAGCCTAAACGCCAGCTGAAAAATTCTTGGAACTTTAATTTTGTATCCAACTTCAAATCATCTCCTAATTTTGTTTCATATATACGAGCATGTTCATTTAAAATAAAACTTTCGAAAAATAAAAAAAAAAAAAATATGTGTAAAAAATGAGATTTACGAGTATAACAGCACGAGATTTTAGGTTTATTACACGTGAGTTCGATGCGTTTACATTTATGACATTAGCATCATATTAATGGAAAATATTAAACCTATCTTACCTAAGTTCCCTTTTACAGCTAAGTTAGTGATAATATACAAAAAAGCGATTCTCAGATCCGTCTTAACGTTACGAAAACAGCAGAAGTTTTAAATGAATTTACATTTATATTTAATTGTTTAGTTAATTTTGTTATATAAAAATATTTAAATCTCTTTTTAAAATTTTTTAAAAGAAAAATAAGGAAACACCTAGTCGTAATCAAATTCAATATGAAAAAATTGATATGAAATATCTGGCAACTTTTATATAATTAATCTTTTAATACTTTTCTCTCAAAATAAATTTCAAAATAATGTTCAAAAATTATTACTTTAAAATTGAAAACAATAAACATCATAATAGAAAAATAAATTCAAACGTCCGAGTTGCCATTGCAAATTTAATTTTCTACGAGGGAATTTAGAATTGCTAAAACTTTTTGTTCGTAGAAATTCTACGAAGGAATTTTTTCTTAAATATTGTCCAATATTTCCTAAAGTTCAAATGATCAAAAAACATAACCATATAATGTTTGATCGAAAATATTATCACACTTTGATCTTACGAACAGTGTTTTAAAAAGGAATAAATTTTGGAAAAGATTCGTCCTATTAGGGGCTAGTTTTGGGCCTGTATTTCATTTGCCTATATTTATGTCTGCAACCAAATATTTAAAATAATGAAATCTGCCGCCCCAAACCCCCGCTAAGAATATTATTGGAACCATGTTCTGCATTCAACTCTAAAAACTCCCACTAATTTTTTCGATATTCACAAACAAATTAACAAAAGGCAAGTTATATACAAGCAAATGAAGTACATACACAACTGAAATACAGGTTAATATTATAAGGTTAATATAAACGAAACTACAGGCAAATGATTTTTTCTTTTACTCCATATGCGGGGCTTCAACTTGAAGTCTCCATTTATTTCTATTCATAGTTTTTTCTATACTATTTCATTCCAAGATATTTCGTGTCTCCTTAATTCAAATAGCACCGTTTTTCTCCATGTTGTTCAGGAGTATACCTCTTAAACTTATAGGAATCAGCTTAGAGAATTCTAGGTTGACGCCATTTCTTTGCAAGGGAAATATAAGGGTTGAAAAATATGAACCTCCTATCAAAACAAGGATTACTAACTCACAGGGATCACTTTGGAATATATGAAATCTTAATAAGTGACTTCCTTATCCTTGATTAGAAAAATTAAGAAAATTGGAAACTCGTTGTTCCGTAAGAGTTAATGGATAAAATGCACTGATACTACAATGTATCAAATATTCAAATATATTTGATACTACAATGTATATTTAGTTTAAAAGAAAATGTCTTTCATATTCTAAAAGTAACTCATATTGTGTTAAACAATTTCAGTTGCATTCAAATGACAGTTAAGTAAAGTTATTTCCCACATTTCAAAAAAAAAAAAATGTGCTAAATGTGGATCAACAAAAATAAATATTATTTTAAAAAAAATATTGATTTGAATGAATTCTTTATTTACTTTTTTCCAAGTAAAATTGTGATAACCTTTGAAAAAGAATAGTATGTATCAAAATAATAATATACGTTTTCAATTTCTCTCTTCTTTTATTTTTTTTTTTGAATAATATTAAAGTTAAATAATCTGGTCTCTAAGTATACATACTAAATAACGATATAAATAATGTTAATTGAGTTATGCAATTGTACAATGAAGTTTAACTTTAGTTTTTCTTTCCTTCTTAAAAGCCTATTCATGTTTACTCATTCATTTAGAGAAGAAGTGCATGTGAAAATTCAATTCTTTTTCATTTTATTCTGTTTTTTTTTAAAAAATTTTTATTTTTAACTTTCTAATATATAAAGTTTTCGTAAAGTATTGTAATCGGTCGATATTTCAACATTGTAAATATGTTGGAAAATATCGATATGGTATAGAATATCGTCCTCTTTGGCAAACTCTAATTTAACAAACTTTTTAAAGTTCAGAGTTCATTTAATTAATCATTTAAAATTACTTGCGCTCATAAACTCAATCATTCCGGCAAAAGTCGAATTGGAACATGGAAAAATAAAAAATACCCAGGAATTTGAAAGACTCCTAAGTTCTAACGTCAGTAGGACTTATAATTAAAATAACTCGTAAAGAAAACGACGAATAACTTGTTCGAGTTTAAGTTCTATGCTCTTGCACCGGAATGGGTTACCAAACTAAGCATTTGGTTTTAAACTGATCAATCGGTTAAAATGGGTTAATAGAAAATATAAATGTTTCATGGACTTTATTTAGTATTAAGTTCTACTTCAAAATTCGGTTTACGAATTGTAAGCAAAATATTTAATTGGCGCAGTGCGCTTCTCTGTGTTAATGTATAGAATGAAACGGTTTTAGAATTAAAAACAAATTATATGGTAAAGAGCAACATCTGTGTAATTTTCTAACTCAATCAGGCAAACCGTTAACTGAATAAACAGAAGGTAAAATTCCGTGTGGAATTGGTAAGAGAGCGAAACATTGCTTAAAATGATTTTCCACTATCCAGATAATGATTGCACAATTTAATTGCAGTTGAACAAATGGTACTCATAAAACTATTTTACGAAATTATTTTATCTTTATTTTATTGAAAAAATTTGTAAGAAAAGTCAACTGGAGAACACTAATACCAATAATGTTTCAATAAATATAAAAAAAAAGTTACATTAAGATTCGATGTCATTTAATAATTACCTGGTTACCATCATATTGAAACGGACATACAAAGTTAGCTGTAAAAATACACATATATTGTTTGTTTACCAACCATATGTATTTTTTTTTTAATGTTTATTGAATTTTCAATGTTTACCAATGAAATTTTATATTTATGTGATACTTAAAATTTAAATACTAAGTGGTATTTGGAGCTTTGCCAGGAAATGAACTAAGTAAATAATATCATATCGAATTATTGTATTGTACATATTAATTTGTGACAAGTAGCATAAATGTTAAAAATTAATATTTACCAAGATGATAATAATTTTAATGTAAATTAGAATCTATCATATATCCCAAGTTAAATATAACTTTCTTTAAAAGTATATATATATGTATAATAATTTTTGAGGTTAATATTATGGATCAATATTCAATAATATATGGAGGGAATATATATTTAATTAAAAACTGAATTGATATTTTTGTATAGAAATTTGAAGATATTGTAAAAATAAGTGTTTTTTGCATTATTGTAAATTTCTGTGTAATTAGAATTTGATCTTACAAAATTTTGAGGAACGAAGGTTAGTAGAAGAAGTTTAAAATTTAAAAATTAAGAAATCTAGTATATAGTTGCCCTTGGTTAAATTTTATGAATCTTAGTAATCTTACACCAAATCAAAGGGTTAAATTCTTAGGTCATATAATTCAACATTAAAACATTGAATTCATAGAAATCAAACTTGCTCGTAAAGCGCTTTTAAATATTCCCATTCAACAAATTTTTATACCCGTGCATACATATAAGATCACGGGTAAATAAAAATTGCTCCTCCGTTTGTAATGCAAAGATCTAGACGAGGTAGATATAGTGTCAAAAGTACGTGTCGGATAAGCATCGAAAGTAAATCGATCTAACTATATGTGTGTCTGTCCGTCCGAATGTCAGCACGATAAGTCAAAAACTAAAAGGGCTAGAGTTTGAAATTTACACAAAGTAAGTTTTAGAAAATTTCTAGGTTTACTATAGTTTTTGGTTAAAATCGGACAAAGGCTTCGGGGAGCTGCTATACAACTTTTTTGCACCAATATAAATTTCTTCAAAACTAATAACGCTGGGAGGATGAAAATTAAACATTAATTAATGGTTTATTTAATTTTTTTACGTCATAGTTGGTATGCACGAGTATTTAAAAGTATAATCTTCCTCGTTTTTAGGCAATTAACTCTAAAGGGAACCGGTTAAACTATTGCTTGACTTAGAAATAGTTGAAGAATGGCTTTATCTCATGAAGTTAAATTAAAAGAAGTTAATATACAAAAAAACGTTCCAATATCATCAGGAGATTATGATATGCTCTTGCTTGTGACTCATTTGCCAGTTAGTACCATTTGATTATATATTTTTTCCTAGCTGTCTGTATATCATTCGACCGAAATTGCATCGACGACTAAAGCTATTAATCACACACGATATAGCTATTGATTTATAAGTAATATTATTTATATTTATAAGTAATACTCTTTTTAATATTTATATCATTAATATTTGGTAAATTAGTTTTGCGGAATTTACGATTTCAGTTCGTATTTCCTCTATTAAAGAATCATATGGTTAGCCCTACATCACTATTCTCGGTTAACTCTTGCCAATCTTGCAAAAATCACCATTACAGAAAAATTTATAAGATTGAAAAATTTACTCCTAAATGTATGCTAAAGTAACAACGGTTTATGTGTTTGTAAAATTGTCATGTGTCCAAATTCAAAAATTAATGACTGAATACCCGCTTACAATCTAGGAGGCATGCATTCATGAAAGTTTCATAATATAATAACAGTGTTTATTCCCCGAAGTTTTCATTTTAAAGTGCCGAACTTACTATAACATCATGTGTTTATTTAGAAAACTATTTTTCAGTTTGTTTTCAATTAAAAATTAAATTTATTAACAAACAAATTATCTAAAATAATAAGGAAATTATACTACTTATTGATTATGTGGGAAAATTGTAAATGTTTCAAATTCTTTTCATAGTATATTATTTTTAATTTATTTTTTATTTTTAAATATACGGTTAAACAAATTATTTTTTTAATTTTTTTTCTTTTAGATCTTCCAACACCATAATTTCGAAAAACAATTTTAACTAATTAATGATATTTAAAAGAAATCACGAATACTTTTATTTTGTCTGAAATTTTCACGCACTTTTAAAATGCAATTCAGAAGTACGTATAGCGTTGTTGTTTAAGATGAAAAGTGTTTTAATGTAAGGTGCAAATATGCCTATGGAAATAAGGCCCAATAGGGTTTAATATACATATGCTTATGCAAAATTATGAATTATGAAGGTTTATGACCTTGATTTCCTAGGCAACTGTAAAATCTAAATCATCTCAATAGGTTTCGAACAAATGTCTTTATTTTGATCAGTTCCTCAGGCTTTGCGACTACTGTTCCCCCTTCTCACGGCTTTAGTTGTTAGCAATCCGGCCTAGGTGTTGGAAGTTTTGGGAGCAGCATCCACTATTTCTTCGAATACCAATACATTATTTACCGGAGATTATTTTAATATTGAAATGTATTTGGTTAATATATGCATAAAGAATAAAAAATATGGAGCGGGCTTAGAGTTGAATACTTTTCTATATGTATACCAAGCTTTTTTAAATTAGAAGGATTAGAGAGATTAATTTGAAATCAAGTTTTCAATAATTACCAATTGGAATGGGGAACAGCTGTATTTTATTTCTTAGTTATATGAGGAAATGAAACCAATTAAGCCTAAATGGCCGTCGGCTTTATTACACGCTGCCGTGTTTTAATTTCCTTATAATGAGAACTATTCTTATGTAATTGAAATAAAGTACGTTTGCTTTTTCAAATGATAACTGTAATTGTATAGTCAAGATACTCACTGTTTTTTTTTTTTCTTAGCCATAATTAAATTTAATTTACACGCAGTTGTTTTCTGTTTTTTTTTTTTTTCTTTTTTTTTTTTAAGTAAATTGATTGTTGTTAGTTTAAAAATGGATACTAGGTATTTTAAGTATTTAAATGTCTATCGGTTTTTTTGAATTACTGTGCTCTGCTGTCTATAAACATATGTTTGTTTGTTTGATTTTTTTGACTGCTTGTATTTTATAAAGTAAATAAGTACACATTTTAAAAGAAATCTTATTCACCGATTTTCTTTTTAAATTTTTTTTTAATTCTTTTATTTATTCTGACAGTTTTTCTAATTATCTTTAAACTAAATCTTGTAACTGCAAAATACTGCACTTTTATATTATATAGTTACATTATGTATATTATATTTTATATGTAGCAGTTTTTTTTTTTCAAAAAAAGCATTAGAGAATTTGTCTGTATAATCTAGACGAATTGCACTTTTCATTCTGTTCTGTTTTCTTCTCTATATTGTATTGAATTGTTGTATTGCTGTTGTCTTAAATTTTTAAATTGATGGCTTGACCTTTAATTTCCGCGGAAATTTTTCATTACCAATCAAAATACTAAAGTATAAAAAGAAGAAGAAAAAGATAATAAGAAAAATAAGAAAAGAACAACAGTAAGTTGATGCAATAAACTTAGTAATACACTATAGCTTAAAAATTGAATAATTAATTTAATATAAAATAGCAACGTAAGGTTTAGCTTTTATAACACAAAATTGTATACTTTTAGCATGTATGTTTGTTGGGTTTTTGGAGGAGTGAGACAGTTCCATGAATCACCACTCCAATTCATCTCAAATTAATTCAAAATCAAAATTATTACCATATAAACAAAATAGAATTGTTTCGATTGAAAATCTAAATTGTTTCTACATGTTATAAGGCTTAGTATAGTACTATCTCATGTTTAAATTGTATGTGGAATTAACTAAGATTAATTCTAAAAACACGAATATAATATGACTTCCTGTTCCAACACGTACGTATGATATGGACGGGCTTATTTGCCTTATAGTTGAAAAGTTAGCACTTCAAAAGAAAATTCAAGAACATTGAAGACACAGGATAGACCTACCTTGCATACCTTAACCTACCTTGCAGGACAGACCTATCTTCAAGTTTCTATCTTTATGAATTTCGAAGGTATGCATGTTAGGTTTTAGGAGGTATGAGGAAGTTATTCGAACCACCATTGCAATTCATTCTAAACTTGAGACTTATAAAGAAAAACTGTAATAACACCTTTGTATGTATAATTTTAAGGTTCTATCTTTATTGGTTTCGGAGATATGCGTGTTTGCCCATGATTCGTACAGAAACTCCCATTTGATCCTGTCTTCTATTTGTCATCCAATATCTCCCTTCATTTTGTCATTAGTAATCTACAGTATACAGTTATAAATTTCAGCGTCATTAATTTTTGAGTTATTCTGCGAACAGAGGAACGAATTAATTTTACTACTCTTAAGTCGGTTTTAGGAGTTGACACTGATCAAAAGTATTAATATATATATATATTTTCATATCTAACTTGATTCCTTTTGGTGATTCCTACAAACAACGTACCAAAGTTAATATATCCCTTAATCAATTTTAGGTGTTGGGTATAATAAGGAAAGAAAAAGTTAAAACAAAAGAAAAATTATTTGAAATTGCAATGTAAGAAGACAATCGTCAACTAATTCTTTTTAATTATTTATCTTAAGGCTATTAACCTTTTTTTTGATACTCTTTTCATTTCATTTCAATATAATTTATAGTGGAAATGGAGGAGAAAATATAAAGTGTATCTATTCTACAGTATATTTAAAAAAAAAAAAAAAAGTAAAAAAGGAAAAGGGTTTTAAATTCAATACAAGTAACTATAAAGAATTGGAGTTAAATACAATTATTAAGAATTGAAATCAACAGGGAATCCGTTCACTTTTCTTTTACTTTTTTTTTTGTTTTTTGTTGATTGGTACAATTTCAGTTTTAAACTCAACTGAAAAATTAACTATTAGTTGATTTAAGAAGTTTTTTTTTTTTTTTGGATTTTTGTTTGTGTTTGTCACGATTTTCCTTTTTTAATTGTGTGATTTTTAACCAGAATATAAAATTATTTCCTTTAGGTATCAGGTATTCTTCTTTTTTTTTTTTTTTTGGTTTTTTATTTTTAAAATGTTTAGATTATATTCTTCCACCTTTTTCAAATTTTTATATATGCATTGTGTTCTTTGAAGATGATATACAAGAGTAGTATTTAGAATAAATTATTTGCATGTGAAATTTAGAACTAACTTCTATATAAAAATTGAAAGAACAACAGCTCTTTTATTAATAAGATACTGTATAATAATTGAAGTGCTAAAATAACAATTCCATCATTTTAGTGAAAATTTTGCTTCCTAATGGTAACTGATATTTGCCTTAATGTTTTTTGATTCAAGAATGATTCATAGCAACTTGCAATATAGGAAATTTTATTAAATAATTATTCCAAAATTCATAGGCGTAAACGTATTTTACATTTTCAAAAAAATCTTTGTTTTTACATACTGTATTGCTTATAGTACCCATAAAATACATTAATCTAACAACATTAACATTTAATTTAATTGAATAATATAATTCGCAGATATGTACAAAAATTCCTTAATATTTAAATGCTAAATTACAATACATTTCAAATAGAATTGCATCTATTGAAAATCTAAGACTTTTCTACATGTTATAAGGCCAAGTACTATTTTATTTTTAAATTGTATGTGGAATTTATTAAGATCAATTCTAATATAATATTAGAGTATAATATATTCGACCTGTTCCAACATGAACATACTGGTGGTATAAACCAGCTATTAACCTAACAACAGTAAGCGCACTTAAGAATAAATATAAACCAAAGAAATTGGAGTCTTAAGCTAAACTGGTTATTAAAGTGTTAGCAAATAGCATCAGTATTGTTTTTTTTTCTTCTTTTCATAAATTAACAATATAATTCCAAATACTTTTTTTTCAACTTTTCTAACTTCAAAGATTTTGAAGTTTTACTTAGTTTTTTAACAACTTTTTAAATGACACATACTAAAAAAATTCAAACAAATGAAAATGTCATTTATAAAAAGTGTTGCCATATATATAAAAATGACATAAGCTAAAATTAGTTAAAACTCAGACTTAAAATTTTCAGGCTGTCAAAAATTTTGAAATGTTTCTTAATACCCTCAATCCATATAAAAAATTTTGAAAAGTTTTCCAACCTCTTACAAATCTAAGGCACCGTTTGATCTTAACCCAATATTGCATCTGTATAAAAAAAGATGCTACTTTTTATTTATTTCAATGTTTATTCAAACTTCTAATAAAAAATTATTATTAATATGATGGATTAGCATTGTTTTAATAAAAAGCATATTTCTAACCTAACATCTGTGCATTACTAACAAAAAAACGTTTTTTATAATTCCCAAAGGAATAAAAAAGAAAACAAATTTCATGGAAAGTTTTTTTGACAATAAAAAAATTGTTACTAACAATTTCAAGGTAAAATAAATGAACCTTTAATAAAACAGTTTTGTGAATTTTTTTTTTGTTATATTTTTATTAAAGAATAATTGCAAATTAGAATAAGAAAGAGATAGAATATAAAAATTATAACAAAAGGTTAAAAAAATAAAAGAAAGGAAGAAAGGAGAACGTGGTTTAATAATAAATAACAATTAAACTGGAAAAATAAAATAAATAACTCTCATTTTTTTTTTATTTTCATTTCTTCACAGGCTTTTTTTTTTAAATAAAATAAAGTAAAGAAAAAAAAAATTGGGATTTTTTATTTTGTTAATCGTTAAATCCTTAAATGAACGGTAAATATAGGGACTGACAAAATGATTTAAATTAAAAAAAAAATAATTACAGTTATTTTATTCTTGTTAAATGGCTTCTATTATTTTTTTTTTTCAATTTTTGATGTTCTTTCAATTGCGGGTGAATTAAATTGTTTAAGTACTTGAATTAAATGAATTTTAAGTTTATAATAGCAATTTAAAAATAAGCGATTTTATTTAATTCTGAAGTAACCCAATGGGTATTTGAAAGAGTGTATTAGTGTTTTTATTATTATAATAGTTGGGAACTTAGTCATTGGTGTGACTGTGTTAGCATATTTTCAATAACAAAGCATACACATAAATTTATGCATTTTTTTATTTAGTAATTATTTTAGTAATTTTAGATTTTTAATTAGGCTAATTCGGTCGCCAAATTGCCAACCGCGGCTTAATTATTTGTTTCTATTATAAAAAAATATAATAATTTTTTAATTTTTTATTTGTAGTACCAGAAAATACTTAATATTGCCTGATAATATTATTCTTTTGCCGATTTGACATTTGGACTTATCATTTAATTTTTGTAATATACACTATATTTTTTTATTAGATATGATCCGACCAGGGTTTGAACCTGAGACTTTTCGATTGAAAACCCACCACTTTACCACTGAGCTATCGCTCAGATATTATAAATATAAAATATAATATAAAATAAATTAAGAACATTTTGAGTGCGAAAATCGCTCGAATTTTGAATCGCTCGCTTTGCATCTCTATTATATATCAATCTTGTTCATGTAATAAATTTTATACTCTCAATTAAATAATATTTTCAATTCAATTAATAGTATTTAACCTTAAAGTTGTTTATAAACCATTATTTTGCTTTCTATTATGATTAGTATACCATCATTTTTCATTTAATGTCTTTTTAAAAGAAAAATTAAATCAATAATAAAAAAAAATTTAGATTTCAAATACCATTAAACGTGATTAACATTAAAAAACTCTTTTGTTTTCAATTATTTGTTAAACTTAAATTAATTAATTGAAAATCGAAAAAAAAAATTCGTGGGGAAATTGATTTTTAAGTCAAATGAAAATTGTTTTTCCTAATTAATATAAAAAAGTAAAAATAAAAAATCTGCGGAAGTTAAATGACAGTTAAATTAAAAAGTAATAAGAGTTAAAGTTTATTTTTTACTTTAAGTCTTTCTTACAATCATTAACATCAACGAAATCATTAAACACAATGTTATGTTAAATTTCAATGTTCAAAGAAAAGGCCAGGGAATTTTTTAGTTCAGAATGTTTAGAACACTGAATAAATTATGTAAAGCACAAGCGAGTGGAACATTCAAATATTTTATTTAGAACTAATTGGTTTAAATTTGATTTTTCTTTATTAAATTAATAGAAATTGAATATATCAAAATTTAAAATATTAAATTTCACTTTTATTTTCCGTATGTTTACAAAAACTTTTACATCGTTTGAAATAGAGAAAAGAAATTTTAACCACAGGTAGGTATTGCAAAAAATATAATTTCATAGAAGAACTTTTTTCTGTAGCCCCACCCGTTACTGAGCTACAGCTGCCAAACTTGGAAAAAGCCCTATTTTTAAATTGTTATAACAAGAGTTCTGTTAAGTGTATTTTCAATCTGAAAACAGCAAAAGATAATAAAATTCTAGGTAAAATTCCAAATTTTGGTGGTGTTCACAATTGATTTCCTAGAACCTAAAAAATGGAAGGGTGGGGACAGGAGGTGGATGGGCAGATCCATCATAAGTTTGCTAAACAAAAATTATGGAACCCTTCCCATTGAAGGGCTATTACAACAGGTTTTCTTGCGTGCTTTGGGATTATATTCTAAGTATTGTTTTCACTATTAGTCATAACTAATAAATTGATTTATAATGTTATCATTTATTTTTAAATATATTTTTATAAAAATAAATGAAAAAATACTCAGCAAGAAACCCTATATAATTTTGAAAATCTGCTTTTTAAAAACTCTTGGTTTTTTTCATCACTTGTTTTTATTTTACGAGGGTCATAAAAAGCATGAAAGCCATCCATTAGACCTGTGCGTAGTTCCTTTGGATAGTGTATGGCTTTAACACACTAAAATCATAACTTTTTAAAACTCAACTTTAAAGGGCCTTTAATACAAACGTAAAGTTTGGTTTTGTGGATGATAATTGGGATTCAGAAAATGGATCACGTATGATAAATGAAAAATTTGGGGCTAATTTTATCAAAAGTAGTTAAGTTAAATGTTCAATGTCTGCATAAACAATAATCGGTCAAGAGTTTCGAATATCAAGGGGTCAAGAGTTTCGAATAGCTGGTATAAACGTTATATTTTATACAAAATTGGGTTTAATTAGTTGTGTATTAGAAGCCCAAAATAATTAACCGGATGATATAATGCTTTTATTACGTACGTGCGTGTATCCTACAGTTGACACAATTTGCTCTACACTCATCCTCATTTATTATTACATATAAATATAATTAATTATTGGTTATGACATTAATTTTAACCAAATGGTAACTAAATTAACTTGAAAATCTAATTTAAATTGAAGACACATTGAAAAAAAAAATTTTAAAAAATAACGAATATTCCTGTGGTGTGTAAATATACGTATACTAAAATTGTGCAACATGACCCCATTTTACCTTTAAAAATTCCTTTAAAATTTCACTATTTTTAATTATTTTTGTAAAATAATAAAATATAATATTGTAAATGATATTTTTACTTTTGCTTAAAAAAAAACTTTGACTCATTATATATATGATCTCCCAGTTATTATAGGTTAAAATAATTATATTGTTAATAATTTAGGACAAATTAAAAAAAAAAAATCGACTTTTTAATGATTTAAAAAAAATTCAGAAAAAATAGCATGATGTTAATTTTTAATTAATAAATTAAAAAAAAAAAAAAATTCCTTTTTTAATACATATACTAGAAAAGAAAATTTATATTATATATTGTTTATAATTGCCATATAATTTCAATAAAAAAAAAAAACAATCTAACAAAATATAGCATTAAAAAATAATATGTTTAAATTTATTACTTCATAAAATATGTGGGTTTAATTTAATTGATTGGTTTTTAAGTTGTAACTAAAATATATTAAAAAAATTTTATTAGAAATTAAAAAAAAAAAATGTTACACAAAAATCTTTTGTAGCTTTTGGCGGTACATTCTTTTGTGATTTTTGATTATTATATACATATTGGACGAAGTCAAAAAAAAGAGGTTAGATTTAGGTAATAATGATTAACTTCATTCCTTCATTTAAAAAAAAAAAAAAAATGTCTAAAATTTCATAGTTTAACAGCAACTTGTAAATATTTGCAATGTTAATTTTCCATTTTTAGTATTAAAATAACTTTTATTCATATAATAATATTGTAAGATATAGCTAAGTAAAATAATATATATATTATATATATTATATGAATAATAAAATTATAACTGATACAATTTATGTTTTAACCACTTTTACGGAATGTTTTTAGCATATTTTCAAAAAATTTTGTCTATAGAGTTTCAATTTTTCGACTGTGGGTCTGTCCGGATTTTAAAAAAGGTCGATACCGTTTTTAAAAGAGTAAGGAAATTTTAACCACAGATAGGTATCGAAAATGAATTATTTTAATGGAGGAAGTCTTCTTTGTAGCCGCAATCGAGATGGAGCCCCGGCGCTCCAATGTTTGAAAAAGTCCTATGTTTATTGTAAGAATAAGTAAATAAAGAGTATAGTATATAAAATGGTTTGGCGTTCCATTTTAAAATCAGTTGCTTTGAAAATCTAATTAAATTATATAAAATAAATGTATATTGTAGCCATACAATATTTTAATTCACTGTTATGCAAAACTCTAATTTTGCAAAATTTTCGATTCTGTATTTTATAGTGTAAATTATTGGATCCAATAAGGGATCAAAAACTGAAAATTCGCAAATCCAAGAAAAGTTCTAAGAATTAACTTTTTAAAGTATACCTTAAAATTATTTTAAAACATTATTTAATTTTGGAAATGTGCTTTTTTAGAAACCTGTGGTTTTTTAGTTACTGGATGTATTTTATCTTTAAATATTTTCTATAAATTAGATCATTGTCTTTTAATGAATGAAACACATCTTAAAATAGCAGTAAAAACTTCATAATAAAAACTTTCGTTTTTTAGCTGTCTTTAAAATTTTGACATAATTACATTGTTTGACATTGCATACTTAAAAATAAATAACTATTTTTACTTGAGTGACAAAGTGCAGGGCATATTTTTTTGATTTTTAATGCTATACTTAAATTTAATTCATGGCATTTCATTTGTGAAGCTGTCAAAAAACGACTTTCGAAATAATTTTTTCTTAAACTTCTTTGTCATCAAAACCGTCTTTTGCTTTAAGTTGAGATTAACATATACCTTAAAATTATATAAAAATGAAGGTATGTCTGTACGCACTACTACACTGCTCATTCGGTCCAAGAAATTTTATGAAGTGGTAAAGCACACTATTGCGAAAGTTTTAAGTATAAAATTTTTTTAAATATCAAACTTTGTCTAACAGCAACACGTATACAAAGTTTGGAGGCAATCGGTCACACCTTAAAGTTCGATTTTATACATACCTATATATAGATTGAAATATAAATTCAAATTTTGACAAATTGCACGCTTCCGGGCAACGCGGGGTAAATATGCTAGTTATCTATAAAAAAAATTAGATGAAGTTTTGGAGTTGAATATCAAGGTTTAATATCAATATAAGTGTCTTATTAATTAAAAATTGTTTGACGAACGTTTAGGGCCGCGAGCGCCGCGTATTATTTTTAATGCTTCCTTCCTGACAACTCATTTTTTAAAAACATAAAAGGGTTTCAGATATAGAAAGGCATTTGGGGTACAGGGATAAAATTTTCTGACAATCACATCATAATTAATATTTAAAGTATCTTTTTTGATTTTTTCTTTTGTTTTTTTTTATTCCTTTTCCACTAATTTAAAGAGTATAGGGCATTCACCAAGTTTATTTTAAACTAGGCTTCAGTTTCTTTAATCATAATATTCACTATGCCGTTGACTACTCGGCTGTGTCTATTGTATAAGGTTATGAAATGTGAATGCACAAATGTTAACTTTGTGCGTCATCTATAATCTTACACAAGAATTATTTATATATTTTTATTAATATCTTATTTTATATTACGATATAAACTATTCCGATATAATTATACAATTTTACGATATTTTTTTATTAGATATGATTTAACTGGGGTTTGAACCCTAGACCTTCAACATGAAAGGCGGCGTCTTTACCACTACGCCATTGGTCAGATATCTCCTTTGATTATTATTTTGAAAATAATTTTATACTTTCTTTTTTTTTTGCGATTTTTTTAACTGCTAATTTACGCTTTCCTATTCAATTCAATTCAATTGCTAACAAAATATGCATGTTTTATAGTTTACTTTTAATAATAATTTATTATATTTTCCAAATTTTCACTGATTGTAAATTCAGTAATTGGAGAATAGTTTAATTAAGATTAAGCTCCAATTTAATGCAGCCTTTTTTATTATTTTATCGCATGGTTGACATACAAAGAGTTCATTACTAGTATATATGTTTATTAAATATAGAGACTGTAAAATTTTTTAAAGACAGCTTGGGGTAAAATTTTTAGTATTTTTCAATATATTTTTATTTAAAAATTATATTAACGGTATAAATTTGCTTAACTATGCACTTGCTATAAATGTAGATGAAAATATTTTACATAATAATATTTATATTGTTTATAAATTATAGTATAATAAGATCGTATAATATAATATGTATATAATCGTTTTTACAAGTTATAAAGTATGCACCCTAAAGTGACGCTGATGTTGTCTAATAAAAAAATTCGGATTACGTAGATTGAAACAAAAATTAACTGGAATTTGTAATTACAGATTAGTATCAGTTACTTCTTCTTTCAAACCGATTGGGTTAACTTTTTTTGTCTGTCAATTAGTTTGTGATTTTTTACAAAATATAACCGTTATAATTAACAAAATTTGTTGCAGAGTTCCTTATGAGTTCCACAAATCCGCTGACAAGTAACATTATACCTCAAATGATTTTAACATCATACATTTAACGAAGTTTATGAAGTTTTATGATATATAATTCAATTTGGTATTTAATTTGACATTTAAATTGACATTTAAATTTTCTTTGAGAGCTTTAAATTTTTTTTTAATACACCCTCATTTCTGAAAGTATCTTGTGGTCAAAAATTAAAGATTTACGATTTTTACAAGCGCAAATGATTTTTCTTAATATTTTAATGCAAGAATAGTTGCAATTTTTTTGAGTTCTTGAATTAATTTAATTTTATTATATAATAACTATCAAATGATCTCAACGATTATGTTCAATTTGCAGTTAAGGAAGTGTTTTAATATTATTTTCCATTACATATTTTTTTTTTTAGATTTGATTAGACAAACATTTTCATCATTATAAATTCTTCAATCTACTGAAGTAGGAAGTAACAAAAATATATATGTTCAATATATATATATATATATATATATATACATATATGTTAATTATGTAATAATGAATTAGTTCATTCGAATTGTATATCTGTGCAGTGCACGCGTTCATAATGTTTAAGTAAATTTTAATGAATTAACACAAATGAAATTGTAAAGTAAATCTATATTCTTGGATCGAAAAATTGACAGGGCTGTACATTGTATTTCCGTTGAACTCATTCACTCTTATTTTCAATGAAAGAATTTGGAAATAATGTTCCACAAAATCCAAGAATTTGAAATATAATATAATTTGAATTTGCAAGAAATAAAGGTATTACATCTGAAAGAAATATCTGCACTCGAATTTATTGAAATAAGTGTAGTTTAGTGGTAGTTGGGTATACATATACATATAAACTAATTAAAATAGGGCTGAGATACTCTTCATATATCAGTTTTTTTTTTTTACACGCTAGTCAAACTGTAGGAACGAATTCCGTAATACATAACTAAAATAAATGTATGGCCCTAAGGAGTTAGAAGGAAAATAGGATAGAAGAAAAAAGTTGGGTGGTAGGTTAGGAACGAACTTGAAGCATGTTCCATGTTCTAGCAGTTCTCACAATAAATGAGTTTCCATTACCAGTTTTGAGCCATCTAACTATTTCCACTGGGTAGAAATGAGCACTTCTGGTGTTGCATTGGAATTGTTTAAAGGGAGGCATTATTTTTTTTAATTAAACAGAACAAGTGTCAATACCTAAAAGATATCTATAAAAAGGAGTTAAAACTCCCACATTACGACGAGTGCTAAGAGGAGTAAAATTAACCTGGAAGGAATCTTATCATTTTGTTTAACCTTTATTTATTTTAAAATACAAATAACTATTTTTCAACTTTTTTTTTTGAAATAGGTACTTAATATTTACATTAAAAATTTTATTCAATGCAAGTATTTCTTCTGGAAATACATTAAATTTTTACAAAATAGTTTGCGTATTTATGTAATAAATTTCAAAATTAAAATGTTAATTAACTCCTAAAGGTTTATATTGTAATTGTCAAACAATTCTCTTTTCATTTATATATTAAAAATTAATTAAGAATATATTTAAGTCAAATAACACAGTTGCAGAATGATTAGAGTGTTTTTATTGAAAAACTTTAGAAGAAAACAACAGATGCACGCATAAATTTCATGTTTTAATTAAATTGTTTGCATATATCTAACTAAGAGACCACTATTATAAAATTTTTTTAATGATATTGAAAAACTACTACCATTTCCTATACATTAAAAATAAATCTGAACCATTTGAAATAAATCGGAATGAGTGACAAATGCAGCTATAACAGAGATAGATATGATTTTTAGAAAAAAATTATGTTAAATTCGATTTAAATTTACAACATATTTTCAAGTTAAGAATTAATTAAATAATATGAGGGAGGCCTGACAAAACCTATTATTTTTAAAATATTTAAGATCTACAATAAAGTGTAATTAAAAAAAATATAATATTCTTGTAAATAGAATGTATATAGATTTGTTTTCCAACTAACTAATATACAAAGATAATAAAATCATTTCAGTTTCTTTTTAAAATCATAAACAAATAAAAAAACTAGTTAAAAAAAATTACTTTTAAGTAATAGGTACCAGGTATATAATAAATATTGAAATGAAATGACATAAAAAAAAATTTATTTTATTAATTAAAGAAAATTCTGATATTATTTTAAATAACAAAAAAATTAAAAAAGACAGAGTTTATAATGGAGGAAGCAGGTGATTCGTTTATGATTATTTCAATTGAAAGTCATTCATTAAGTTTATTCAACTTTATTAAATTTAATTATATTTGACTTTTAATTTTTTTTAATGAAAATTTTTCAATGAAAAATTCTTTAAATATTTGAATTTTATGTTGATATGTTTTTTTTCTGAAATAAATCGCCATGTTTTTTGAAAAAATTGACAAAAAGGAAGGAAGTTCATACCAATTTTTTATTTAATGCCAATACACGAGATAAAATTCATTTTTGCATAACAAATTATTCTGTGTGGGCTAATGTATTGTGTGCGTACTATTTTTTTTTGTATATTATAAAATTCAGTCATAAATAAAAATTTGAGGGCGAAACTTCTTTGGAAAAATTGTATAGTAAGAATTTTTTTTTTTTTAATTTTATAGAATGAGCAAAAACATGAGAAAAAGTTCTGGATCGATTTTGTAGAAATTTGGAAGGAACTTAAAGTGCTGTGGAAAATCAAAAGTGACCAATACAAAAAAAAATTGCAAATTGGAAGCTTTAGAATAATTGTTGATTAAATTAGAAGAGCTGCAGCCAAACTACTACATGAATTAAATAGTTTACGAAGAACTGCAAAAATTAAATAGTTTACGATTAGCGAAAATTAGCGAAAGGCTGGAGCTTGAGTTGATGATTCTTCAAATGTTTCGATGTTCATTCTGTAAAAGTTTTTAAAATTCAATAGTGATGATAATCAATGTGGGTGATGATAATTTCATCTAACAAACAAAGGGAAAAAAGTTTTAAAACAATTTTCAGGTTCTCTATTGTTTTTAGTTAAAATTCGACCAAATAAAATTAGACTTCTTTGGGCTTGCTTTCATAGAAATTTCTTGAAACCAATTTGCATGTCATTAAAAGTAGTAGAAAGCCAAAAATTGAATCGAGCTAGTAAAGAATCATTCTTTCCAATTCATTAAATCATAAATAAATAATTAAATCATGTTCTTTTTTTTTTAATTTTTTCAAATTACTATCAGTCAGATAAGGTTAAGTAAGATTAGAAACGTTGCTGTCTCACACATTTAAATCATCAATCCATTAAATTAATCACATTCTAATTAGTCATATTCATTAATCTATTCGAACTGAAATTAAAACTTAAAAAAAAAACCCTTCAAATTTCAAAAATATTACTATATTAAATTAAAATGAAAATTAATTAAAATTAAATCAACTTCATTTGTCAAACAAATGTCATTGTTTTATTGATGATTTGTAAGAACCAACAGTCAATGACTTGATAGATTTATAAAATAAAAAAAAAACAGAAATTAACAAACAATTAGTGAACTTCAGTGTGTATTTCACTTTCCTGATATTTTTGATATTTGATGTAATCTTGACAAATTTTTAAAGTTATATAATGATCTAAGGAAAAAGTGATTAGTATCTTTAACAAGATAGGAAATGTAATTTCATTTTCGATTAATCGATAAAACAATTAATTTAACCTGATCATAATGGTGGATAATTTTTTCAATATATCGAATTAAAAATTGAGTTGTAAATTGATCAATTTTGGATTTTTTTTTTATTTTCTGTTTAAAAATAATAAGATTTTTTTATATAAATTTGCCAATTTATTATGTGCAATTAATTCAATTAAATGTATATATATTGTTATTACAGACGAAGGTGAGTTTTTCAACTAATGATTTGAAAATTTTAACTTAAAAACGTGAAAGAATTTCATTAAAAATTTTTTTTCTTTTTTTTCTTATATTATTTTTTGATTCTGATGTTTCGATTGTTCAAATAATAGTAAATTAGCAATTAAATGAAATGACAATTTTCTATTTCTTCCTTATATTTAATATTTTTGTTTATTTTGTTTTTTTTTCAAGAATCTTTTCAATTTCTTTCAATCATTTGAAATTATCACAAAAAAAAACATATAAAATATAAGTAAATGAAATCAATTGCTTCTTTTATACCATCGAATGAAATGAAATCCTTGTTTCTCTAATAAGTTCTCTTAATTTTATTTAATATTTTTCTTTTAGTTACCAAAGATTCTTATTTTATTTTATACAAAAAAAAAGTAAAGACAGCACCGGAATATTAAAGATGATAACTTCTGAAGGTTCCGCAATCACAAAAATGTTACAATGTCCTTGGACAGCCGCGAATTTAAATAAAAAAAAAAAAAACAAACTAAATATACAAATTAAAATAGAATATTTTTGAATATTTATTCTGTGATATGACATTTAACTAAAGACTGCCATATTGAAATTGTGGTTAAATTACAATAAAAAGCTGAAAAGAAAAAAAAAATTATTAAAATATTTAAATCGTTATACTTCCCCTTTGTAAGATAATTATTCATGTAGGTGAAGAAATTCCAGTGAAGAGAGTTTTATGCTTCGTATTCCTACAAGTGACGAAAATTTAATGGCATTGAATTCTTTATGACATTTCATACATTACATGTCAAATAACATGTCATTGCATTTGTCAGAATCCAGCTGCAGTAGTCATAGGTTTATTAATTATATTTCAAAACAGAATAGAACCGAACAGAATTAAACGCCAAACATATTAATAAACACACCTAGCATGTAATTATTTTTAATAGGATCATCATATAAAATTAATTAGCGATTAGTACAGATTAGATTGCAGTATAGTATTATACAATTCATGAACTGAAATTAAAGTTTCGTGCGTTTTAATGAATAATAATAGAGTATGTGTTGAAGATAATGAGATCTCTAAGAAGATAATTTCTGGGTTGAAGATAATGAGATCTCGAGAAGTGAGGAGAAAATGTAAACTAGAGCTGTACAAATCTTTTATCAGATCGTTGTTATGGTACGGTAGTGAAATGTGGACGATCATCTAAGCGACGGAAAATCTATTTTCCCGTTTCGAGAGGAAAGTACTGCGTAAAATTATCAAGAATCGATCAGGGTCAATTTAGAATGCGATGCAATGCTGAGCTATACAATATAAGCTACAACGCCTTAGGTGGGCTAGTCACATACAACGTTTGCCAGATTCCCGCATTCCAAAGAAGTTATTGAATGGGGAAATATATCGAAAAAGAACAGTAGAGAAGCCGAGAAATCGATCGATTAATGCAGATTAATGCTGTATCAATGCTGCAAGAGAAAAATTGGATAACTGCTGCCCAAGATCGAGTGAAATGGAAGAGATTTATTAAGAAGGTCAAGATTCGACAACGTACTGTAGCGCCATAGAAGAAGAAGAAGAAGAAGAAGAAGAAGAAGAAGAAGAAGAAGAAGAAGAAGAAGAAGAAGAAGAAGAATAATAATAATAATAATAATAATAGAGTATTGTTTTTTCGAAATATTATGTATTAGCTGCAACACTATTCCTAAATTTTCAGCATCAACGGGTCTATTACAATTCTTTATGAAATCATAAGACACGATTTTGTATGCATACTTTAAAAAACTGGGATTTTTGAAACAAATAAAATGATTTTTCTCATTCTAAACATTATGTTTTTGTGTAAATTGTTATTTTCAGTTTTGTCCAAAAGATTTTCATACATATAGTAGTACCAATCAAAATACATTTAATGCCAGAATTTTCCTAAAATTAGATTCTCTTTTATTCTCTTTGATTCTACATTGTGCAAGCTTTTCGACATTTTCGTTCCCAACAAACTCAATTCTAGTGCTTCCTAATAAATTTCTTTCTTCATTCCAAATACTATATAAGTTCAATTTGACTTTTTATTTGAACTTACTATTTTACTTGCTGTTTTTTTTTAAGTTCTTGAGTCCTTGTTTAATTTGAATACCTAAACACTCATGTCCTTGTTTAACTTGACCTCTTGACTATCTTGTCCTTGAGTCGTTGGTTTTATTCTCTACCGTCTTAACTTAATATAATATTAAATATAAACAGAGAATGGAAAGAAATACCAGACCCATAAGGTACACCTCATTAACGTAAAATATGAAACATAATATTATACTTTTAATAATTTTAATATTAAAAGACATGGATACATATTAATTTAGAAAAAAAAAGATGAATTTTAAATTGCGCGATTTTCGCATATTATTTATTTTGTTGCCCCTTGTTTTGCCCTCTCTCTTTCTCTTTTGTATTTCAACTCTTTATTGAGTTTTTATGCATTTTTATATTATTATTATTATTGTTTGTTATTAGTTTCTAAATTGTTTAAATGATGGTTAATAAAAAAGTTTTAATAATAATAATTTTTTTTTTTTGTATAATATGATATTTTTCATAGATTATACGGCATTTTCACAGTGTATATTCAGTTGTCTTTAAAAAAAAAAACAACAGAGTTGTTAGCGACTTTATTTTTATACTTTTTATTTTAATTTTTTAAAATGTTGGTTTTTGTTCTGTCCAGAACTCACATATAGTTGCGAAACTATGAGTTTAGAATTTGTTACTATATATTCCTACTGTTTATATCATTTGGTTGTTGGGTTGTTACTGTTATACTGATATTGCAATTGTTTTTGGTTTATTCGATGTTTTTTACTGTGTGTCGTTTAAGAATTATTTTCATTACAATTTATTCATTGATTTTCAACTCTTCAGCCAAAACAAAAAAAAAAAACCGAAAGAAAAATTATTTCTTTTTATTTATTTATATACATATACTATTTATTTTTTTTTTCTTTTTCACTTATTTGTTTGTTTGATTGTTCATTGATTTGCTGTTTTGTGTTGTGTTATTATTATTTTGTAAATTGTTGTAAATTGCAATTCACTGTTTTTGTTTTTTATTTCGTTCTTTTTATATATTTTCAATATTTATATTGTGTAGTTTTTTAAGTGGATATCATTTCACAAAACAAATATTTATATATTTTTTTTTAGAATATGTAC
The DNA here is from genome assembly GCA_963082915.1 of Dolichopus griseipennis. Lineage (NCBI taxonomy): Eukaryota > Metazoa > Arthropoda > Insecta > Diptera > Dolichopodidae > Dolichopus > Dolichopus griseipennis. Next base: position 70,056,224 of record OY720441.1, on the reverse strand, counting down.
TTATTTAAATATATTAATATGGCGAGGTGATAAAAGTCCCGGAGTCAAATATCACTAAACTTATTACTTGAAAAAGGAGTCAAATTCCACCATAACTCCCAACTATATTTTCAGACATATGACTAAGTTCAGTACTGAATCCTGAAAAGAAATCGAATTGAAATTTAAAGACAAACATAGTTAATTTATTTTTATTATGAAAATATTTTTGAGAGTCTGATAATGGCCTCTATTATGACAGTCAACTATCAATTAGTTGATTATTGAAAACTTTTATCAACTATCAAAAAACTTAGATATAATAATTGAAAAAATATTGATAAATTATTTTCTATTGTGAATTTAATCAGTTATTTTACTTGATGTTTGAATTAAATATTTAAAAAAATATAAAAATAATGGCATCAGTTTATTGGTATTTGGATACATAGAGCAATGCTCATCTGCCAATCTACATGGCAGATGAACATAACAATGAGAAACATTACAGATGTATTAAATCCTTTGGAAATGGATAACCAAAAGTGAGTGTGTAGTTGAAAAGTTGCAATTCACAAAACCAATTCAAAATATTGATTGATACTTTTCAACTATATAGTTGATAGTTCACTGTCAAAATAGAGGCAAATATCAAAATATTATATATAAGTTAAATATTAGCTGCTAAACAACTAAAATTTTTTTATTTTAGTCTATGGTGGGTTCTATATTAAAAAGCATATTGAAGTTGTATAGAAAATCAAAGTTTTCCCTATTTTAAGAATATTTATGAACTTGTGTATGCAAAATTTTGAATTAGAAGCGAGTTTTAAAGTTTGTTATAAAAGTGAGTTTTGGAAAATGCAAAAATTTCCAATTTTCAAAATGAACTTAATATAATTCTTAATAAATATTTTAGGAGTGTTTCGACACGTAATAGATAACACTACTCAAATCATTAGTATAACCTGATCGGTCAAATGTATAAAAATGAGCTTGAAATCAAATTAAATTTTTTTAAACAAAATTATGGGTTCAAGACTAATTTTGTTCCAAAAATCAAGTTGTGAGTTCAAGCTTATTTTTATGCATTTCACCCAATCTCGTGATTTAACTTTGATTGATATTTATAACTTATAGGAAATTTTACGAAAGTTTCCTGTAAGTTGTAAAAATAAATTAAAAAATTTTTTCCTGTAATTAAAAGTATGCAAAAAAAAAATTTTGTAAATAATCCACTCATGATCCACGTAAACCACTCTCCGAGAGTAATAATTCCAATATTTCTTATGTAGTCTTTTTGACTACAGAACTTTTGTCACTTCGCCTATTAATATACTCCTATATTCAGTTTTACCTATAGTGATCCTTCAATTCATGCAATATGAAAAAGTTTTCTTCTTTTTATGTATTTTTATTTTCTCAACTAAAAATTTATTGGCAGTTAAATGGATTTTTTATGCGATATTTTTGTTGTTTTTTTTTTATATTGCAATTTCTGATGAAAAATAAAATTAAAAAAAAAGGAAAATAATTTTGACCAAAAATGTACTGCAAATTTGCAATTTTTGTACAAAAAACAAAAATGAATTAAAAGGAGAAAAACAATAAATAGAATTACTAAAATATGTATATATGTGTATAAAATAAAATAATAATGTGTGATGACTTAAAATGATTAAAATATGTAGTAAATTTTACAGTTTCTATCCAGTTTATTAAGTAAAACTACTAAATTTATTATGGATATAAAATTATTAATTATTTGTTATGCCATTAGTTTAAACTCAATGTTGACTGGTAGCTGAGTTGAATGAAAAACCATTTGAAAGCTTTTTTTTTCATTTTTACTGAAAATTAAGCTGGTAGGAGTACGGCTATCTCTTGAGTGAGAGGGCCGCACTCCTACTACTTAGCTACCCAACTGTTTATTTTAATATTTATATAAAAACAATGAACAAAATAATTGCTCTTGTAATATATCTGGGCGAACCCATATATAAAGATTGGTATAAATAAATTAGTCCAGTAATGATTATGCCAGGGGATTATACACAAATAGGTTGCTAATAAATATTGTTTTAAAGTCAAATAAAAAAGTTTATTTATTTATGTACAGTCCCTGCACACAAAAACTGTGATAAATATTATATACCTAGCTGTTGGCCCGTCACAGAATGACGGAAGGTCAATTGAAAGAAGAACTTTTTCTAATTCAGAACTATTTCTAATTTAATTATATACATATATATATTCATATATTGTATATCATTACCATATTCTTAAATGAAATCGCAACCGTAACTCCATCTATTAATGTTTTGTATACATATTTTTAAAAAATATTCCTATACATAGTTTTCACAACCATTGCTTGGATTCAAATCGAAATATTTGTTTGTTGCTAACATTCTTCAATGTACCTACCCAACATGCTAAAATGTACCTATTTATATGTACGTAAAATTGTATTGAAATTGATTTTTGAATTGGGTTTTGCTTTATTTATAAATTTTGAATTATAAACTTTATTTGGAATTTTGTTTAATATACCGAATTAAGTTAAAAAAAATATATTTGTTTGGCTTCTATGGTACTGACTGCTGGGCTTGGTGCATCGAACCTAAGTATTGTACACCCGAAGTCACTTTGCCAACCTCTACACCATTTTTTTCCATTTTTAGTTTTTTTAAATAGAAAAAATAATTAAAAGGAATTATGAGGTAAAGATGCAGGGATGAGGAGAGATGATGGTACTTTGAGGGAACTTTGAAAATACTTTGATTGCATTGCTTGGTTTATTTGCTTTCAATACAAGCAATGCAACAAAGCGTACATTGGTTATTTCAGATTTTCACTGAAAATAATTAAGATTTACTACACAATTTTCTAGCTAAGCATAGTTTTCTTAATTTTTATCAACAAAATGTTTTACTATTTATATAAAATTTCCAGAAAATGTTCTGTGAGTTTTAAAAACGTAAATGAACAAATTCATACATTTAAAATAATTTAAATTCATAAAAAAATTTTATTTATTTTTGTTTTTGTTTATTTTTTTTTATTAAAAATAAATAAAATAATTATTGGCCTGCTTATGATAATTTATGATATTTTATTTTCTAAAATAAAACACATTCAACAAAACATTAATATTTTATTTTTTTATAATTGAACACATCCAACAAAACACATTTAATGTGAATGCGTTTGTTACACCTCATTCTAGACAAATATATTAATAAATAATAATAATAATAATGATAGTGTTTATTAGATATGATCAAACCAGGATTTGAACTCTAGACTTTTCGTTGAAAGCCGCCACTTTTTACCAATGAGCTTTCGGTCAAATTTTTAAAAAGTTTATTCAATTTTAATTGATAAAAAGTAGATCCATTTGCTTTTGGTTTACCGTTAGGAAGGGTAACATAAGAAGAGAAAAATATTTTAATTGATTCTAACCAAAGCCAAACTTAGAAATCTTATCTTTAAAAAAAAAAAATCCATAAGACTCATGATAATTCTAACTAATGAAGAAGAGTTTTGTGTTACCATAGCGTTACCATAAGGAAACATAATAATTCCAGAAATTTTTTTTTTCAATTTTCATTTTAACAATTATATAAAAAACTTGATTAAAATCTTTGTAAAATAACGGTAATTTTCATTCATTATATTTTCAAATCCATTACTTATCTGATATGAAGATTTTATTTTTAATTTTCATACTTCTTGGTACAGCAGCGCACTGTGTTTTTTCATAGTTTTTATTTTTAATATTAAAAATATTCCAAAAATCAGTGTTTAGTATCAATTATTTGTTAATCTTAAACAGAAATACTAAACTAAAAAAAAATTAATCATAATCACAAAAAAAAAACGCATGCTTTAATTTGTATCTAAAGTAAAAGAACATTGACTAAAAAAAAATATGAAAAACCATTGGATCACTAAAAGTATATCATATAGGGATTTTTTTTATAAAATCATCGGATTGTGCTCCAGAATGGCTTTTCAACATTTAAATCTTACAAATTTTATGCATCGAAAAGAAAATCCCTTCATTAAAATTTATTATTTTATTAAAGAAGAAGGCATCCTAACCTATACCTAAAGGAATCAAATTAAATAGAAGAAATTTCGATATTATTTTATCTAATACTATTGTTTTGTTAATATTATTTTGAGCTTATTGCTACGCTTTCATAAAATCAAAAAACAAAAACTCTTCATTTTATGCAATATAATTTATTACCATGGAAATCAAGATAATTAAGAGTTCATTGATCTTCTATATGTTCTGAAAGAACTCATCATCCTAGACTAGGTAATAAAATAAAAAAAAAAACAAAATAATTCTATATATTTTAAATGAATCCCAAATCAATATCAAAAGTAAATCAAATTGATTTTAAATGCAATAAAAAATAAATGCAAAATTAAAAACAAAAAAAAAAGGGTATAACTTTTAACAAGTCTGCTTAACATCTTGTAATACAAAACTGAGACAAACTTCACTTTAAGGTGCATCACAATTCAAAAATCGTGTTCATTTTCTTTCTGTTTAATAAAAAAAAAAAAAAAAATTGGTTTTGATTGACAATTTCTGTGCAAATTTTTGTACTATTCCTCAAATATTATGGAAGGAGAAGACATGGACACAACGATAATGATGACGACAACTTCCATAGTCCATTTAATCTCCATATTGGATAAATGGTCGTAAAATGTATCAGTGAATTCTTAATAAAAAAAAAAAAAAAAAAAAATAAAAAAAAAATAAAATGGCTAATAGTTAAGAATGATAAATGACAATTTTAATGGTTAAATTTAATGTGAGTATTGTTTTTCATGCTTTACAATTTATTTAATTCTTTTTTTTTTAATAGTCTGCAATTTTTTTTTTTTTTTTTTCTTTTTAAAGACCACGCTTAAGATTTGTATATTTTTCGTTTAAAATTATGTTTGGCATTCAAATTCAGCTTAAATCGGTTTAAATTTTTTTAAAGGTGTTATGTCTTTCTAAATTGTAGTGCTCTTCAGTTGTATATCTCATTAAAACTGAATTAGAAAACTTTAAAGGTAATACTTGTATTTACTAAGTCAGTCCGCTAACAGATTAAATAATATATATGTTTTTCCTTCAATTTCTAAAATCATTTTTAAATATTTTGTTTTAAGTGCTAACTATTCACCTGTTAGGCTAAAAGCCTCTCTATACCATAGGTACATCTTGGAGCAGAAATAGTATATTATATTCTTATTATTAGAACTTAATTAATTCAACACACATTTTAAAAATATTTTCAATTGACAGATACTTTAACGATAATAAGCAAAACAATTGCAATTGTTTTATTTTGACACGAATATTCACCACACCAAAAATTCAAATCACTTTATGAAAAAACAGCTGTTCTAACGATAACAAATAAAACTGTAGAAAAAAAATAACAATTAACTATTACCATTTTTTTATTTTGATGAATATTATCACCACAGATTATGATAATGAAATATTAACTTAATTAATTCACCTCACTTTATGTAAAAATATATTCACTCAACAGATGCTCTAACGATAATTACCATTATTTAAATTTGACATTTATATTCACCACATTTTATGACAGTGAAATATTCACCACACTTATGTAAAAATACATTCACTTAAAAAATGCTCTAACGAATAAGCAAAAAGATAAAATGCCAATTCTCAATGTTGACATATATATTCACCACATTTTATGTCAAATAAATATTTATCACACTTGATGTAAAGAAATTAAAGTTAAGAGATAATAATAAATGAAGCAAAGTGTCAAAAAGTTTTTCAAAAGTTTCCATTTTAAAATTCGTAAGAATAGTTAGATCACAATTTTAATAAACAAAATATGCTTTATTATGTTTAATTTATCTTTTCTTAAACCTGCAATTTGCCAAAACCTATAACATACAGGTACAACACAAAAAAAACTTTATCCATCACTATTAATTCAAATATAATATTTTTTTTTGGTATTATTTTGTATTTTATATATCAAAGCTTTGAATTTAGCTCTGATCTTGGGTAGTAGAAAGGACATGTATGTTTAAATATGTTGTTTTAATTCTAAATCTGGGAATACCACCAAAATCAGTTTTGTTCGGTTATTTTTTTTGCATTATTGTTTTTATTTTATATTTAAATCTCCATTTATAAGATTTTAAAACAATTTTTTAACAAGTGTATTGTGCTGTTTTATTGAAAATTGTTTTATAATAAATTAAAAAAAAAAAAATAGTGGACAACTCTTGTTCCATCTTAGGTTATATTTGGATAAGTAGGTAGGTAGCAAAAATATATATATATACATGTAATATAAATAAGCGGAGATGTAAAAATAAAATGAAATGTTGATGTCGCATATAACCCAACAGATAAGAATGGTATGCAATTTAATATATTTGATGTGATTTCAATAAAGGACATCTTTAAATTGTTGTAATGTATATTAAAAAAAAAAAAAAAAATTGGTTACTGTATATACAGTTATAATATTAAGTTTTCGGACATTTTTATTTTAATTTACAAGCATACGAAATTATGTTTCACATAAGCGTGTCAAATGTTAAAAAGTGTTTATTTAGTCGTTTTATTAAATAACATTCATTGATTATATCATTATTTTATAAATTAACAAAATATTACAAAGTATTTTTCTTAATAGCTAATTTTTTAGTGCATCTTTACAGCTCCTGCGCTTTACAACTCCTGGTAATCGTTGTGAAGAGATTACCAATTTGGCTGCGTGAATGCCTAAAGACATCTCTTACGATTGACTTGTACTGGAACTTGAAAAACGCCAGCTGTGGTCAAACACTACGAGTTATGGTGCAATTGTTAAAAACATTCCATCTAAGAAAATGCAGGTTCTCTCTATTCTAGGTTTTCGAAATTATACGTAAAATCCTCAAGTACGAATCCTCCATCTCTGGTTTTAAATATTTTTTATTCAAATTTTAAAAATTTTTCATATAATGGAATGTGAATATTGAATTCACTACAAAAAAATTTTTTTTCATCAACTGATTACTCATGTTTACCACAAGAACTGAGTAATCAGAACAAAAGGAGTTAAATTAAAAAAAAATTAAACAATCATGAGTAATCCGATGACTACCCACGGTAATCTTATTCGTGGTCTAACGTATTGCTTTGGTGTTTAACAAAAATTTGGCATTTAGTTCTTAGCATTCTTAGAAAAACCCAGGGAAAAAGTATATTAATTTATTATGGGTTTTTGATTTTATTATACATAATTACTCATCCATAATCAACTGAGCCAAAAATCTCAGATATAAAATAGTTTTTAAATATTTATTTTAACAATAATTAATTAGCTGACCTTTTCAGTATAAAAAGATGATAAACTTGGGGTAGTTATAAAAAATTTTACCAATGGCGTAGTGCTAAAAAAGCTGGCTTTCATGTGGAAAGTCTTGGATTCAAACCCCGGTCAGTTCATATCTAATAAAACGAGGAAGATTATAGTTGCCCTTGTCAACTTTTAGATACCCGTGCATACCCACTAACCGTTATTTATTTCCCCTATGCTATTATAAATATTACAAAAAAAATATAAGAAAGTAAAATAGTTAACTTATTATCCCATAATTTTTGCTTAAAAAAAGCAAAAGAACATAAAAAAAATTAAATTTTTAATTCATCATACCATAATTTTTGCTTAAAAACAAAAAAAAAAACCATAAAAAAAAAATAGCCCACCCTAAAAGGTGGTCCGAGTGATTCCAACTTTGCCAACTAACTTACCCTATTACTTTATCTGCCCAGTTTTGATTTTAACCTTGTAGCTTCATTAGATTCACAGTTATCGAATTGAAAACTTTGTATGGCAGCTGCCGAAAACGGGGCCGTAACATTTTGAAACTCCATATATGTGCTCGATTCATTATATAACTAACAGTGTGTAATTTTCATCCTCGTAGTATAATCAGTTTCCAAGAAATTCATATTGGTGCAAAGAAGTTGTATAGCAGCCCCCCGAAAATGGGGCCGTAACATTTAGAAACTTCATATAAGTGCTCGATTCATTATATAACTAACAGTGTGTAATTTTCATCCTCGTAGTATAATCAGTTTCCAAGAAATTCATATTAGTGCAAAGAAGTTGTATGGCAGCCCCCCGAAAATGAAGTCGTAACTTCATATAAGTTCTTGATTCAATATAAAACTAACCGTGTGTAATTTTCATCTTCCTGGTATAATTACTTTTGAAGCAATTCATATTGGTTTAAATAAGTTGTGTGGCAGTTCCCCGAAACCTTGGTCTGGTCTTAACCAAAAATGTTTTGTGTGAATTTCAAAACTCTAGCTCTAATTTTTCAATTCTATCTCTTATAATTAATTTTTAATTCACGAATATATTATTAAACTTAAGCAAAATAAGCTTCATGTGATCATATTCATATAATGATCATCATGATAAATAATAATCATCATATTCATAATGATTATATCTATCAATATCAAAATATAAAGCATGCAAAATATTACACATTACATGTTATATGAATACATATAAATTATTTATGATGCCATTTACTTAAAAAAAACCTTTGTGTTCTTTTTTGCTTATCTTAAATAAACTACGCATCATTTAAATCATATGAAATCGTAACTCGAAATCGTTATCTACAAAAAAAAAAAAAAAAAAAAAACAAACAAAAAAAACGAAATTCATATAACTTCATGTTAAATACAAGATGCATAGCAAAATTTGAAATTTTTATATGAAAATATTGGAGTTAAAAAAGTTAGTTGTTGGAGAGCTACCCGAAGTTTTGGTCCGATCTTAACTAAAAAAAATAGGGAACCTAGAAATTGATTGAAAAATATTTTGTGAAAATTTCAAAACTGTAGCTCTTTTAGTTTTTGAGTTATCGTGCTGACACACAGACGGACGGACGGACAGACACACATAGCTAGATCGACTTATTTTTCGATTCTGAGCCGATACGTACCCATGACACTATATCTAGCTCGTCTAGATCGATGCGTTACAAACGGAGGAACAATTTTAATATACCCGATGTCATATATGTATGCACGGGTATAAAAATATCGTAAAATTGTATAATTATATCGCAATAGTTGATATCGTATTATAAGATAAGATTAAATATAAAAAACTCTTGTGTAGCGTAATAGATGGCGCACATAATTAACATTTGGGTATTCATAATTTTGTATAATAGCTACAGACGAGTAATCAACGGTTTAGTGAATATAACCATTAAAGAAACTGAAGTCTGGACTTGGTGAATGCTCTATACTTCTTAAAGTAGTGGAAAATCAAATATCTATAAATAATTGAAGATGAAGAGTCTCTGTTTATCAAGAGAAAACATGGTCTGCAGCTTAGTTTATTTAATTTATGGCCGAAATTTATTTCCAAGCACTGTATAATATTTTTTTCTGTATATTTATTACATACAATTTGTTTTTTTTTAAACTGAAACCTACATGTTTTATTATTTTGATTTTATAAGAGCACTTTTGATTAAATGTACAAATTTTCTGATAGCATTTTGTTCCATGCCTTTTCATACTTTTGATATGCAATTTTTTTTTTTTTCCTTTAATGTTTACTTTTTTTTTTCGAAGCTATTCAATTAAATTGGTGTATCAAATGTTGGTGTAATTCTTTGGTTTTTTTTTTTTTGGATGATTATTAGAATTAAATAAATGGACAAGTTAAAGAAATTCCATTTGACATGGGTAATCATCAAAGAAAACAGAAGATTTTAAGATTTAAAAAAAAAAACAAAAATAAAAAAAAATTATAAGAAAAAAAGAAAGAGATGGACATAGTTAAATTAAAGATAAGATTATTTTGGTGATGCGTTTTAAAAGGTTATGCAATTTTATATAATGGCGCCACAATTTTTATTATAAAAATTAATTTCTAAGAATTTTTCAAATTTTTATTTTGAAATTTTATTTATTGGAATAATTTTAATTATTTAAAAATTTTGATTTTTGAACGTTATTTTAATTTTTCTTTATTTTCAAATTAAAAAAAAAATGTTATAATAATTATTATTTAGGAAAGTTAATATTCTGATAATAATGTTGCTTTATATCTATATTATAATTTAAAATATTATTAAATTATCCTTCTAAATAATAAAACATTAAAAACTTGAAGAATAAAATAATTTATTTAAGAGGAGGACAACGAATTGTCCTATTAATTATTAAGACAATAAAATTAAACTTGTTGCAAAGTAGTTATAGTAGACATAATATTTTACTTATGAAAGTCTTTTTGAACACATTAAAATAAAAAATAATGTAGCTATGGTTAACTTTTATGAAAGACCTTTTGAAATTTAAAAAAAATTAATTTCATGGTTGAACTTTTTACTATTTTCACACCCATATAAAGTAATAAGAAAAAAAAAGACTTCCAACATTACATTTTAACATGTGTTAATAGTTTTTCTTAATTATTAAAAAAATTTTAAAATTGAACATGTCCTTTTACAATTTTTCTTATATAATAAATTTCTAACAAAAGTTCTTAAAAAATTATTATGAAAATTTTTTTTTATAATAGGTATATTCTTTACCCAAAACATATTTTGAAAAATTATTTAATTTTGAAAATGTGCTTCTTTAAAAACCCTTGATTTTTAAATTACATGTATAATATTTATATATAAAAAGTACTCAGTTTAAAATTATACAATGACATGAAATGTTATTAAAACTGTCAAACACAAATATTTGATAAAAAATTAAAACAAAAAATTTTAAAATTCACTTCTTTACCTGTCAGAGTTTAGTTTGTTTAGGTGTGCAATATTGCAATTAGAATAATGCACATAAAATTAGGTTTTATTTAAATTTAAATTATGTTTTTAAAAGTTAAAATTGAAGCATATATACATAAAATGTTGAATAAATTTTCAAAATAAAATAATTACAGTTAATAATACTAATTAAGATCAATTCAAATAGATTTATTTATTAAAAAAAAACTTTTTAAAATTATTAGACCCGAAACTGTCGACTATGTTTTTTTCAATTTTATTGAAATATATAAAGTAAATATATTTTTTTAAATATAGTTTAAACCTTTTTGCAAATTACAAATTAGTATTAGGTTTTTAGTTAGAATGTTGAAAAAAAAATTATAGACGAAAAAAAAACTATTTTGAAAATGTTAAAATTTAATAAAAATTTTAAATAGAATAATATAAAAAAATAACTAAAAGAAGTTAAAATGATATAAAAATAGCTAGAATTAGTTTGGTAACAACAACGCTACTTAATGCTAGGTTATATCTTTTTGATAGGGCAGGACCAAAAACATGCACATTTTGTAATCAACAGCTCACAATCAGGCATATAGTACAAGATTGCATAAATAACATACACCGTATAACTTTTGAAACGTCAAAATGTAACAACCAAAATGACATTCAAAAAATTAAGTACAGAATGAAATTATTGGGGATTTGGAATGAAATATAAATTATATAAAAAAAAAATTTTGTTTTTTAAATATTAAAAATTATATAATTAGTAATTATAATTTTGAAATATAACTTGTTAAAAATAATCTGAAAAAAATTTATAATATGTACAATGTTAGAATAATCAAATGGCCAACATCTCAAAGGAAAAGGACGAATAATTTTTTGCTATTTTCATTAATGAATTAATAAATCAAATATAAATAATTTTAAAAATAATAAATTTTATTTGAGATTCGTCACTGGTAATGATTTTTAGAAAACTGATTCTACCCATTATATTGTCATAAATATTATAGCCCGAAATTCGGATAACAAATTAGTGCGAGAAAGAAGTTTTACAAGTTGACTTTACAACGAAAGAGTGCTAGCTCAAGTGAAATAAAACATATACGGTTAAACTTTTATTAAGGTATATTTTTTCAAAAAACTTTGAACAAATTGCAAATTTTCAGCTTTTGACCCCTTAAAGCTCCTAAAATTGCTAAGCTATATAATTTTTTTAAATAATATAGTGCTTTACTAAAAAATTTTAAAATACTTGAAGTTATTTCTTAATATTTTTCCTTTCTTCAAGTTTTACATTCCAACTCAATCTGCTTGGAATTTTTCCTTTACGGATAGTTAAATATTGTAAAGGTTCTTGCTCAGTATTTTCCAAATTTTTTAAATTGTTCTATAGATTTTTTTTTTAGATCCAACTATTTAATGTTTAAGAATGCAAGAATACAACTTTCCATGAATTTTTTTAAGGAAATTAAGTACGAATTTGATCACCCTTTTAAATAAATTTGATATATGAGTGCAGGGTAAATTACAAGAATAACATTTTTTACTTTTATTACAAAGTTTCTTTATAATTTATGCAAAAAAAAAAAAAAAGGAAAAATATTATGTCATTTCCTTTATAATTTCATATTCATGGGGGTTTTTAAATACAATTAAAGTAGTTTATAAAAGGAAAAATGTGACATTTATTAAGCAATTGTATTAAAATTAATGGAAATGTTTAAGGAATTTAAACATTTTTGTTTTTAACAATGCGTGTAATTTTTTGTTTTTTTATTTTACGTTTTTTAATAGATAATTTTTTTTATTTATGGAAAATATTAAATTTTTTTTATCTAGTTTTAATAAACAAAACTGATCTATTAGATGTTCCTAAAATATCTCATATTTATACTTCCTGGATTTTCTACATCTTTTTTTTTCATACAGTGTCCGTTTTTTTTTTTTTATATTTATATACATATATAAATATATATATATAAATACATAATTTTTTTTTTATCTACTTTAAAACAATAACGATTTACATGAAAAAGTGCGTGTTTTACCGCAACCAGAAATATTATTTTTTCCATAATTTGATATTTTGTTATAAGGAATTAAAAAAAAAATTTTTTTTTAAACTATCTTTTGCACATATAACGTATATCAACAAAAGAACTATCGCTGTAAAACGAATTCATAATAAAAAAAAAAAAAAAACAAAAACAAAACGACGTTTTAATGTATTTTAGATTACAGGATATTTTATCTGAAACATCCACTAAATAAATAAATAACAAGGAAAGTACTTTTTTTTTTCAGTTTTTTTTTTTTTTTTTTAGGTTTAACAAGCAAGAATTGAATCAGAAAATCTTTTGGATGAAAGTATCTCCTCCTTCCTTCTTTCAAAAAATAAAACCCGAAAAAAAATTCATAAATCTACTTTTTAATGCAATAAAATTCAATTACAAACACAAAAGATTACATACAATGTTTTTTTTATATTTAATAAAAACAAAAAAAAAAAAAAAAAAAAAAAAAAATTATGGCGAAAATTTAATAATGTTTTGGTCCGACGACTTTGAAGACGCTTACACTTAATAAAAGTTTAAAATAAAAAAAAAAAAAAATATTAAAAAAAAACTAAACGAAATCCAAATGAAATTTAACATAACCTGTCTGTTGCTTTTGGCATTATTTAAAATGGTTTCATCCCAAAAACAAAAATTAAAATTAAATATTAACAGAGTACTGAGTAGTATTCAAAAGCTGTTAGCATTTTATCTAAAATGCTGCACATAACACAACAATAGAATGTGTTGCAATTTTAGACTCAAAAAATACTTGAAATGCAAAAAAAAAACAAAAAAAAAAAAAACAATAATGATAATAACAATAATTTTTGAACAATAGTTTGTTGGTAGGTCTTACTTCATCATTGTTTAAATAAAATAATTTTTTTTTTTTTTTTTTTTTTCAATTTCTAAAGCTGGGAAAAAACGCGAAATAAGCGTTAAGTCTCCAATAATCTACTCTAATAATATTAATAATATATAACTAAGTGGTATTGGAATGTTGAACGGAATCTTATATTGAATCATTTTTATAAAATTAAAAAAAAAAAAAACAAAAAAAAAAAAAAATTAATAATATGAATTCACTTAAAAAGAATATATGGTATCATCAGACATAAGAATATTAACACAACAACAATGCACCAAAAAAAAAAAGAAAGAAAAAACCAACAAATGTACAATAACCATTTCAGAATTCCCAAAAAAAAAAAATTAAAAAAAAAAAATATTTTCCCAATTCAAAAAGTACTCATAAAAATATTGTCCCGATAAGGAACCTCTTACAATGGTAAATTATTATTTTGTTTGTTTTTTATATATATATATTTGTATATTTTTCATTCCTTTCTTTAGTTACAAATCTATATATTCATATTCAATTATAAGTACGAGTACAAACTCAAATTATATTAGATTGTATACAACCTTGGATTTTCATTTAATGTACAATAAAATTTTTCCATTTAGATAAACCATTTTAAGTACTTCATTTCAATATGATAACACGGTAACACTTTAATATTTATTTTGGTAGAATTTGACATATTTTATTTTTTTATATATATGTTATTATATTAATTCACAATACAATAACAATTCATATTTAATTTAATAATATAAGTATTAATATATGGGTAATTCATTATATAAAGTAATAGTAATATTTAAATAACATACACTAAAATTAATTTACACACTAATAATTTGTTTTTACTATACACTGTATAAAAGTGCGTCAGACATTAATTATAACAGATAAAAAAAAAAAAATAACAAAAACTATAATTGCAATTTTTATAATTTTTTATAACTTACTTTTTTCTGTAAATACTTAAATAATTAAATAATAGTGAACCATAATGTCTAAAATTTGTCCAGTTTGTAACAAAAATATTACCGTCAATTCCAGAGCAATACAATACTCTGCTGTGTGTCTCAGTTTCTTCCATGTTAACTGCGTTAAGGTAACTAAGGCGATCTTCAACGCTGTTAAACAGGGGAAACTTTCTGGAAATGTGACAGTTGCCCATCAAAAAGCAATTTATCCATGGTCATAATGCCAGAAGGTGAAGTCAGTGATGATGAAAGTGACTTTGAAAGAAGTGGCGCAGTGACACTGGGGGATGGCAATAAATCAGCTACAAAAAATAATGATGTGGATATGTTTCCTAATCTTAGTGCGGCTGATAAATTACTAGAATTTGATTTTACAAATAAGTGCACAATGGAAAATGTGGCTAAGTACTTAAAAACATTAGGATCAGTTCTCAATAACTTTATTAGTGAAATTCATCAGTCGTTAAGTTTTTTTAGTTCTAAGATAGATGATTTTGGAATTCAAAATAAAAAACTCTTAGAAGAATTGATCTTAATGCATTCTATATACAATTTTAACATAAAATAGTTCTACGCCTTATAACATGTAGAAACGTCTTAGATTTTCAATAGCTACAATTATATTTGTTATATATATTACTTTTGTATTTGAGTTACATGGTATTATATATCTGTGAGTTATATTATTCAATTAAATTATTTGTTTAAATATTGTAACATTTGCTTTAATTGTATTAATGTCATACAGCATGAAATTCCAATTTGAATTTAAAGCTACGTTTTTTAAAAACGATGTTTTTAATAACTATCATTTTATTATCATTGATGGGTAGCTTATAAACAGCTTATATATCTTTAGTTTTCATCTAAAAACAAAATTCTTATAATTTATTATATTTCAGATATTTTCAGAATTTGTACATCGAAAGCTATATGTTTACTTTCGATAATCTGTCACTTCATTATAAAATTAAAGCTTTTATTAACTTATTTCAAAACAATTTGTTCCTAAAAGATGTCTATATACGTAATACGTATATATCTTAATCATAAGCAGTATCGACTCGTATTATTATGTAAAATTGAATAGATCTGAAAATTAAATAAAACTTATGTATCTTTAAAATAGTTTTTATATAATATTTAACTATAAATAAATAAAAAAAATGTATTAAAATCGTATTAAAAAATTTGGAATCAAATAAAAAATGAACTCAAATGAACGCCCTGAAGCTCTGATACACAAAAAAAATAAAAACAAAAATAAAATAGTATAAGTAAATATTTGCCTATTAAAATGCCTATTATAATTTTTGAACTTTATTTATTTTTTCCATTTAGTGGTAGAAAAAGAAAATTGTGTATTTTCTTTTAGTTTTCTATGAAAAAGAAAATTTTTTAACGAATAACGGAACTTCGATACGGAAATGTAAAATTTGAAAAGTTTTCAACTTTTTTGTTATTTTTATCTTTTTGTTTTTTTAATTTTTTTTTTTTTCGATTCATTGTCGATCGATAAATCGAATTTCTAAAAAAAATAATGAGATACTATTTACAAGGTTTTTTTTTGCTTTTATTTTGAATTCAAAGTCATCATTTTTAGAATTTAAACAAATTTTGAATATATCCAAAATTTCGTTAAAGAATGGTTTACATTTTGAGCAAAGCTTTTTGGATGTTAAAGTAATGAGCTCAAAATATGGAAACTAATTAATTATGAAATTTATAATTAGATATATTGAACGAACATGCTGAGACAGTTAGAAAGATGATGATAAAAAAATTAGATAATAGTTGTCATAGAATTTAGTTTTAAAAATTGTGCAAATAATTATTATGTAAAAATCGAATTGCAAATATCACATGAAAAATTATCGGAGTAAAATACAATTTTTGTGACTGACTTAAAACAGCTGTTGTTTAACAGAGTTATAAATCTAATGAAATGTAAATTAGTTTGAATTTATTTGAATCCAATGAATTTTCAAGCTGTAGCTGTCTCGCTTTGTTTTATTGGGTTTTACAATATAAAATATAAAAATCGTTTATATAGTTTGATTATTTAAAAAAATTTTTATAAAATATTTCATTATATCAGGGGCGTAGTGATGTGGACGTCAACCTTTTAATCGAAGGGTCTTGAGTTGAAATCCTGGTTGGATCATATCTAATAAAAAAATATAATTTATAATTTAAATCAATAATAGTTTATACCATAATATAAAATATATTCCTGCCACAAAAAGAAAAGATGAATCACTCACTTATCATATTGTATGTGATAGGGAACTGCTCATAAATATGCAATTATGTTGTTACCCAAATGACCAAATTGGTTAAAAATTCTGTTAAATAACATGTAGTTCAATATTTAAATGTAAAAACCTATAAAAGTTGCAACATAAATATAAGGAGCAGAATTTATGTGGGTACCGCCTTCTATATGTACTTGCCCCATGAATTCCTCTCCTTATATCTATGTTGCGACATTTATAGTTTTTTACATTGAAACACTGAACAGAATGTTATCTAACAGAATTTTTAATTAATTTGTATTAACTATTCTAAATCCTGCGAAGTAAAATATAAATACCATTAAGTAATTTGTTTTACACTAAAAATTGTATATACTTAATCAAATTATCCTGTTAATTTATCAACACTTAGGAAGTTCATAAAATTTCTTGGATTCAACCTTATTTCTTGAACCCACATAATGGTTGGATACAAAAACGATCAACACTAATGTAAGCTAGTCTTAAAAGAATTTATTTCTTCAAAAAGAATAAATCATTTCAAAAATTAAACTTTTAGAACAGATCAAATTTGTACAAAAATCCAATGATTTACAAAAAAAAAAAAATCCCAAACATAAAATACAAAAAAATAAAAACTTTAAAAAGATTTTTATCTAAAACAACATTTCATGAGAATTTGGAAAATTTTCTTATACTGTCAGTAACGTGTCAACAGTGTATAAATTTTCAAATGCAAAATACATTGACATATTGACAGAATCCACACTCTAAAACTAGATATAGAAATTCTTTAAATTTTAATATTAATCCGACAATTTCAGTTTAAATAAAAACAAAAACAAAGAAAAGAATTAAATTTTTTGTAGGAAAATTAAAATTTTTTTAGAATTAAAAGCAAAAAAAAAAAAAAAAATACAGAAGCCATTAAATTCAATAATAATATTATAATATGTAATCATTAGTTATAGTATTGAAAAATTCCTTATGTCTTGTAAAATATCAAAAGTTGATATAAAATTTATAATTATTATAATTTTTCAAATTTATTTATTTAATTTATTAATTTTTGTTTTGTCAATAAATTTAGAACCTGTAGACTCCAGTTAATTCTTTTTATATAGTAATGAAGGATTGAATTCACAAGAATTAAATTTGCAAAATTGTTGATTAAAAACTGAGGATATGGACGTTGTTTTAAAATATAAATTAATCATTGATAAGTTTATTAATCAACTATTAACTAACTAGCTAAATCTATTAACTAACTTAATATGAATCTTTTAAAAAAAAACTAATAAAATAAAAAAAATCGTTTTACAATTGGTTAAGAATTTATAATTAAGAAACACTCAAATATAAACTCAAAATAATAAAATAATTAAATCAACCCAAGTTTAAAAAGAAAAGGATTTGTAAAAAATTTAAATTAATTAATTAAATCTTTTATTTTTCAATTGAAAAATATAGATGTGAGAAGAGTATACAGTATACGACAGTTTTGATGACAGTTTTATTGGATTGTAATTATAATTTCTACAAAGATGATAATACAATTTCCAGCTTTTTAAAACACTACTTCTACTACTACTGCTATTGACTAAATACAAAGCTGGAAATATTCAAGAATATTAAAATATTTTACTTAAATCAAATTAAAAAAAAAAAAAATTAATGAAAGTGAATTGAAAAGTAAAATATTTAAAAGAAAAAAATATAATTATTATTTTAATATATTTAAATTATTATTTACTTATATATGTCAAACTAACTTTTGAACATGACATTTAAAATGTAAATTCAATTTCTTCGTAAACGGTAACACTAAATGGAATAAAATGAATGTCAATTATTGACCCAATATTATACCTTAAGGCAATCACTTTTATAACTTTCATTTTGAACTAATAAACTGCATTCCAGAAAAATAACAAATATTTGAATACTGGTCGAATACTGGTCAATTCATCTGAACTATAAAAAACATAAAATAAGAGAAAATCAGAAGTTATAAAATTGCGGTGTAATGAAATAAATTCGTATACAAATAGAAATAGCTATTCTAATAATTATTTTAAGCATCAGCAGGATCGAAGGTACTAATGGTGTCGCTGGTGGTTGCATAATTATGTATAGAGATCAGTTTTTTTTATTGTGATCAAAATTAAAGAAAAACAATAACAAAATTATTTCAAGATTTTGGATGACTTTTAACAATTGTCTGTAAACTAGCTAATGCTCTGTGCGCGTGACTGCGTCTCGCAATGGCTTGAAGTTGATGTCATTGAAAAAAATTAACTCAAAAATTACAAATGGTGTAAATTTTAATTCGAGAATATATTAAAGTCATTTTTATGAAACGAATTTTTTTACTCTTGTGACAATATGGGTTAACAAATTCAAAGTCTGTTAATAGAATTAACTCCATGGGCAACACGTATACAAGTGGAATAAATACAATTCGAAGGTAATCGGTCAAACCGTTTTAATTTTAGAATAAAAGGTTTAAGTATTTTCCCCACAGTCTGAACTTTTCGGTTCGTTGAATAAAATAGTAATTCTAGAAACCTTCCCGAGCCTCAAAAATCTTTTTATACGAATTTTACACAATAAACGACTGGACAGTTTAGGAGTCTACAAAGTTCTTAAATCGATTAGGTACCCTATTGAGACCTTGACAATGCAAATGGGTTTAATAACAGACTAAATATATGTTAACTTTTGAGTTTAGGTAAAGATTATGCAACACAACTTTAAAAATTTTAAAAGTTGTATGTTTTGGCTTTCAAAGGTAGAAATTGAAGTTCAATATAAAGTTTTTGTATGTTATAAATGGAAATACAAAAAAAATATTGGAGTTTACAATAAAAAAAACTTAATTTTTGAATAAGAATTTTATAATTGAAAAATAAGAATCTACTTAATAATATCAAAAACTTAAGAACTTAAGAAAAAATAAAGATCAAAAACTAAGACAATAAAAGAAGAGTTTTGTTAGAGTAATAAGGAATAAAATATTCATAATTTAATTTTTGCTGCTATTTATTCAATGCATTTTCTTTTCAGATATCAGAATATTCAAAACCTTTTCTAGTTTTATAAAAATGACAGTTTTCCATATTTATAAAAATATTAAGTACAAAAGGAAAAGGCAATGTGGCAGTCATATTTTTGTATATTTTTTTTACATTTTTAATTTATTTTGTTTAATGATGTTCAATGACAGCATATTCATGTGTAGAATAAACTAGGATTACATAATAAAATACAAAATCTTCCTGCAAATTGAATTTTTATAATTTGCATTCGCTTAACTTGTAACAAAAGAATAAATTTATATTAAATACGATATAAATGTACTTGTATGTCGTATAAAGGGTGTCCTCTCCGATGCAATTTTATGAATTAGAAAAATATTATTTAAAAAACTTTGATCACATTAATATTTGTTATAAAATTAATTTTTTTGAATTATAGCAAAATATGCAGTTCATGACCTATGGAAGTACCAATAGTTGGAAAATTAATGTCAAAATTTTAGCTGTTAAAACTTTATTCTTAAGTAGTATAGTAGCCTGGAAAAGCGGTAGCCCCAATTATCGTTATCATCTACAAAAATAATATATAACACAATAATCTTACCGCATTTTAACTATTGTTCAACGATCTGCAATATGGCACAACTAAATCGTTTACAAGTACTTCAGAATAAAGCAATGAGAGTCATACTAAAATGTAATAGATTCATTACAAATTCTAATTTCATGCAGCGATTAAAATTAAATATATTAGTTTTCGTATTTAAGATAAAAAACTACTTAAATCTTACAAACCTAAGTAATAATCTTCGCTTTGTTGGAGAAGTTCATTCATATGGTTTAAGAAATGTTAGTGATTTTAGGCTTTCATTCTACAATAATAAGTGGTTGTTGTTGTTTTGATATGGAGGACAGCATGTACCATCCTAACACGTAGGCCTTGCAGCCCCGTTGTGCACCCACTCTCAATACTTTTTTTCAATTAATAATTAATATTTTGTTTATATTATATACTTGTTTATTTAAATTATATTTGGTCACCATGGCGATTTGTAAAGCAACTTATTTTTTAATAATTTTTTTCAATTAAAAAAATTCATGACTCGTACGGGAATCGACTAATCATTAACTAATAATGTAATAAATACAAAATTTAAATACAAAATCAGGGTCTGATTCGCATTTATTTTCTTTTTAAAGCGGTAATAAGGCCGAACTCTTAAAATTCGTAATTTCATCTTTATTTTCGAATCGGAAAGGAAATAAAGTTAATTCGGCCATCATTAAACTAAACTTATGAACCCAAGGGAATTAGTGTTTTAAATATATAAACGCTTGACTATGGGTTTCTGTTAAGGTCTACATGCTCCAAATAGGGTAATATTTAAAAAAAACAAACATTTTTTAATTTCAACTATTTTTCAGAATTTAGTGCCCTGCAACAAGGATATTTCAGACATTTATGCAAAATATATTGCTGATGTATATAATGAAATATTCGTTTTCCAAAAAAAAAATTCAATTAAAGAGTGAAGATATTTGTCAATAAATGGTCTATATAAAAGATAATGGTACAAATATTTTAAGATAAATGAGTGCTCCACACATTTAATTCATTACTATAATTATTTATTTTTGCTCAAAATAATTATTTTAACTGTGCCATATAAATCACTATTTATACAGTAAGTTTAATTTAATATATTTTACTTACTTATTTCAAAATGATTTTTATAGAATTTTAAACTTATTTTATATCAGCGTGGGTGACATTTTTATTTATCTATGTCTGTTATACTTTAGAAAAAAAATCTTCAATTTACAAAAAAAAAAAAAAAAAAATACAATTCCATTGAATTCTGGTTAAATTTTCATTTCATTTAATTTATTAGCGCTCGGATGGCAAAATTAATTTGAAAGCAAAACGTATTGATAGGTTTTCGTGTCAAGTTAATAGGACATATAATATTGAGATAGATTTCAACAGAATATTATAAAAAATTTACCTATTGAAAATATTCCTCTAATCGTAAAGTCTTATAGTGTTTTAATCAAAATTTTGCATCTAAGTACTTCCATCGAGTGTCATATACTATATATAGTAAATGAATACAAAAATGAGAGTAGAAATCAATTTCATTCTTTTGTCATCATCAATTTTTGCTTTTAAATATTTAGTTTAAAAAAAAAAAATCATTTTGATTAAATTATTCTGATTACTAAACATTGATGATTATTAGATTACTTTAAAACTGAATACTTGGGTGGGCCATCATTTTCATTTTAAACACGAACACCTTATTCAAATTATTGTGAAACGTTGATGAAAGGTGTTAACCACATCATTTTAAAAAGTAGTTTTATTTTATTATATAACATTACTTAGTAAAATTTTTAGATATCGATGAAATAGATTTGAAAATTTTTTTGTATTAAAAAGAGAAATAGATAGTTGTTACAAATCTATTTTACTAATAAAGTTTATTTTTGGTCTGTCTTACTTTTTATTGTTAATATTAAATTTAATTTTGATTTTAGCTTTTGTTTAATTGATTTTTATAAATATATATATTTTTAAAGGTCTAATGTAGTTGTAATGTTTGTTATGAAATCCTGAATTTTGAAAATTTCTATAAAATCCGCACATTATATATCTCAACATAACCGGTCGAAGTCTGGCACATAGGTCTAATTAATTCAGTAGATCCAATTACTACCACCAGAAAATGCAAGAATACTGGATCGTACCTTTCGGATAGATTGTTTCAACAAAGGTAAATTTTAGGAAGTCAAAACAAACGGAAAAGCCAATATGAGAGAAACCTGTATTTTCAGGATTTTTAATTGTCAAAATGTTGAATGTCATGTCACCTTTTCAAAATTGTTTATTTTTTTTGGATTTTCAAATATGGAAAATTTTCAAACGAATTAAGAAAGAAAATTATCATTCATATTGGGTTTTTCTTACAGAGTTATAGACTATCTACAATGACGCTATCGTTTCGCTGTCATTACATAATCAACAAAGGAGTGTCTACAATAAAATGTACATGACATCATTTTTTGACATTGTTTTGCTTACAAATTTCATGAATTAAAAAATATTCAATACGTTAAAGTTTATTGTGTAGCTATTTTGCATAATGGTTTGATATTATTTTACCCAAGATAGAATAAATATTAATAATTTTATTAACTTTTTATTCTAATAATTTATTTTTCAATATTATTTGACATTTAAATACGTTAAGACAGCTAAAAAGCTCAAAGTTAAACAATTTTTTTAATGACTGCGTAATGGCTGCGACATGGCTGCGTCTATTGTAGACACTTTTATATAATTCAATGCATTTAACTTAGTTTGACAGATAGCTACGTGTAGAGAACGAAACAAGAGCGTTAATTGTAGATAGGCTATTAAGCAACGAAAGGCAATTACATCCAAGGGTAATCAAATTGACTGAAAATAATACATAATTGAAAAGAAGGGTATATTAAAATAATTTTTAAAAGTTTTAGTACTTTTTAGTTAGCAGATATACAAAATTAATGTTTAAATTTTTTTAATATAATTTACAGATGAGTTACTTTACTTTTTAATTTGATAATTTTTTTTAATGATGTGATACTTGAATTTTAAATCAATTTAGTATTTATTGAATCTAATGAATTTAAAGAAATATTCTACTTTTAAATTCAATTTATTTTGTTTGAATGTTTGAATACCTAATTCTGATATTTATTATGATTTACTTATCATGATATTGTTCTACTAAAATTCGCATCGTGCCACATTACTGAGTGAAACATGACAAAACTATTAAAAAAACAAGATTTTGCACCAACTAAAAAAACAAATAAATTAATTTAAAAAAAAAATGGAATAATTTATAAGATGAGAAACAGGCCAATAAAATTTTATATTGTGGGTGGCTTAAATAATTTTCAGAGTTTCAAGTGAAAATGATGAAATAAAAGAAGAAATGATTAGTAAAATTGATTGAAATATTTGATAGTATATAAATAACTTCAACAAATTTATTGAATGATTTGAAAATTTCAATGCTATATTTATTTGCAATATTTATATTGAATATTGTATCATTTATAATATTTGGTTAACGAAGATTTAAATTTGATGATAAATTATTAATGAAATGCAAGGTAACACGATCATTTAAAGTATGAAAGTGAAATTTCTATAAAGTCATAAAGAACAAAAAAAGCGAAGGTTTTTTTTTAGTTTATGTGCTTAGTTTATAAGATTTGAAGAACGCTAGAATAGTTTCCAAATTCAATCATAATATGAAGATACCAAACGCTAAGAAGATTGCCAAAGTGATCATGGAAAAGTGATCATTCAAAATCAGAGAGCCACCAACTGAAACAAGTCTTATACATCGATATCCTTGCTACTAATAATATCAAAAGTGTTTGAAAAACTATTACTAAAAAGGCTGATTTATATTGTTAAAGAAGAAATCCTAATGCCAAATCAATATGTAGAAAAAGTGTTAAAGAAAAAACATATATGCTGGTCAATCTTTCCAGACGTAGCTCAGACATTTGATAAAGTTTGGCATACAGGTTTAATTAAATAAGTTGAGCAAATTACTAACGACAAAATATGTTAGAATACTGGAATTATACCTTTCGGATAGATTATTTCGAGTAAATCAAAAAGATTTGTATTCATCTTTAAAAGAATTAAAATTAGTGGCGCTTTAAGGCAGTTTTGTAGGGCATGTACCTTATTCACTATACACTAGTGATCTACCAGTAAAAATATGGAAACTATGGCAACATTTGTTAATTGTACAATAGCTTCAAATTTCGACATGTCTACAAGAAAATTACAAATTGCATGTGAACAAATTATTGAAAGGACTAACAAGTGAAAAATCAAAATTAATGAAACTAAGTTCATGCAAGTAAACTTCACTAATAAAAGTAGTTACCCCACGAAAAAACAATATAAATAATGTAGGTGAACCAATCTACGAATACCTAGACGTAATACCTTGGAATAACACGGGATGTCAAGATAATGGTGTACCGATCTACGAATACCTAGACGTAATACCTTGCAATGGCACGGGATATCAAGCTAACGTGAGAACAAAATATTATAAAGAAAAAATTAGAATTAGATAATAAATATAGAGAAAATTACTGGTTCCTAGCTCGTAAGTCTAAATTGTCAATAAAGTGTTTACAATGAAGACCTATATGGAGGTTTTGAATTCAACCTGCGAT
Source organism: Dolichopus griseipennis (assembly GCA_963082915.1). Classification (NCBI taxonomy): domain Eukaryota; kingdom Metazoa; phylum Arthropoda; class Insecta; order Diptera; family Dolichopodidae; genus Dolichopus; species Dolichopus griseipennis. The sequence goes on along the minus strand of OY720441.1, from coordinate 70,030,967 downwards.
TGGGTCAAACAAAGATATGTAAGCAAAATACAAGTCTTTCAAAAAAAGGTTGTAAATTGAAGAAGTTACATAGAAGAACAACAGAAGGCACAAGGTCTTACAATGGAACTCAAAAAGTCGCTGCAATCTCACAAGAATGTGATGTGAAACCAGTAGCAGCCAGATAAGAATGCCAACTGGAAGCGCTAAGCTCACTCGCGAAATGATAACGGACAAAGAATATAATTATTTAATTTATTTAAATTAAATTCAGAATAGTTTTTTTTTGTAGGTGTTTTTAATAAACTTTTATTTAATAATCAGAATGAATAATATATTTGCGGATAAAACGTTTAAAAACTAAATTAATTTCTATTCTACACATTTTAATTTATTTTCTAAGTAAATTACGTGATGATTTTAAAAACTTTTTTTTATCCTAACAAAATAAATATGAACATTTCCTAAAGAAATTATCTAGAATCCGCTTTAAATTTAAAGTGTCGTTTTTGTCATGAGATGAATAATTTACTAATAAAATATTCATCTTAAAAACAATATATTAACAGGTGAATATACATACTTTTATGTAGGCGCCAGGTGTAAAAAACTGTTTTTTCTACGCAAACTAAAAAAAAATGGTTTAAAGTAAAAGCATCATCCGTTATCTTCTATATAAATCCTATTAAACGTGCGTTTACAGAAAATATTATTATTAAATCTGATGTATGTGATATCAAGTTCTCAGATTTGCATTTGAATGTTTGTTTAAATAATTAACTATCATTTAATGGGCTTTCTTTTTAAGATACGATTTGGCTAATTTTTTTTAAAATCGAGTTTTGTTGGAAATATATCTTTTAAATTTTTAAAATTTCTGAAAAAAAAAGAACCTAAGTCGACAGTTTTAAGAAAAAGAGTAAGGCAATGGCCGATAGTAGATAAATTCAAAAGAAAATTATTTTTAAAATAACCGAAAAATTTTATTTTTCCTTTTTAAAACTTTTGGCTAATTATATATTTAGAATGTCTTATTAGAGGCAGAAGTTGGTTCCGGCTGAGATTAAACTATAGTTAATACAAAAAGGAAACATTTCTATAATATAAAGAAGAGTTATGACATTACTATAAAAAAGAAATTGTAATAAATTTAAATGAATTAATTTGATTTGGAAAAGTCCTATTACATGTATTATGCCATCTGAATAATGATTGTCCAAATTGTGAGTAGAATAAAAAAAAAAGTTGCAATTTGTTCTGCAAATTTTTTTTTACAAATATAAAAATTATGCAAAAAACGTTTTTTGCTTTATTTTTTTTTATCTTTTTATATCAGTTAAGTTGTTGAATATAAATGAAGTTAGAAAACTTATTTATTAGTTAGAATTGTATATATATTTAAAAAAATAAGATTGTATGTAAAATTATGATTTCACGTACATTAAAGCTAAGATCAAAGTGTTTAATCATACTTGAATACTAATATAAAGACTAATTTTAAATTCTGCATAGTCCACTAAACAAATTTCTTTATCATTTCTCTATCATAATAAACCAAAGGCACAAAACTCTAATTGCTGTATATATTAAAAATATATTAGATTTTAATTGCAAGAAAAATTTCGAAACATTTGTTAAATTTACTTAAATTTATTAGGTTTAATTGTTCAATTTTTTAATAATTTTTATCATTTAGATATTTTTACCAACATTATGGATTAGAAATTTTGTGGTACATTTTAAATTCAATGCAGACCCCTCTAATTTTGTAATATATTTATTTTTTAATTATTTTAAATTTTTTCAAGGAAAATTGAAATTATTCCAAAGCAATCATTTTAGTTTTTATTTAAAAGTTAATTAGTGATTAAAATAATTAAACGATCGAACTCAAAATAATTAATTATATTAATACATCTTTAATAAAAATTGAAATTCATATTATTATACTATATATTAGTATAAAAATATTTATAATAATATATTGTGGTCCTGAATATGTGTTCCCCTTCTCTTCTTACAAGTACCTATGACATAAAAACGCTTGTTAGCCCAACAATTACATAATTAGCACATAAAAAATTATAAAGTATAAGTATAATGTGTCATAAGTATTTATGACAAAAAGGAAGATTAAAATTTAATGTGAAATTAATTTCATTTACAAAAACATCTTCACGTGGAAAAGAAATAGAAAGACTCAAGCGAGAAACTTGATTTTTTAATGCTTTATTAAAAATGTTTGCATTTGTAATGGTTTTATTTATTGGTGAGAAACATTTAATATTAATTTAAAAAATTTTATTTGGTTTGTTTCCAAGATAATCTATTTACTTTAAAACTAAATTTCAAACACAAATAAAGAAACAAAGTTTAGAAACGTTTTTAGAACACAAAAATAAGTTTCACAGTACGAAGTTCTTAAAGTTAATATTCTTTGTATAATACAAAACAAAATTTAAATTTAAAAGAAAATAATGAAATTAATTCTTCCTATTAGCATAATTATTTTCCTAATATCTTTTTACATGTCCTAAATATAAGACAATCAATTTCAGAAAAGGTTTATTGGTATATTTCTTCAAAATTAAAATTCTATGAGAATTAGGCCAATAAATGATTTTGTAATGATGAACTATACAAAAATTGAAGCATAATGTTAATTGTAATCAAAATGTAATATTAGCTTAAAAAAAAAAAATTAAAACATAATGTTATCCAAAATTATATAAAAAAAAAAACAATAATAGTTTGAATTTTAATTGCTTCTAAACATATCAAAAAAGTGTTTGTTTTCTTAATACATATATATATATATATATATATATATATATATATATATTATTTATTTTTCTGAATTTTTAATCATTTACTTTTTTAATATTAAAAGAAATAGTTCAGAAATTCATTATCATATTTTTAAGTCAATGTTCATGCAGTTTTTCATGCATATTGAGCAATCTCATTTTTTTAAGAAATACTGTGAACGGTTCGATTCACAATAAATATTGGATCTAATGCATTAAATTAAGCTTGAACTTAAATATTACTTTTTTAAAGAAAAATCATACTTGTCTCCTTAATTCTGTTTTCAAACAAGGGATTTTAGTTGAAGCTCATAGGTTATATGTATTTGACAATCTTTAACAATTTATTATAAAATACACATTAAATAACTTTTTTAGGTTCTATAAGAATAGAAGCCGAAAATTAATTGATAGCTGTTAGTAATATTGAAAATAATTAAAGAGCTTAAGCAAATTAGCGAAGAGAAGCCATTGATTCATATGATTGTTATGAAATTTATCAACAATTCTTTTACCTCACATGTGGTGACAAATAAAATTTCGAATGATTGTCCAATCACAATTTTTCAATATTTATTTGTATTGTATTCTGTAATAAATGCAATTTTTCATCTTCAGTTATAGGTATTAAAAAACTCATTATTTTTTTATTCAATTGGAAAGAATTAAAGAGAATGAAAGAAAAAGTTTGGAAAAAATTCTTTAAAGAAGTTTAGAAAAACGTTTTCATTATATGATTATCGTATATTTAAAAAGTTCACGAAAATTCAAGTTCAGTGTTACGTTTTTATTTTGAAAAATCTCATCAATAATCGAACTGTATAACAAAAGAAAAATTTAAAAAATTAAACTATGATTTTTTTTTGTTTTCTTTATGGAAAAGGAAAATAAAACGTGAGAATAATCTAAAATAAAACAAGGTTACTTTTTTACTATTTAGCTACTTTACTTTTCGCTCATTGCATTTATTATTTGTTTAATACTTCGTTAAGTATTTTTTATTATTACAAAAAAAAACCATTGTAAAAATATTAAAATTATCTAAGAATGTCCACCTATTGACTATCCTACAAGTTTTAATGGGAGGGCTAGTTATAGATAAAAGCAGTATTATATAAATTACTCAAACAGAACGAGATGCTTTACAACTGAAACACCATTAATGGGTCTAAAACCAATGCGGAGTTGGAGTAATTGATAATGACCCATTACTAATTTTTAAGACTTAGAAGAAGTAACAGTATATAAATAAACCGTACAATTTTTAAAACTGTCTAAATACATTATAAGTTGGAAAAAGTAACATTCTTTAAAGAGGCCCTACAATCCTCAAAAAATTTGGTAACTGCAATCGATACACGAATTTAAGAAAACATTAATACGACAACATGTATAAAGTTCTTTCTATTACCATAGGAGTTGAAACTAGTGTAGGATTATGTTCAGATTAAATTGGGTCAGAACTACTCTGTGAAAAATCAAAAACAAACTAAAAACTAATTCTTCGTAAATGAACAGAGCAAGTAAAAATTGACTTGTACACTCTTAATCGATTTTGTACATTTAAAAAGTTTTCTGGATAAAATTCTTAACCTCAACAAGAAGAACAATTGCAAAGAACCCATTATTGAAATTACTTAAAATATTCTCTTATCAAAATTTTTCCTATTACAATACTTTTTTTATAGAAAATGTAAATAGGAAAGTAAAATATAGGTTAACTTCTACTAAAGTGCAATAAAAAACAAACGAAAAAAATTAATATACAAATTAATTTTAATGATTGATAATTAAAATGCATGGTATTAAAAAAAGTTTATATGGTTTATAACATTCACGGTATATAATTATAGCACCGATAATACAAATATACCGCCATTATATAAGACTTATCTTAGTTCCTTGGTAAATTGCCATTTGACAATTTTGATTTTGCATTCTATAAATATTTTTTTTTGTTTTATTCCTTTTCCACTCCTTTAAAGAGTATAGGGCATTCAACAAGTTTATTTTTAAACTAGGCTTCAGTTTCTTTAATCATAATATTCACTAAGCCGTTGGCTATTGTATAAGGTTATGAAATATGAATGCACAAATGTTAACTTTGTGCGCCATCTATAATCTTACACAAGAATTATTTATATATTTTTATTAAATCTTGGGGTGGGGATGCGTAAGCGGCAGGGAAAGCATTGATCGTCTGTTCATTTGGAACATTCCAATGTCGCAACTGGGACTGCTGCCATCAAGTGCTCATTATACCTCCCCGCGGTATCCCCCGGGCAACTGAACGATGTTCAGGCTAAATAATGAGTGCGATAAATCCAGAAGCGCCTGATCCAGAATGGACGGCTCCCTGGTCTGCGTCTGATTCCAGAGGAACGGCAGATTTATAAGAAGGAAAACTTAAAACCTTCCAGAAGGCAACGGGAAACCACTGGAATATATATCCCAAGAACAATCGTATGTCAAGTGAAACCAAAAAATGGCCCTCAGTCTCCGGCAAAAAGAGGGTGCTAAAAATCCGCGGAGGTAAAACTAACAACACAATTAATATTGGCACTTGCAATGTCAATAGTTTATTTGAGTCTGGTAAACTAGCAAATACTATTCATGAGATGCAACGTTTAAAAATTGATATATTGGGTATCGTTGAATCTTGGTGGCCGAACTCGGGTGAATGTAAATCGAAAGGAGCTAAATTTTACTATTCAGGAAACAACACAACAACTCACAGAAATGGCGTTGGTATAATTATTTCAGAACACCTAATAAAGAATGTCATCGATTTTATACCGTTTTCTGATAGAGCTATGCTTATTAAACTGGATACTAAACCTGTAGCTCTAAATATTATCCAGGTATATGCTCCAACTGCTGAAAAAACGGATGATGAGATAGAAGAATTTTATAATCAAATATCACAATTTCTGAAGTACACAAAACCACATGATTTGAATCTAGTGATGGGCGACTTTAATGCCAAAATTGGTTCCGGTAAAATAGATGGAATAGTTGGACCATTTGGGTTAGGAACTAGAAACGAAAGAGGTGATCGACTTATTGAATTCTGTCAAGTAAAAATTTTAAAATCACCAACACATGGTTTTGCTTGCCAAAGTGGAGGTTATATACTTGGAAATCTCCCAGAGACAGTACTGGTAATATAATACGTAACCAAATTGATTTCATTTTAGTTAACAAACGTTTTAGCTCTTCTATTAAGCATATTAGTACTTATCCTAGTGCAGATGTTCCGTCAGACCACAACCTTCTCTTAGCTAAGATTAAACTTAAACTATCAAAAGCTAGAAGGACTGGCAGGCAATTTAAAATCGACGTAGAAAAGCTAAAAGACAATAACATCAAAAGTTAATTGACATTAGAAATCAACAATCAATTAATAAACGTTAGTAGGATAGAAGATGATATATTATGGCATCGAACAAAACAAATTTTATTCGAAACATCCAAAAATATATTAGGCGAAAAGAAAAATGGTCCAAAGCAAAAATGGATGACAGATGAAATCTTGAAAATGATGGATGAAAGAAGATCATTCAAAAATAAGAATATGGCAGAATATAAACGTATTCAAAGTAAAATTCGATCCAAAATAAGATTAGAAAAACAACAATGGCTTAAAAATGAGTGTAACGAAATAGAAAACCTTCAACAGTCTCATGATGACTTCAACCTTCACCAAAAAATTTAAGAGGTATCAGGAGCATATAGGAAAACAAATTTCTATTCACTACTGAATGATAATGGCCAACTCATTTTGGATAACGAAGAAAGGAAAAAGGTATGGGAGGAATATATAGAAAACTTATTTTCAGACCCGACCAGACCACAGAATACTAATGAATCGTCAGTACAATTGTCAGGCCCCATCATAACTGAGGACGAAATTTTAAAAGCATTGCAAAATGCAAAAAACAAAAAATCCACAATGTCCGATGACGTACCATCAGAAATGATTAAATTAATTGATGACCAAAACATAGATGTGTTGCACAAAATCTTCAACAAAGTTTATGATACCGGTATTTTTCCTTCAGATTGGCTTTTATCAACATTTATCGCTCTGCCAAAGAAAGTTAACGCTAAATCATGCAGTGACCATAGACTGATAAGTTTAATGAGTCATGCACTCAAAATCTAAAGTGCTCTCCAATCGCATGTACTCAAAAGCTGAAATACATATGGGAAAGACACAATTTAGATTTAATGGAGGAACGGGCACAAGAGAAGCTCTCTTTTGTGTTCAAGTACTAGTACAAAATTGTTGTGATGTCAAGAAAGATGTTTTCCTATGTTTTCTTGACTATGAGAAAGCGTTTGATAAAGTCCAACATCATAAACTCATAGAAATATTAAACACGATAGATATTGATGACAAAATTTTTAGATGCATTGAAAATTTGTACTGGCATCAGACAGCCAACATAAAAACTTCAGATGGGCTAACCGAAAACATTTTAATCAAGCGTGGAGTTCGACAGGGTTGTATCTTATCACCTCTGCTTTTCAATCTTTATGCAGAGAAGATCTTCCAAGAAGCATTGGAGTCAGTTGAAATAGGTATCAAAGTAAACGGTACCTATCTTAATAACATCAGATATGCTGATGACACAGCAGATAATTTTTGGCAGATAATTTAAGTGATCTACAATATTTAATAGATAAAGTTAATCATCATAGCATAAACTTTGGTCTAAAAATCAATGCGATAAAAACTAAATTCATGATCATAAGTAGATGTAAAACACCATATAGCACAGCTACAGTTACAGTCAACCGTCTTCCAATTGAACGTGTTTCTAGCTACAAGTATCTTGGGTGCTGGCTAAATGAGCAGTGGACATGTGAACAAGAAATAAGATGTCGTATTGAAATAGCGAGAGGTGCATTTATTAAGTACAAAAAAGTTTCTTGTTGCAGAGATCTGAATTTAGATCTTCGTTTACGTTTTTTGAAATGCTATGTATGGTCGGTTCTTTTATATAGAGTAGAGACTTGGACCTTGACAACCACCCATATGAATAAACTCGAAGCCTTTGAAATGTGGCTCTACAGAAGAATACTAAAAATTTCATGGGTAGATCGTGTCACAAATATTGAAGTTCTTCGAAGAATAAGTAAAGGCCGAGAACTTCTTACAGATATCAAAAGAAGGAAAATATCATATTTTGGACATGTGATGCGAGGTCAAAAGTACGAGCTCCTACAGCTTATCGTGCAAGGGAAAATTGAAGGTAAAAGAGGTGTTGGCCGAAAACAAATGTCGTGGTTACGCAACATCAGGAACTGGACAGGTATATCAAATATTGGTGATTTGGTACACATAGCGATGGATCGTAATGAATACAGAAGCATTTTATCTAGATTTTAACTCAACTTTCAAGACATATGACCGCTAACATCCAATAGTGGATAGCCATCGAAGAGAGAGATTAAATCTTATTTTATTAAGATATAAACTATTACGATATAATTATACAATTTTACGATATTTTTTTATTAGATATGATCTGACCGGGGTTTGAACCCGAGACCTTCCACATGAAAGGCGGCGTCTTTACCACTACGCCATTGGTTAGATATAATATTAAACGACAAAAAAGCGTAAATAAGTACCAGTTCTTTTAAGATAAATATTAAATTGCTTCTGCTGATTGATTAAAAATATGTTAAATTCCTCAATTTTTTTCCTTTATAATTCCCTTATGAAACATATAGCTTTTACATAGCCTTTTCAATTATTTTTGTTAGGGACCATTCCCTTATTTCCGACAAGGATTTTTCAGGTGATTCCACGATTTTTCATATAATCTTTTTATCGTTCTCCTCCAGGTAGTTTTTGGCCTTCACGCATTTATTCTACCATGGGGGTTTCATTCTAGCGCTTGGCGTGTCACTGTATCGTTAGCTACCTTATAGAATGTGATCAATCTATTTTCACTTCTTTTTCTTTGACTCTTACTTTGCATTTTTTCTGTACATTATTTTTGAATACAATCCATATGTCTTTTTCTGTATATAAGCACCGGTGTAACACATACCTCGAAGATTCTAATTTTCATTCTACGTGCTTTGTGTGTTGACTTTACTATGTCGATCACAGCCTTCAAAAGCACTCTAATTGTTTGCTACATGTCGATATACATTGATTTATTAATTTATAAATGGGTTTATTCTTTTACCGTACATTATTAAACAAATAATTTAATTGAATAATATAACTCACAGATTCAAAAATATCTTAAATTCAAATATAAAACCATTACAATATATAAGAAATTTAATTGAAAATATCGACAATATCAAATGTTTTTTAATGTTATAAGGTTATTTCTATATCATGTCTAAATTGTATATGAAATTCATTAAGGTTCTAATAATAAAAAAAAAAATATAATATGTCCAGTACCTTCTCTCATTTTTCCACATTTATTAATAGTATAGACGCCCGAATCAGAAAGTGCACGGCAACACAATATTCATCACGAACGCTTTCTGCTGTTTATTATAACAGTTATTATTTCATAATTTTATACAGAACAAATACTTTTAAATTATCTATTCTTAAATATGTAATATATATATTCTTCACAAATTCAAATCTAATTGATGACCATCAATTTGGTTTTTTAAACGGAAGCAGCACAGAATCCGCTGCGCTTGAAGTTGTTAATTTTATAAATATGGCGTTAGATAAAAATAACTACGCAGCCGCTATTCTTTTAGATCTAAAAAAGCTTTTGACACCGTAAATCATGAGATATTAATAAATAGTCTTTTCAATATGGGTATAAGAGGAGTTGCAGCCAATTTATTTAAATCGTATTTAAATTTCGAAAAATCAAAACCAGAATAAAAGACCATATTAGTGAAGAAGCAAGTCTACAAATTGGAGTTCCACAAGGCACAGTTCTAGGTCCTATTCTTTATCTAGCTTACGTGAATAGCTTCAACAAAATTGGGATAAGGGGACATTATTCAATGTTTGCAGATGATACAATAATTCTGTACAAAGGTAAAAACAAGAAACAACTGGAAGAAAATATTAATAATGATTTATACAAAGTTAGCGAGTGGCTAAGTCATAAGAGATTAACAATTAACGTCTCTAAAACTGAATTCATCATATTTAAACAAAAAAATAAAGAAAACATTAATCTATCAATCAATATTAATAATCAACAAATACAAAGAGTAAAATCGTCGAAATATCTAGGTTTACTTATTGATGAAGATCTATCTTGGAAATTTCACATAGATAATTTAAAAAAAGCCGTTTTATCATTAACTGGTGCAATTGGAAGGTGTCCTAAACTAAGTGAAGATATAGCTAAATTGGTCTTCTACACCCACATTCAGTCTAAAATAAGGTATTTAATTCCAGTTTGGAGTCAAAGTAGCAAATACGTTATTAGTTCAGTTAGCACTATTATCAACAGAGCTATTAAAATCTTATACAGACTTCCATATGGTTCTCCAACTACATCATTGTATTCTGATCGAAATTTACCTACCGTTGAACAAACAATATTTTTGGAAAACTGTAAGTTGATTTATAAACTATCAAAAAACTTAACCAAAAGCAATTTGAAAATACAAACAAATGCTTTAATTCATAGCTACTTCACAAGAAGTGCGGAACATTATCGATTAGAAGCACCCAGAACTGAAAGAGATAAAAGAGATATTATGTTTAATGGCATAAAAAGCTTCAATAGTCTTCCTGCCTACATAAAATATGCTCCCAACATAAGGTTATTCAACAAACGTTTGAAAGCTGTACTACCCCAATTAAATAATTGAAAAATATATAAAAAAGCAAAAAAAAAAAATGTAATGTATCTAAAATTTTAATCTGTGTATTAAATTTTATTAATATTTATTATAATTTTAAATATTAAATTAGTATTAAATTAGATTATAGAAGAGATTTATACCAGTTTTACTGTCTATCTCAATTCTTTAATAAATAAAATAATAAAAAAAAAACAAAAAAAATATATATATGTAATTTAAAATATCTAATATATATATATATATATATATATATATATATTGAATTGCTTTTGCAATAAAAGAAAAAAAACACAACAATTAAGTATCAAACTCGGTTAAAAATTTTCAAAATCTTTAAAAATTTAATAATTTCTCAAGCTGTCATAAAAATGAAATGTCTTAATTGATTTTATTTGGATATCTACTATCTTAAGTTAATTGTTACTTTAAACTAAAAATAACTCAAATTCACATAAGTAATATTTTTAACTCTTTAATATACAATAAAATTCCTTCATTTCAAACATTCGTTTAATAATTCGTTTTTTTTTTATATTAATTGAAAATATAAAGATGTCATCAGGTGCAGAATTCCATCTTTTGTTTTCGATAATAAACTTCTATACGAATAATGATTAATTTTTTTATTTTCTTCTTTTTTGAATTTCGAAATAAAAATAAAAAAAAATAAGTAATGTGTCAAATTTGTCCTCATTAATATTATATTTCTCACATTTCGAAAATAATTCGTTTTCAATTTTAAGTAGTAAAAAAAAAAAAAAACAAAAACAAAAAAAATCAAATAATAAAAATTATAATTCAATTTCTCTTTCTTTGACACTCAATAAAACAATAATCTGTTGAAATCAATTTCCTGGTGCCATTTTTGCCCTCAGATAAAATTTTTCCAGATGCTTTAAAATATCCCAATTTTGTTTTTTTCAATTTTCAAAAAATTTTTATTTTAGAGGTTACAAGTTTAATTTAAGTCAAAAAGGTGGAATTTATCATATTTGTTGGATCATTTAATATTTCAAATTGTATATGAATTTAATATCAAGAATATTGCCAACAAAATATCGATTTTAATCAGATTGATTAAAAAAATTTTAGATTGTAATAATTTTTTTTTCGAATTATTAATATTGGCACGAATTAACAATTTTCACAAGTTTTTTTTTTTTTTGAAAAATTTGCCTTAAGATAAAAATTTTAATTCATTCAATTAAATACTAATCCGAAGGTGTTTTCTCATATAATAAAAATCCACAGAAAGAAACTTTTCTTTTTAATGGGATTCTTTTTGTCACTTTTATTTTTATTTTTTTCTGAAAAGAAACTACATTGTAAGTTGTTTGAATGCAGAGAAAAAGAAGAATAAAATTAAAAGTCAAGTTAGGGCTTTTAAATTAAAATAATCTATTACAAATTGTTATCTTTAGATTTCATTGAAAAAATATTAAATTGTTTTTTTTAACAATTATTTAACTATACAGTTTAGGGATCGTAAGGTGAATTCTATAAAATTTCGAAGAACTAAAAACAAAAAATCTCGAAAAAATATTTCGGAAACTACCCTTAGGATGTAGTTATATTGGAGCTGTCATAAGTGTTAGGAACATAGCGTAGAAAATTATATATGTACATGATTTTTATAGAGGTGTTTATATTGGAGCATTGCTTTGATCAATGATAAACAATATATAATTTTCTACGATATGAGGGAAGAAAAGTTGCAACCTGAATGGTCACATACATCGGCGAAGAAGGAAAATGTTATATAATGCAGTTGAACTCGTAAAATAGTTTTGAGAACTTCAACGCATTATATAATAAATTCTTAAGCAACTTTTGAAAAACAGCGGCCCTCCAAAGATGGAGGTTTGGCATACGGTTAACAGTAAATCTATCCTATTATGTAAAAATCCTATCCAGTTGTTACGAAACCTAACGGAGTCCAAGATTCGATAACGGATCGAAGCGCCATAGAAGAAGAAGAAGATGCTTGCATTTTTTATCCTACTGCCTTAATAAAGAACAATTTTAAGAGGTTTTTGAAAATTCAACATACAGTCGGGGACATGTTTGCTATCTTCTCAGAGGTGGAAAGTTCTTTCTCTAAATTTTTTAACTTTTTAACTTCATCTATGGTAACACGTTTTTTGTAGATGATTTGATCCATTAAGTCAGTGAAGATCCTCTCTATTTGCTTTTTCATTTAAATGAAGGCGACATCTATCGTTTTCAACCAGTCCCCTTTTATTAAAGTTGTACCCCATAGGGTTCAAATATAGCTTTTCTATTTTTTTATAAACTCATTTTCTTTTGACACTTTCAAAGCTGGCTATCATAGTCGAAATTTTGAATATTTTGTTAGATTATATCAAACATTTAACTTTAATACCATTCTATTTTATCTAAAAATGGTAATTTAAAAACTTGAATTTTTTTTTGTAAAATAAAAAAAAACACTTAGGTTCAGTATTAATAAAAAAACTTTATAAATTGAAAATAAAAGTGCGTTTCCATCATTTTCGAAATATAAAAAAGCTAAAAGAACTAAGCGGCAAATTGAATTTTCTTTAAAGTTAAAATTATAAATAAACATTTTGTTTTAGCATTTCAGCAAATAAAAAAACGCGGAAATTTATTGTCTTAAGGAATATTATATTTTCTTTTAATATTAGTTTTTTCTTTTAATTTATATTAACTCAATAGAGAAATTCTCACCAAAAAGTCGTGCTTTATCTATTTACTCGTTGTTAAAAGTTGTTGTTCATCTTCATTTCTTTAAACGTTTTTTTTTTTTTCTATAGTGTTGAGTTTTAGTTTTATTTTTATTTTTTTTTTATTTTAAAATTCCACATACTATTAAATACTAATTTTCAATACTCGTATTTAATGTACTCTGACTCAATTAAAAATACTAGTTTTTTTATAAATTGAGTTGAAGAAGTCATTTAGCTTCTTAAATTACGAACACTTTACCATTGTATGTTTTTTTTTAATCGAAAAAATAAACAAAAAAGTTTTGCGTATACAGTCCGCATAATTAATTTGGGAACACCTAAAAGTTTTATTAATTTAATATTGATTATTAACTAAACTTCTGTCTTACGCGTTTTTCAGACTCCAGATTTTCTTTAGCATTTTGACAAAAGCAGAAATTTTGAGAATAAAATTTTAACGGGATATTGTGTAATCGAATTAAATGTTTTAGTCTTCCGAATGTAGGAATCAAAAACCCATTTATAGTAGAAAGGAAGAACAAGTTCATTAAGAAAATGTCAAAAATAAGAACTTGTCAAATAACAGACCAACAAAACTGAAGCCTCATTAGAAGATGTAATTTTAAATTTTGTAAAACATAATTGATATGCAATGTAATTTATTCCATTACATTGACATCAATAATGCCTTCTCTCATACAACTTTAATGCAACACTAGAAAGGCGTCAAGTGTTCTTTGATACGCTGTAGCAATTTCGACGCGTTTTAAAACTGATTATGAAAACTCATTCATTGTGTTCTCTTTTCTTATGAAAATGGTCCATTTTACAATTTTGCAACTTTTCAAATAGAATCTGTAACTCATATCCAATTAACATGCTAACTCTTCTTCTTGATGTTTTCGCAGGGTATTTTTTCACCTTGGCCACACAGAAAGCGGGCGGACGATTTTTTTGCATGTGATTTTTTAAAAATATTTCAAATACATTGGTTTCAAAAGAAAATACAATACACGGAAAAACGATGTTCGGAGAAAAATAGTCCGTCCAACTAGCTTTCTTTGGACCAAGGCTAATCCAGGCCTACGATATTTTTTCCTATCTTTCGATAGTGTAGATATGTATAAATACAAAATTTTTCAAAAACTCATTTTAATGCTACTAACTTAAGATATTATGAACCAAGCTTAGTTATTTTGTTCTTCATAGATAAGTTTTAGTGATTCTATAATAAATTTGGTAACTGTAGTAATTTTAAAAAGAAGATATTTTATTTTTTTTTTTGCTGTTTATCAATGAATGACCTACATTGTAATATTATTTAAAATATGTTGCAATTGTTAAAATTATACTGGTAAATTTACCAACCAATATACCATCCAGCAAACAAGTTACATCAAGTTAAGTAGACTTGAATGGCAGTATAGAAATAGTAGCATTTCTAGTAGTATAATAATAATAATAGAAAAAGTCTTATATAGTAAGTAATTTTATTGGGGAAAAAAATAGCAAACAAAGTGATGCCATTCAACTAGTAAGCACCAATTTTTTTGTTTGTTTTTTTAAAAATTTATGTTTTTTATTCGAAGGAAATTAAATAAAACGTTAAAGTTTTCGGGCACAATACAGAATCAATAAATTTCAATTCCATACAACCCATCGAAAAACCAAAAACAAACAACCAAAATAGCAGAAAAACCGAACTTCCTATTTGAAATTAAGAAGAATCAAAAGACTGATAATGCCAAACTGCAGAGACAGTTTTTCACAATAATAATAAAAAAAAACGAAAAAAAAAAGAAAAAGTAAAATTCATTGGAAAATATTTACAACTTTGTTAGTAGGATTATATTAACCAGAGGAAAATTCTATAGGAAGAAGGTTACAATTGTTATTTTAAAGTCTTTGAAATGAAAATAAAACCATTATTGGAAGTGAAATTAAATTCACTGATGACCCCTTGTGTGAACTGTTTTTTTTGTTTCCTTCGTTATTGAAGACAGTTTTCTTTTTATTTTTGAATTTTACCATCGTGGTTTTTCCCAAATACTTAAGATTTGAGAGGGAAAATTAAGTTTTAAAAAAAAAAAACGAAATTTTATTGTTATAATATGGTTGTTTTTATAATATTTAACATATTTTTTTTTTATCAATGTTAAACAGAGTCGGAGTTAATGTCCCATTGTGGAGTTTCATTTAGATTTGGATTATGTTTGTTAAATTTAAAAATTCTAATGGAGATAGAAATTCTAAAAGAAGGAACTATAGAAGGAAATCATGCACCTTTAAAAATAACAAATTTGTTTTATAAAAATCCGAACTGCTTCGGAGAAAGATAGTAAGAGAATATTATTTATAATATTATACAATAGTTACAGCCGAGTAGTGCATATAACAATTAAAGAAACTTAAGCCTAGTCTAAATAGATTTGGTGAATGCCCTGTACTCCTTGAAGGAGTAGAAAAGGAATAAAAAAAAAAATGTATTCCACTGCAGTTCGAAATTGCGACAACTTTCAAAAAAGTTCTTATATTTTAATACGTAAGATCGCTGATAATCAAATAAAATGTAGGATTCCGAATACAAAAGACTTTAAAAAAAAAAATTTACTGAAAATTATTTGCATTATTATTTAGCGAATCCTTGAATGTCGAGAGGTTCGAAATGTTCCTTCAAAAATTGAATAAAATTTGAATCATTTCTCGAATCCTAACTGTATTATCCTGATTCACACCCTCAAATAGAATATTTACCAGCAAAGAGACTTAAGTGGTTCTTTTTAAGCGAACCGTCTAGTAGTTGGTTGCACTAGATTTGGAACAGTTTATCTTTAGAACTAACTGCCAGTTTAAGATGAGAGCATAATTCTGGCTTATTAAGCCTATCATTTTTTAGACGACCCTGTTGAATATCATGAAAAATAAGAGTTTAAGTCGGCTTCTAAAAAAAAAAAAAAAATAGCTTTATATATGCCTACACTATTAAAGTATAATTTGAACTTGATTTAATTTCTGGTTTATAATACTTATATACTATGTTTGATCAATTTTTCCCAGTTACTGTTTGCAGTTTGTTGAAATTGCTGTGAACTGTAAATGAAAATGTCATTTTATACCTAAAGTAAAATATAATGGCATCAGATGCAATTGAGATGACTTTGAAGTTAAAAATAATAAAAAAAAATATATATAATTTGCAATATTTATTGTTATAAAATACCAATCCAGACCAACAACAATGTATTATCAAATTGCACCTAACTATATTTTTGTATTGTTGTATATTGGACGTTTTGGGAATATGGGAATATGGGAACCAAAGTATAAAAATGATAAAACTAAAGAATTAACAAATTGATTTAATGAAAGGAAAGGTTTTTTTTTTGTATAACAGATTCGTCGCTAGGTCGTCGTTCTTTTGTTTTATTTTTTTTTGCTGAATTTCTTTTATAGTTGTACTTGTTATTATCCTACGTTTAATGAAAAAAGTTTTCAAGTGAAATTGAAAATTGTCAAAGAAAAAAGAAAGTTCTTCATTTGATTATTACTTCTGTTGGTATGGCTACCAATGCAAGTGGTGAAAATAACATTTCATTGAAAATTGGTTGGTATTTGATTATTTAAGAGAAATTTTTTTTTTATCAATTTGTTTTTCAAAACCGACAGTAAAAAAATTTTTGGGGAGTTATTAGTTTTTTTTTTTTTTTTTGGAAGAGGAAGAATTTAATCTTTCCTATTAATTAATTATGGGTGGACATTATGATATTATAGGGTCAATTATTATTTAAAAAGGGATTGTAATAAAGTGTTGGAAACAAAAGAAGCAACAGCTTTAACTACATATTTAATAAATAGAGATTTTTTATTTTGCATTCATGTCAGTGTACTATGATATCAGTGATATCAGTGCATGCATAACAGTGTTTTGGAATGAAGTCTGTAAATACATAATCCTAACTGATCGCGAAGGGCGAAGATGATCTATTTCTAACCGAAGCGGTAGTCTATTTCAAATGGTTTCCGAGATAAGTGCCTGCAAAGTAATTTTGTTTATTTTTAAAGAAATAACAACAACTTCACCCTTGTACAACAAAAGAGATTTGTTTAAGTGTCAGTAACTAGCTGAAGTTCTGGGCTTTCATAAAAATATTTATTATCTTTCATAGATGAGGAGTTTTAATGTTTTAGATCAATGTTTTTATAAATAAACTATAATTTTTGTATAAATGCCGTTATTAATGTACAAATAATATTCCCTTTTTGGAAATCACCTATTCATTCAGTTTCAATTTAAGTTTTTACATGCTATGAACTTCTGTATCACCTCTGGTCTTTATGAATTTTGAGTTCCAGACATTCATTAAAGAATATTTTGAATTTTTTATCAAAATGTTTTACAATTAAAAATATAAAATTTCCAGAAAATCTTCTGTGATTTTTAAAACTGAAATGAACTAATTCATAAACTAATTAATAAATTTAAGTTCATAAAAAATTTTTTTTTTGTTTATTAAAAATAAATAAAATATTTTTTGGCCTGCTTATGATAATTTTGGATATTTTAGTTTTTAAAATAAAACACATTAAACAAAACATTAATATTTTATTTTTTTATAATTGAACTCATCCACAAAAACATATTTAATTGAATGCGTTTGTTACACCTCATTTCCTAGACAAATATATTAATAATAATAATAATAATAATAATAATAATACGGATACATAAATTTTAAATATTAAAGTAGAAAAGTGCCTGTAGCTCTTAAATTTGGTTTGTCGTTCAAGAATTAGAATTAGATAATAAGACAAAACAAATATAAGTATTGTACGGTAAATTTGACAGATGGATCCTATGTCTCTTAAAAAAAATACTAAAAATTTAATTATATCCTTGGAGCCTCAGTGGTGTAGGTGTTAAGTATCTGATGTATTAATCAAGAGAATGCGTGTTCGATCCCCGTTCAGGCCATACATTTTTTCAAGGGAAATTATTCAAAAAAGTTATTTTCATTACAATTCCCCCGTTTACCCTAAGGGATTCGTATAATAAAACTACATAAATATAATAAATGGTATAATGGTAATATATAATAACCGATGGTTTTAAAATATTGCATTATAAATAAATAAAAAATTATTTTAAAATTTAGATGACAATTCATAAGATGTTAACAAAAGAAAGCTTAAGTTAAAACTGACTGACATGTGTTCGTCCAATACATTAGATTTAGGTACTTAGAAGCTAATAATTTACACATAAAATGGCTGTGTTAGAAACTTTTTAAAAATTTACCCTTAAATTATTTTATTAAATGTAACTTTTTTTCAATAGTTAATAACGAAATTCTCAGTTGAATATTCACAGATATATTAAAATAAAGTGGCATTTTTGGAACAATAGAAAAAATAGCTATATATATACTGATATTACAACAATTTATCTGTAAATTGAACAAATGCCAAAATATATTTAGACATTCATGTTTAAAACAAAAAAAATAAAATTTAATAGTAAATTGTCATTTTGTTTCAATTTAACTTTTGTTTTATTAACTTTATTTTTTATTTTTCTTTTAATTTTTTTTTTTTTTTTATCAACTTTTATTTATTTTCGATCGATATTTTGTGGTTTGTTATTTTTTATTATTAACTTCTTAACATTTTTCATAACTAGATAGACATGTTTTTTTTTTTTTAGTCCTAATTCTTTTGTAGTTTTTTTGCTGCATTCAAATTCATTGGATAATTTATAAATATCAGACAGAAAGAGACAGATAAACAAATAAAAAAAAAAAAAAAATAAAAAATTAAAATGAGTATGGAAATTATGTATGAAGAATAATATTGCAAAGAAGATTTTCCTCTCATTGATAAATAAATTAATAGAAAATCCTGCAACATAAATTGTATCTTAAAGATACAAAAAATTCTTTTGTCATTTCTTTAAATACTATATATGTACATATTATATAAACATTTTACTTATAATTTTTTTATATTTTTTGAGAAATGGAAAATTTATTTTTAATTCAAATTTTAATAAATAAAAAACAAAAGTAAAAAAAAAAAGTCATGTGATACACTTTTGAATTTTAAAAGATAGACAAAAGATTATTTGTGGTTTTTCATCTGTTTACTGTTTTTTTCATTTTTTATTCAATTTTTAATGAAGTAGCTAAAGATGATGAAGAAGACTTTCAGATAATATTAAAGAGTAAAAATAATTCATCTGATGGAATAAAAGATGCAACATTTTTTTTTTTTTTGCAAATATTAGAGACTACAAAACAATTACAAAAATGTGTGGTTAAACCACAATTTGTGGAATTTAAAAGAAGTACGGGGCAAAATTATTTCTATTCTTATTAAAAAAAATGTTATGAAAATATTAACTTAATGATTGATTGCATCAATATATATTTGATTTATTAAGATCCTTTAAAGTTATATACTATAAAAAGGTTATAATAAATATTTAACCTGTATTTGATCTTGAAAATAAAATAAACCCCCAGAGTATTTAATTACGCTATTCAATTTATGACATTTGAAATGCTTGTGCGTTTAACATTTACATTTCGTCTTAAGTTATGTGTATATAGGTGTATATAGGTGTATAAAGTCAGTTGAAAATGTAAAATTAGTTAATCTATTCTTAGACTTTCAATGTAATGTAAACTTACTTTTACGCTTGTTATGCCACCACTTTAACCACATTAAATAAAATTAAAAAAAAAACAAAAATTTACTTAAAATTTCTTTGAGGTGGAATTTTTCTAGTACAATTTAATTGGCAGAAAGAGGTGAAAATATTAAAAATACAATAATTTGTAGGGCACAATGTCTTTATTATTTTTGTAACAATGTAAATATGCTTAATTTTAAATTAGAGTATATAATATCAGAATTAAATGCAAATTCTTGTATTAGTTTTAATTAAATCATAAAATAATGACAAGTGGTAAATTAATTAGTTTTGTTAAACAATTAAACTAAATAACTCTGAAGTGATATATCTTAAATTCTATTTATGTTTTATTTACCGGTTAGATCTCAAAAGATTATTTATGAGACTGGCACAATAACTGAAATATTCTATAAATATATATATATATATATACCTATTATTACATTTAAATTAATTGTGAAGTAAAAATGGAGTAGATAGTAATGAGTAATTACCATAAATATTGAACTTAATAAGAGATAATAAGTAATTTTTAAAATGCTTGGGATCTATATATAAATTCAGCTATTTGCGTTGGTATTCAATAAGAGTGTATTCAATTGTTAACCCAGTTATTCGAAATTAAATTGTTGATTCACAAAGAAATCAACTAATTACACAAATTTGATGATTACTATTTTTAAATAATTTAACGATAATTCCAATTTAAAAAAAAAAAAATTCAATCCTTTCTAGATAATTTTTATTTAAAATGGCAACACTAAATTCATATTTATTGTGAATTTTAAATTTGACATTAGTTCAATTAAAAATATCCTTTTGTTCTGTGAACTGTCAAAAAACAGTTAAAATATATGAATATCAAATTTTTTATTACCCGATTATTTTAAATTATAACTTCAAATAAAACATTTATGAAAATTTTAAAAATTTACTATACTATTAGTTTTCTTTATATGGACGTGAAAATGAATTATATTTAATTCTTTTTTTATCATACATTTGGGTGGGGGACTGTTTATAAATAAATAAATAAATTTAAAATAACATAAAATGTTCGAATTGGATGTCAAATTAATAAGATGTAATATTGTTGATATTAATACAAAATAATAAACAAAGTAACTAAAATGTATCTACTAAATATTACTACTATCATCCATATTTAAAGATACCTACATTGTTGTCAAAAAAAAAATTTAGCAGTAGGTAATCTAACACCAAATTTTAAATAGAAAATCATGAAGTAAAGTTCAGATTACCTTATACCTATATTTAAAATAATTTTTTTTCTATTTTGCTTAAGCTGTAAGCAATTTATTTTACAAGAAAAGTAACTCCACCTTTAAAGGAAAAACACCACATATGAGCATAGTTCTAATAGAATTAATAAAAATAAACAAAATGATAACAATTTGAAGAACTTATTTCCTGAATTAAATATTATAAGCTATATAAGAGAGCAGCTACCTGTTAAAGAGGGGATTTTAAATTATAGTAGAAATTTACTTGTAATCTACTCTACTACTCTAATATTAAATCTTTTAGGATTAAGTAGAAAACAAGTAATGAAAAAAACCAAGTGTTTTCGAAAAAGTATATTTTAAAAATTAAAGAATGTTCAATAATAATTTTTGGTTTAAAAGTGAAAAGGTAAATATTTTATAATAATTTCTTAGAACTTTTCACATAATGAGTTTCGCATATTGAGTTTCACATAATGGTAAATAAAGTTTTTAATTTTTTACTTGCACCTCTACGTGGTAACTGTTTACTGTTATAGGATAAACATCCTTAATAGATATGAGCATGTCGGAAGAGGGGGAAATATTATATTCTTATTAGAACTGATCAAATGATAATTTATATAAGATAGTACTATATATAACATGTACAAAATGTCTTAGAGTTTCATTGGATACAGTTCTATATTGTTTATATTGTAATAATTTTTGTATTTGAGTTATATGGTATTCTATATCTGTGAATTATATTATTCAATTGAATTATTTGTTTATATTGTTATATTAATGTATTTTTTACTAAAGAAATATAATTATTAATTATTGATTAAGCCATTAATTTGGACCCTATGGCAATATGGTAGCTGAGTCGAGTCGAAAACCAGATAAAAATTTTTTTTCTTTTTCTGGGTTTCGAACCCGGACCTTTCGCATGAAATGTTGATACTCTAACCATTCTTCTATTCATCAATTATTTTAGTTTTTAATACATATATTTCAAGATTTAAATGGGGTAAAAGTTTTGTAAAAGGTTGTACGTACAGACAGAGTGAAACTACATGGAAACATTTTTTTTTAAATTTCAAAATAAAATTGTATTAGAACAATATTTTTTTAATTTGTTGTTGGTTATTTTTTATTTTTTTTTTGTGCAGTAGGTATTATTAGAATTAGTTATTTTATTTCAAAACCTACCATTGAACCAACAACAAAAACAAAAAAAAAACATATTGAATGAAAAACTTAAATTTTCCATGTAAAACATGATCAATGTTTAAATAAAAATTTATATGGAATCTAACTATTATTTACCTGATATAAAAAAATAAAACAAAAAAAATTACTTCCTGCAAAAAATTAAGGTGACCATTTGTTACCGTTTTTTATGGATATTTTTTCATGTAATAATGAACCTCCATGTATATAATAGTATTACTCGAGCTATAAACATATTATAATCTATATAAGTTAGATTACAATATTTTTAACAAGACTTATTAGTGTGGATTTCCAAGTTCAAACGGTAATGCTTAATTTTCACAAATGGTTTTCTTAAAAAAATTTATTACTAAACACTTTTATCTCCAACATATTTGTTAAGAAAAGTTAAAATTACTGTATAAATGGTCACCTTAATGATAAAAATTTATATGGTTGCGTACTTTTCAATACATTTCAACATTATTTTAAATAATTTAACACACATTTGTATAAAGTTGCAACATAAAAATTGTATATTATATACAATTATAAATGTTTTTTTTTTTTTATTTAGTGATACTAAGCGCTTATGGCGATTTAAGCGCTTTAAATCATGTTTTTCCTTCTTAATAATATCAAGATAAATTAGGATTCATTTTTTTATTACATCGACTTAAATTTTAAAATAATACAAACATTGCTTTTATTTTAACCAACATTTATTCATTTTTTAAAATTATTCTCATTATACTTACAATGTTAATTGTTGGATCAAATTAATGTGATTGTCCTTTTGTCTTATGGTTCACCTTTTCAAAGTTAGAAAATTCTTGGGTTATTAAAAATTAATTTTGAAAAATTTTTACATACATAAATGAGGTGCAGAACCTTAACTGCTGTAACTCGAACTTTTTCAAAGTAGGTAAATTTTATATAGAAAGACCAGTTCACACTGTGTCTATATCTATATTGTACTGTAGACCGTGTATATACATCTATATCACGCATTGAGCTAAATTAAAAAAAAAGTTAAAAATTTTTTAAGAAATTTTCCTTAAAAAAAAACAGCGGTAAAAGCTGCTTTGTCCCGGTTGAAAGGTCATATTCTTACCCACGCCTCGAGGCCTCCTGACTTTAAAATCATTTCATATTGCACAATTCTCCCAAACTCACTGTTATTTTAATAACGATTACTTTTAAATATCAATAGTGTTATGAATTTTAATATTTCTTGGTTTTATAATGCAGGAACGCACCACATAATTCACCGATTTGAACTATTTTTTTTTTCTAAGTTTTTTTGGCTTTTTATTAAAGTCAACTGATATTTAATCCAATTTAAATAACATTACCTTCATATTATCCCAAAGGAAATGTGTCCTCTTCTTTTTTCTTACATTTATTTGTTTTTTTTTTCAATGAAACTGATTGCAATGGTGTTTTTAGGGTATATGCAATAAGGCCAAATGAAATAAAGCCAATTGACTTTATTTCATTATTATGTTGAAATAAAGCTAAACAACTAGTTTTTAAATTTTGGTTTTATTTCCATATGAAAAATTGAAATAAAGCCAATTTGATTTTATTTCAAATTGATAATTTTTTTTTGTATGTGCAAGCAATTGAATTGTTATTTTTCCGGAATTTTGTGAAAATTAGATTTGTTACTAGTTGTATTCAAAAGCAGCGCTGCACGGTTTTTCCAGAATACTTATGTGTACATGAGATTCTAAATTAGGATAAATTTTTGAGTTGGATTCAAAATCAGGGTTTTCCGCTTTTCCCAGAATATTTATATATGTGTATATGTGGCATTCTGAATATTAAGAGCGGTTTTAGAGTTGGGTGTGTAATCTATATATATAAAAATGAAAGTTTGTTTATTTGTTTGTTTGTTTGTTTGTTTGTATGTTTGTTTGTAGCGAATAGACTCCTAAACTGCCCAGCCGATTTTCATGAAAATTTATATATAGGAGTTTTTGGGTACGGAAAGAAATCGTGGCCCAAAAATTTTGCTCTAACGGACCGCCAAGTTGGGGCTGTGGTGCAAGTATTTAAACTTCTTTGTTCTAAAATGAAAACGGTTTGACCCATTGACTTCAAATTTTGTATACGTGTTGCTCTTTGAGAATTGAGTAGACACTATTAACAGTTTTGGAATTTGTTAACCCATGTCGGGCCGACGGGTGGTCAAAAAAAATTTTGGGCCCAAATTTTGTCCGATTTTACGAAATTCTGCTTTGGGTTAAAAGAAAGCCCCAAAAAAAATTTTGTTGAGTTCCATTGACCCATTGCGGCCCAACAGCTTTTTATAGGTTTTTTCAATACTTTACTCTAAATTTGAAACGGTTTAACCAATTGACTTCAAATTTTGTATACGTGATGCTCCTTGAGAATTGAGTTGACGATATAAACCGTTTTGGAATTTGTTAACCCATGTTGAGCCGACGGGTGGTAAAAAAAAATTTTGGGTCCAAATTTTGTCCGATCTTACGAAATTCTGCTTTGGCTTTAAAGAAAGCCCCAAAAAAAATTTTATTGTATTGCATTAACCCATTGGGGCCCAACAGCTTTTTATAGGTTTTTTCAATACTTAACTCTAAATTAAAAACGGTTTGACCGATTTTCTTCAAATTTTGTATACGTGCTCCCCTATGAGAATTGAGTTGACACTATTAACAGATTTGGAATTTGTTAACCCATGTCGGCCCGACGGTTGGTCAAAATAATTTTGGAAGCTAATATTGTCAAAATTTGCGAAGTACTGCTTTGGCTAAAAAGAAAGCCCCAAAAAAATTTTGTTGAGTGATTTGGAAGCAAATTACGTCCAATTTTGCGCAATTCTGCTTTGCCCAAAGAGAAAGTGTAGTTCCGTTAACCCAGTGGGGCACAGTGGCTTTTAATAGATTTTTGCGTTACTTAACTCTAAATTAGAAAGGATTTGACCGGTTGACCTCAAATTTTATATGTGTGAAGCAACTTGAAAATGGAGTTGAGACTGTTAACAGTCGGTCCTACGATTGGTCAAAAAAATTTTTTTGGAAGTAAATTACGTCAAATTTTTAGATAGTAGATTGTACTGCTTTGAATTACAGAGAGTTTCAAAAAATCCTAGGATAATCCTAGAAAAATCGTTTTAAAAAGATTGCTTTCATACTTTTTAAAATTTACATGTGTAAACCGTGTGTAATTTTTGTGTTAACTTTTTGCAGTAACATCATCTTCAATTAAACCTCCATTGAGAGGCGCAGCAACGCGCACCGGGTACTAGCTAGTATATCATATATATCACATCCTCTGGATATAAATATTCTGGAAAAAGTGGCAATACTAATTTTGATTTATCTCATGTTTAAAATATTTTTTAATAATTTTGGCATTATTTCTGTTTGGAAAATTTTTAAAAATGAATTATAGTCGAAAATTAACAAATTATGATTTTGATTTTTTTGCAAATGTGGTATTGAAATAAAACCAAAAAATGCAATTTGGCTTTATTTCATTTGGCCTTATTGCATATATCCGTTTTTTACCTTAATATATGTTTGGTTTATACTTTAGTTACATTTATCTTATATAAAATATTGTTAGTATTGAAATATTTAATGTTTTTGTATTAGATTATGTTCGATTTAGTTATATTATGTGCAACTCTATAAATTTTATAGATTTTGGAATATTGTGCAAAAATTAAACATTACTTAAGTAGTTTTTACATATTTGGATAATGTTTGCATTCAAATAATAGAAAATATAAATTGAGAGCCATTATTAAGGAAAAGAAAATGTATTATTAAATAAATTTGGATAATTTGTATAACGATATGGAATAACGTTGAATTACAATTAAAACTGAGACCTTGAATGGAAACTTGACATACTTAAACTCATTTCAACTGCATAATATGTGTCAAAAACAATATGACCATCTGTAATCGGCTGACTGACACGAGGGACTCATTTAAACTACCATCCACGTACAACATTACCAATAGTCAAAAATTCTATAATTTAAAAATACAGTTAAATTTTGTTTTATATTTTAATAATTTAATATCTATATTTATAGGGTATTTTTGTATCTGTGAGTTATATTTTTCAATTAATTTTCTAAAATAGAATTCAAGTAATTTAGTTGAAACGTTCCAACTTTGAAGTTTAATAAAATCTTACGTAGTTTTCATATCAAGAAAGTCCGATAATTGTACTTAATAAAAAATTAAAATAATAAGAATAGGATAATACATTGTTTTTTTACATGATGGCCCTTAACCTATCCCATATAAAATATTTCTAAGAGGAGGCCACAAAAACTATGTGACGAATATTTTCTTTTATTATTGTTTTTATTTTTCAAGGATTAATTTTTTGTTAAAAGAAAATAAAAAAAAAACCAAAAAAAAAACAATAAAAAAGAAAATAAGTAAATAAACAAAAGTTAAAAACAATTTGAGAAAATGTATCAACTCCCACTCAATGTTTGTACATGTTGGACAGGAATAAAAAACAAGGTCTAGTTATTTTTTTTTTTTGGTTTGTTTCTTGATTTTTAATATTTTCTGCATTATTTCCATAGGTTTGATTCTGCAGTGCAATATTTTTCTATCTTTAGTTCATTTTAAGACCTGGTAGATTTTTAATTGGAATTAGGGAGTATTATATAACATATATATATATATCTATAAAGTTTTGTTTTTATGAAATTGAATCTTGAACTATTTTGAAGTATCTGATCTAGTCAACGAATCATTATTAAATTTTAAAAAATGGAAAAAAAAGATAGAAGATTACCTTGATGTAAAATGAATATAGCTATAACATTTAGTTTTGTATGTAAGTAGGTGAAATAATTTCCGTATCTTTTAGATATTATTTACAAAAAAAATGTCTAAAAGTACAAATTAAATATATACAGAATTTAATATCAAAATGACATACAAAATTTATTCCATATTATATTTTGATTTAATCATATAAGAAAATAAACTATATGTTGAAAGTATGTTACGTGGTTTTTAAGTATATATAATTATAAACATTTTACTCATAATATCTGTTAGTTTATGTATTTAAAAAATAAAAATTAAATTAAGTCAGTTAATATTTAAATTTTAAATTATCCACATAAATTTTTTAAGTTAATAAAATTAATTTATTAATTAATAGAAATATGCAAGAAGTTTGATATAACTACTTTCTGACTTATTAATACTTAAAACTTATCAGGGATTAAATAGTGTATATATCTTTAAAATGTATTTGTATATGTAAAATATTGAAAATTAATAAAAGCGGAAACACTATCCTTCTTCACTTCACATATTCCCAATGAAGTCTTTTTAATACTATTACTAGGGTAATAGTATTAATTAGTCTGGTACTACAAATAAATAACTAACTCTCGAACAACTGTCAAATCGAGAGCATAAACTTTATTCTTAATTAAAAATTACCACAACCTATTCCAATTTTCCCTGTGCAGTTAAGTCAATGGTTATTTAAAACAAGTGAGGGAAAAAAACCAAGGGTTTTTAAAAAGAACATTTTCAAAATTATATACAGTTTCTTACTGAATATTTCATCATTTATTTTTATAAAAATATATATTATGATAATATTATAATTTAGTTATTTCATTAATTTATTAATTATATGAATAATAGTGAAATACTTATATAACTCCAATTCACTCAAAAAACCTGTTAAGAAGTGCAAAATATAATGTTGGAGCTTCAATGTTAACGTTTAATTTTGGAAAAACTTACACTAGTGAGTAAGTTACTGTTTTATATGAACATAAAAGTTTTAATTTTGAAGGCCTAGTAGCCCTTCAATGGGGAAGGTTCCCAACATTTTGCTTAGCAAATTTATGATGAATCTGCCCACCCCCTCCTGTCCTCACCTTTCTAGGAAATCAATTTTGAACTCCAATAAAATTTTGGAATTTTACTTAGAATATTATTATCTAACCAAAAATGGTTAAGACTAAGAAAAAATTTCTTCAATTTAAAGAGATCCTTTCAAATTAGAAAACCTTTAACATATGTTGAAATATAATGCTGCAGCTGTAAGTTTTGTATATTTGTAAAAAAAAATTTGAACAGGTGTTAAAGTTACAGGTGGTTGAAAATAGCAAAATTTCAATTTTCGAGCCCTTATAACTCCTAAACAGGGGGCGTGACAAAAAAATTTTGTTAACCGACTCCTACTAATTTCGGAGGACCTAACTTCTTCCAAAATTTCAAGAGGCTAGCTTGAACCGTTTAGAAGATATATGGGGCCAAAAATTTTGCAAAAGTTGAGTTTAGCTTAATAGTAAATTTTAGTACCGTGTGGCAACCCTATACATTTTAATCTTATATGTTTGTGAAGCCTATAAAACCAGCTATCTTTTGCCGTTTTTAGATTGAAAATACACTTAACAAAACTCTTGTTATAAAATTTTAAAAATAAGGCTTTTTCAAACTTTGGAGGGCTGTAGCTCCGTAACGGGTGGGGCTATAGAAAAAAATTCTTCTACGAAATTAATTTTTTTGTAATATCTATCCGTTCCGTGGTTAAAATTTCTTTACTCTATTTCAAACGGTGTAATAGTTTTTGTAAACATACGGACGGACAAAGTCAAAATTAAGAAAAACCTTTGACACCTAGTGAAACTTTCATTTTGGAGCTTTCAATTTTGTATATAAATAAAAAAAAATTGACAGGTATTCAAGTTATAGGTGTTTAAAAGCAAAATTTATAGCAAAATTTCAATTTTCGACCCCTTATAGCTCGTAAAGAGGGGGCGTTAGAGAAAAATTTTGTTAGCTGGCTCTTACTTATTTCTAAGGATCTTACTTCTCCCAAAATTTTAAGTTTCTAGATTTATCCGTTCAGAAGTTATGAAGGACCAAAAATGTTGCAAAACTTAGTTTTGGATAACGGTAAATTTTAGTACCGTATGGTAACCGTATACAATTGGTTTTTAAAAATTTGTAAAGCTTATAAGAACAGCTGTCTGTTACCATTTTCAGATTGGAAATATACCATATAGAACTCTAATTATAACTGTTTAAATATAGGGCTTTTTCCGACTTTGTAGGTGTTTTGTTCCGTAACGGGGGGTTTTAACATTAAAAAAAAAGTTTTAACATTAAATTATTTTTATTTCAATACCTAGCCATTTCTGATATTTTTTAGTCAGCCGTAGTAAAAAAGAGACGGACGGACAGAGTGAAGCTATATAGGCACATTTTTAGAAAATTTTAATTTTTAATTCCTATTTAATGTAAGTCAAACGTCAAAAATCTACGGAATTAAAATTATCATTTGTACTTCATATTAAATTAAAATTCAAACGTAAGTTTTGTTTTAAAAAACAATATTTAAATTTTCAGAATTGTTTGAAAGGATAAAATTCAAACTGCAAAATTATATGACATTTTGATAGCAGATAAAAATACTACTCAACGATCCAATCATTCAAGTAAAAGAATTCTAGGGCAATTATTACTGCTACTACTCCGAAACAAATCCAACTCATATTCTTGTAGAATCTTAAAATTATTTATAATTAATATTAAATTATTTTTTTTTCTCAAAATATATTTTAAAATCTAACCGATAGCTCAGTGGTAAATCGAAAAGTGTCATGATGATTTAATAAAAAAATAAAGTGTATATTAAAATAATTTAATAAGAAGTCGAAATGTCAAATAGGCAAAAAGATTAATATTATCAAGCAATATTTATTTTTGTCTGGTACTACAAATAAATAAATAAATAAATATATTTTAAAATAAAATATTCATAAATTATTCCTGGAAAGTTCAAAACAATAACAAACGTCAAAAAATTAAATTTTTATTTAAAAAAAATAATTCAAACGTCAAAACGTCATGTGTGAATTTTTGAAAAAAATAAGTTGTCAGTGCAGATTTTTAATTTACTAAGAGGGGGTTAAAGAATTTCTAAAACGTTTTGTTAGTTTTATATGTCTGGATTTTATACAACTAAAAATGAAATTAAATATAAATTTTATCATTAAAGTTACTGATTAAAAACTAAAGCTACTGTTTTTTTTTTTTAAATAATTTTATTTGTTAATATATAAAGTATTATTTACAAGAACCTGTCGGATAAGAGTGCTTGGTGTACAAAAGGTCTTTTATTAATAAATATTACTTCTAAAAGAACATTGTAATTACTAATTAGAAATTGCAATATATATTTATTTACTAATTAGATATATATATATAAATTTTTAAATGATTTTCTAATATACAAGTTACTAAATCTTTAAAAAAATAACACATTTAATAAATCCAATGACTTTTATAACAAAAAAAAAATCAATAAAAAAAAAGACAAAAAAGAAATAAAAATAAATATATAAGGAAAAAAAACATGACATCAACAAGTGAAAAAGTATTTCTATGCATAGTAAAGATAGAAATTGAAAGAGTTCAGAAATAATAGACCTAAAGAAAGAAAAAGTCATAAAAAAAAAATTAAAATGTAAGATGAAAAAAACCTCCAGCATCGTCATCGTGTCTTTGTCCAATTAAGTCTAAGAATAACACCAAGTTGATGCCAAAGTTCTTAGATGAAACCGAAAGATTCTCCCACTTGGATCACGTTTGATTTTTCGCATACCATTCTATCTATATTTTCTGTACAAAAAAATTTTTATTTTTTATTTTTCGGTTTTATTTTCTATCTCTTTCTAGTTTCTTGTTTACACTAGAACCTTTAAACTTGAATTGAATCTACGTATAATTATTGATTTAGAACCAATTCTATTTCGGTTTTTTATGCTTTATTTTATAAATTGAATTCATTTCACAAATGAATAACACAATAAATCGAATGGAAGTAATGAAATAATGGTTTATGTTTCATTTTTTTAAATAGCTCCTCCATAACTTTTTTGGGTGCATGACACTTTACTGAAAAAAAAAAATCCTAAAAGAAAAAACCCGAGAAAAAAATACCGAATTAATTCTGTAAAAAAAATTCGGAATGTTACAAAATCCTAAAAAATAAATACATTCGGGATTAAAAATATTTTAAAACGGTTTTATATAAAAAATTCAAGAAGGATTTCAGAGTTGGACACAAAATCAGGGCTTCAATAATTTGTTTAGCATGCGGCAGCCCCCATTCTATTAAATACTTTGTTGTTAACTTATTATTTATAAAAAAAAGTTAGGAAGGATTTCAGAGGTTGATACAAAATTTTTTTTCAGGATTTTTTTTCAGGATTTTTTTTTCCAGTAAAGTGTCATAGGCCCAATTTTTTCATATATAGATACAAACAAACACATATTTATCATATTGCTTTTTTATAAAAATAAAGTGGGATTAGATTTTTTTATATTTTATTTGGGTTTCACTTTAACCATGTATTCATCAAGAAAACTCTGAATCTGTGAAGATAATTAATAGAAAAGTCCAATGATTTTGGATGTTATATAAGCATCATTTTACTTTTTGTTTTTTTTTTAATTTTTTCAATTTCTAATATACAATCTCTTTCTATCTGGTTTAAGATGTGTTTGAGTTAAAGGAATTGCTTGTTAACAAAATCAAAAAATAAAAAAAAAAATAAGAAAAAATTGTAAAATAATTTCTTAAGAATTATAAAAATATGGTTGGGAGAGAAATTTATGCGGTGTCCTTGCATCTAGTTTATGTGTGTAAAATGATAGAAAAGATACATTCAATTTTTATATTAGACTAGAAAAAAATCCGAGAAATAAAAAATGAAAATAGTTTCATGATCCGTAGTTTTACTCTCATAGTACCTACTAAAAAATATTAATTATTGAACAAAGGGTTATATGAGTGTAATGATTTTTATAGATTTTACTTTCGTTTTTGATTTTTTTTCTTGCAAAATTCAAATTAGTTTTGATATTGATTGTTACTAAGCATTTAGAAAAGAAGTTATGAAAAAAGCCAAGGGTTTTTAATAAAGCCCATTTTCCAAACCGAACAGGTTACAGCAAATTTTTTAGTTTTTGACCCCTTACAGCTCGCAAACGGAGATCCATACTAAAAAGTTATCTTCGAAGACGCATATATTTTTAAAGATCCTTCTTTAAAAATATATTATTATTATATTAAAGACTTCTCTCAAAATTTCAAGTCGAAGATCAACTCTAATCGTTTGTAAGATACAAGTGGTGAAGAATTTAACGAAAATTGAGTTTACGATTATTGTAATTTAAAGTACCGTATGGTACTATACAGGCAGTATGAAGATATACCTTATTTGAACTTCTGTTAAAAAATAAAAGTATAGGATTTTACCGAATTTTAGGTGGCTGTAGATTGATAGTGGTTGGAACTGTGTTTCTTTCTCCAATTAAACTGGACCGACGCACGTGCGGACGTAATTTTTTGAAAATGTGCTATAAATAGTTTTATGTTCCTATATTATATATAATTCAATATTGTTTCCTAGCAGTTTTTATTAGATCTTCTGTGGTTTACTTACACTATAGTCTTTGAAAAATATTAGTTAGAGGAACATACATGATATTCACGATATTTATAGGTAGGACTATTCGGATTAGTAAATTGTTTTCTATTGTGATAGAAAGGGACAGTTAAAAAAAGAATAAAATTATTTTTTTTAGTATAATTTTATTTTATTAATTGCTAATCAAAGTAGATTTCAATTTTTCTTTGCTTTCACTTGTCAACTTTGATCTTAAATATCCACCTAGTTTGTATTAGGTCATATTAGTAGGTGTACCTTAATTAATTCAAAGATTATTCTGATTCAATAGTATTAGTAAAAATGCTTTGAATTTTATTAAATTACTGTAGGGTTATTAACCTCGATTCTTTTGTTTTTTTCTAAAATCTGACCTATGGCGTAGTAGTAAAGACGTCTGTCTTTCTACTACAAAATTTTTATAAAAAATTTGACGATGTAAATACTTGAAACAAGTAACAAGTATTAAGGCCTTTTCTCGAGTTTTTAGTATGCACTTAAAATTTCAACTTATAATTTCAGATGCTTTTTTGCAAAATTTTAATAACTAAAACTAATGAAACAAAAAACACTTAACACTAAAAGATTTTTTCATTATTTGAACCACAAAAATGAAACGAACGCTACAATCGATCTCCTTCCTTCCTTCTTTTTTTAGTTAAGGCAAGCTGTTCACTTGAATTAGTTGCATCCATTTCAATTTCTTCAATTATTAATATCTTTTCATTTGGTATCGAATTAGTTCCAGCTTCAAATAACGAATAAATCTGTTCACTTGGCGGGTTAATTGGATTAGTTGCCCCATAAATTGCATCATCATATTTCAAAGTAAAAAGTGGGGTCGTTTGTTTTCAGATTTTTTATTTATAACTCTTCTTCTTCTTCTTCTATGGCGCTACAGTCCGTTGTCGAACCTTGGCCTCCTCACTCTTACTCCTTAATATGTTGTCATAAAATTATTGTATTTTTTCATACACACTCATTCACAATAATAGAAAAGTTAGGATCTTTGTTCTTTATATACCTTTATATTCCAGATTCCATTATTTTCTCTTGTGCCTTCTTTAAAATTTTTCTCAGCATCAAGATGGCATTCAGCTAGTAATTTGGTTCTCGATTCAATCCAAATCTTTCTCATCTAATCCCTGAATTTCCAAATTAAAATTAAATAAAATTAATAAAACTCTTGACGAACCTAAGCAAATTGCCTGATCATTAAATTAGAACTTTAAATACTTAGCTTTTTTATAAATTGTACTTGCAATAAGACAGGCCCCGGCCTCGGAGTTTTCTACAAATGTTTGAAAATAGTGGGTTTTCAGTGATTCACTTTCTGCGTTTCTGCGGCAGAAGAGATATCGAACGTTCAGAGAAGCATTTTTAAAATGTCGAAAATTTGCAATTTAGCTGTTTTTGTTCGATTTTACAATTTACAATATCGAAAAATCCATTGAATATTTTAAAAGATACTCTGATGTGACAAAATACTTGGAATACTGTACAAAACTTATGTCTTTATTAGGGTGAAAACACCTTGGATTTTCAGTTTATGATTTATTTTACCTTTTTTTAGAATAGATCAATAAGTAAATGTTTAAAATGTCTTTTTATATTCAATTTATGAAGTGAGAATTCATTATTATTAAAAGTTTTTTTTTTTGGTTTCCTTTTGAAAAATTAATTCGAAATGATCAAAGAAGATGTAGAATAAAGAGTCATCTGTACTTTAAAAAAAAAAAACTGAAAGGGGAATAAATGAATAACGTGAGTAAAGGACGACTAATGGAAATATTGTGTAATTATTTGACGTGGTGCAAAATATTTTGTTAATTTAACACTTGTATATATATTACATATATACACATATAAACCTACATATATACATGTAGGTTTAAAATATTGGCATTATTTTGTTACCTTCCAAAGAATGCACATATTGAAGTAACCTTGGTAATTTAAACATAGTTTATAATATAATAAAATTCAAGAAAATTTCAAGGTGCCAATAATTGCATGGATGCTATTCTTCACTAAAAAAAAAAATAGTTTCTTTTGTTTTTACTCAGATTTTTTTTAATAAAAATTTTTTCAAAGAAATTACAATGAATGTTCCTTACAAAATATTATATATATTTTAAAAATATGCATTTATCGGATGATTTGGCATTTTTTTGATTTTTCTTATATAATTTAAATTTTTTTTAATTATATAATTTTGATTAATAATAATAAGTGGCACCATAAATCCAAAAAAAAAAATTTAAGATTCTTTAATATAATTAATATTTAATAAAACAATTATAAAACTCTTAATTTAATTAAAGAAGGTTATCATACGTTCAATTATTGAAAATAATTATTTCAAAATTAATAACTGGTTTTTAGATTTCATTACTTTGCTTAAATTGATTTTCAATGGCGCTGATTAGACGTCCAGTTCTTCAGTCAGTGCTTCAGTACTGAAAAAATGGGAAATGACTATACTACCAGTTTTAACTGACATTTTTTAAATATGGCAGGAACTGAGAAATGTCATTCTATTTAAATTTTTCAAATAAAAACCAAGCAATCGATATAAACAAAACTTTTTATACAAAGGCTATCAGTTAAAAATTACTGATTCACTGAACGTTTGACCAGCACCAATTAAATATTTTTATTAGATTTTATCATATTTAATTTAGAAAGTTAAAAAACACAGTAACTATGTATCACTAAAAATCTGATAGCGGATAAGTGACTTTTAATACTGGTGACATAGTAAATGGTGATTGGAACACAAAACCCTGTGGAGATTACAGTATTCTCAGCTCAGTTTGTATTGTGCCATTTCAACAGATTATGCAAAAATTAGTTTAGGAATTTTACAATCAAGATACCTTCCGCGAAGTAATGACCGCACCGTTGCATTGGTGGCACTCAAAATAAACATGTCTTCAGACTTACAACTAAAACATTGTCTAATTTAAGTTGAAATTCTGGAAATCTAAAAAAAAATTCAAAATACTCAGGAACAATATGTCTCTAGGAGGATGGGTATCCTTTGGTACATTAGGTAAGTTCCAATCGGTAGGATTTTTGTGTTCGTCGGAAAGATCAGCTTAATTAAATCTAATATTGCATTACTGTGAAGTCTAGAACATGCATGAAGTCTAGGAAATGAACATGCTTATGGATTAAAAAGAATGAGTTCAAATGCTTCACTGGTGAAGTGAAGTCTTTTTCTCAGCATATGGCGGGAAATCTGATGTTCATGTGAATATGAAAGATCAAACAATATGCAGATGCTATATCGTATGGATGTAGCTAAAATAATAGCTCTGATATCGGGACATTGGTCAATTAGTTAACATGTAGTAAGATGAGGCACCCTATTCAATACATCATGTCGCAGATATTGTGAAAAAGCAAAAAATGTTAAGCGCTGGAACCGGTCTGAAGACAAGATTAAGTCTAAATAGAAAAGTCCAGGGACAGAGCTATGATAAGTCTTGTAAACGCTCTAATTCTTCCCTTCTTAATACTAGATGACGAAAATTGTACTAGATCAGGTAAAATCTTTTATGCTGACAGATACTGGCGTCCTTTCTAATTTCCTAATATACAGTAATATTTCCAATTTCAAATGTTAAACTTTAAAGTTGACATTAACACTCAACAAAATCAAATTAAAATTTAATATTTTACAATTCCAAATTAAATTTAAATTACATTCTTTAAAAAAAAAACACCATTCTTTCGTTTATTATTCAATTTTAATATAATATCTGTAGTCAGTTTAACTTTCTATAAATCCTAAGAATAAAAAAATAAATAAAACTTTTATAAAGATTCAAACATTAAAAAAAAAAAAATCTTAAGATAGAAATAGAATCTTCTTAATAATAAATTATGCAAATAAACACTCTCACCTGTTGCATTCAAATAAATTTTCAGTTTTCAATTGACCTTGGCAAATTACGACGTTTCTAACTAAATATATTTATAAATATTTTCATTGATACCTTAATTTTTTCTTTTTTTTTTTTCTTCATTTTACTTTTCAACATCTTTTTATCTTTAAAACACCGAAGTACATAAATTTATAGATAAAAAATAAATTAAAATAATAAAATAGAAAGGAAAATAAAATAAAAATGAAGAGTAAATATTTCGTATTCTGAATACGAGTACAACAAAAAACAAAACTAATAACAAAGTTTAAAATATTATACAGTGTTGTCTAAAATTAAAGATATGACATTAGGTTTTAAGGAATGTTTAAAATATTTGGAAAAAATTTACCTATATTTTACACTGTCCATTCGCCCAGTTGAAAAAAAATAAAGAAACTCTAACTATGGATACATAGGTAATTAAAAAAAAGAAATTTCTTGGAAGAACTTTTTTATGCAGACCGTTAAGACAGCGCACGCCAAAGTGAAGAATAGCCCTATACATTAGTTATAGTACATAAGGTATATTTATTATATAAATCAAATTTGCGATACATTTCAGTACTTTACTTTATCGCCGAAACTCAATTTTTACAAAATTTTTAAGAACTGGAAATTAAAACTTGAGAGGAGTTAGATCTTAAAAAATAAGTATGCGTCTCTTAAGAAAACTAGTAATAATTCGTAGAAATAAATCCAAGATGGATTTTATAAGCTTTTCTTCTTGCATAATGTGGTTTGTATTGTAAAATCTCATTTTTTTATATGGAAGTCTTCTCTATTCCCTGGGCCAGTTTAGTCTTTCTATAAAGGCGTTCTTTATTTAATAGCTAGGCAAAAATAGCTTTCACACCAAATTTCATTCAAATCAGTGAAGATTTTGATGAATCATTAGAACTTGACATTTCCTAAACTCCCAGAAGCTCTAAATCTCATGACACTAAAATTAATGTACGAAAGCTACTCTTCACTAAGAGAGCCTATGCACAAAATTTAAGCTCATTAGGACAATTAGAATACGAGAATTCTCAAAAATTCTGGTCTTTTTGTATGGGAGGCTCTCGATCCCGTGGTCCGATTTAGCCCATCTACTAACTTTACCTCACTTTTGACTAATAAAGCATTCATACCATTGTTAATTAAAATTGGTTAAAATTTACGTTTACACACATACATACATTTACACGTTTGCGACAAAATGGAACAACTTTTGTTAGGACGGAACAAGTAAAGCTATGTAAGTATTATATAAATTTATTGGTAATTAGTTTGCCTAAGTTGCCAACACTGTTTTATTTATGAAAACGAAATTAACTTGCGTGAGTATATAAGATTTTATGGGCACAAGCTAAGTAAGATGAAAGAAACTGACTAACAAAACTAACTAAATATAAAATTATAAAACCTTAACTCAATTTAAAAGGAAACCTGATGATGTGTTTAATAAAAAACAAAAAAAAAAAAACATCAACTTTTATACAATAACAATAACTACAACAAGCAATCTTTTTATCTTTACAACAGTAACAATTGCCATCGGCTAGAAATAATATATTAAATGTCGTAACAAAGTCGTAAGTCGTAGCAGGTTGTTCGTTCAAACAAAATGAAAAAAAAAAAAGAAAAATAGTGTAAAATAATTTTGAGTTGCAAGCAAATAATCATTAAACAAAAAAAAAAATGCCGCGGTCCAGTAGGTATTTATATCCCTTTTTATCTTTTTGTTTTTTCATTTGTTTCCTTGTATATTCATTTCCTTTTTTGGGTAATCATACAAAGTAGAAGAGTTGTGGCGCTTTTCAGTCC
Organism: Dolichopus griseipennis; assembly: GCA_963082915.1. Lineage (NCBI taxonomy): Eukaryota > Metazoa > Arthropoda > Insecta > Diptera > Dolichopodidae > Dolichopus > Dolichopus griseipennis. The sequence goes on along the minus strand of OY720441.1, from coordinate 69,992,290 downwards.
TCTTAAAATTATCAATCTATATATGGATAATATTTGCTAAAGAAGTTTGTAATATTGGATGCAAAAAAAAAAATTGGATAACTGGTGCTAGATCATTAGTCCTTAAATGGATATTTTTTATCCAATGATATTTTTAGGACAAAAAATTAACAACAATTGCTTTGGCAAGTATATATCATCGGCTCACAGCTAAACATATTTCAAATTTGTTTATTGGTTTTTCATTTAAAAGTTTTATAGTGAAATAAACTACGATCGAAATCTTCCTCTAGGTTCTCCATTTATTTCTTAATCCTATTAAGTTTTTCAATGAACTTATTATATCTTTGATCGAACTGATGTGTGTTTTAGAGTTTTGAAAAACGATACCCATAGCTACATCCACATTTAATGCATACATGATTCACGTATTATAAAATTGTATCGATCTGGTTCAATTTTGGGAAACCTAACATCGTATGTCGAAGATTGCTATCTAGTTGTGTCGAAGATGTGTCTATCATGTGTCGAAGATGTGTCTATCATGTGTCAAAGATTGCTATATAATTTCTAAACAAATTTTCAGAATTCAAATTTAAAAAAGTTTTGATTTAAAGTAAAGGCATAAATTCTATATTTTCATCTATAATTTTAGATTGCCCCTATATTGAAATAAAAGATTTGTTTATGGAAGTTGTTAGTCCTAGAGAAGAATGATGATAAAATATCACGCATTTATATATTGTATTAGTTGCTAGTTGCTACTATTTTCTTGTAAAAAAAAAACCAAAACAATAATAAATTTTAATTTTACTACATTCTCTCATGATTTTAAAGCAAAAGTAACTAACATTTAAAATTAAAAAAGAAACAATTCTAATCATAAGGAAGTGGCGGCATTTAAATATAATTTTAAAAATTGTAGTAGCTAATTAATTAATGATTAATTATTATCAGAAAGATAATCGGAAGAATTTGTTACTGAATTTAAGCTATGGTAAAAAATAAAAAAGTTCAAATATATCTTTAAATTACTTTGGCATCTGAATTTTGTTACAATGATTAATTGAAGTTAAAGAAAAAATGGTGTGAAAACATATTATTCTGTTATCAAATTAATGGATTTTTAAAACGATTATTGAAAATGATTATAAAGAACAAAGGTGCATTTTTTTTTTTTTTTTTTTTTTTAAAGGAAACTGTTCAACTGTTAGGCTAATAAGCATGTCTATACCATAGGTACATATTAAAATAGGAAGTCATATTATATTCGTGCTATTAGAGTTGGTCTTAATAAATTCCACATACAATTTAAACATGAGATACTACTAGGTCTTATTACATGTAGAAACGGGATAGATTTTCAAAATATACAATTATATCTTTGTTTATGTTGTAATATTTTATATTTTTGAGTTATATGATATTCTATATCTGTGAGTTATATTATCGAATTAAATTATTTGTTTATATTGTTATAATGATGTGTTTTTTATTGAAGAAATATAATTATTAATTATTGATTAAGCCATTAATTTGAACCCTATGGCAATATGGTAGCTGAGTCGAGTCTAAAACTAAAAATGTTTTTTCCACTTTCCCTGGGATTCGAACCCGGGCCTTTCGAATGAAAGATTGACACTCTAACCACTGAACCACCCAGTTGTAAACCAATTTCATATTACAAAATATCAAAATTCCTTGTAGGGATTTATCATTAAGAATCACAATTTATATGTATTTTTAATTCTAACTTTTAGAATTTTTTTATGAGCATTATTCGAAGTTAAAGAAGCAACAGTCGATTCCGTTATGATATAAATGTGAAAGTTGCTTAATAGATTAAGTTTTTGTAATCTGTTCATTATCTTGATATCCTGTTGATAAAATAAAATTATTATTATTTAATGTTGAAAAAATGTTATTCATAATTAATTCATAGTTAAAATATTTCTAGGACATTTGAAATGGTTTATTTAATACAATAATGAACTTTACTTGTTGATAAGTTCAGCTTTAACACAATTAAAAACATCTGAATTGCTAAATTTCTCGTATTTTGCAAAGTATTTTAATTTAAAATGTCTCTATTTCTTTTGTTTTAAAATTTTCATTCATTAATTTTACAGCCATTTATTTATAGATTTTTTGTTATATTTATTATTTTTATTTATATGCATTTTATAATCATTCATCATTTTATAGTTCTTCCAACTTTTTGATAAACCTTCAAACTAAAATAATTACTTGATAACGACAAAAGGGCACCTTTTTAAAGAACAAGCATTAAGTACACCTTCAAACTAAAATAATTGCTTGATAACGACAGAAGGGCACCAAGTACAAACATTAAGTACCTGTTTCTTTTTTATGGTATTTAATGATTTAATTAAGACATTTTAATCTTAGTCTGTACGTTCTAGTATATATTGTAATTAAATATATTCTTGTTGTACAAAAACGATTAGTGTATAGTTGATGATTCTTTGATTATTTATTAAAAGAAAACCAACAGATGATTTACACGTCACGTCACCTGAAAACGTGACCTTAATTATTTAAATCATATAAGTACTCGCAACTCGTACTCGCAATTTTTATGAGCAAGTTCAGTGATTAAAACTATCAGTGAACAAAAGTAGTTAAGATAATAATAAAATTGTTAACACACCACGTCATATATACTTAATGACTTATTTTGCAAAGATATAGTATTGAATAATAATTATTGAATGGAATACTTAATTTAAATGGAATAAATCAATAATGTGTCATATTACGTGCATCTTCGTAAAAATCTATAATAATTTAGTAATCAATTAATTAATTGAACTCAATAAATTTTCTTACCTATACTGAGTACGTGTCTAAATTAATTTTTTTCTCTACTCATAAATTGAATGTTAAAAGCGGCATTTGTTGGATTAAGAATTATTTAAAATTTGCATTTAACAAAGCATTAATAGAAGAATATGTTCTACTTATTATGCAAAAAGGTTTATTATTTTAAAAGTATTGTTTTATTATTAAAATATTAATTACTTTATTTTCTTATTGATTAACTAGTTTTTGGCCCGTCACGGAATGACGGATGGACAATTAAATTTTTAAAATTAAATTCGATAAATTAGTTTGTTAATAAAACATTTGAAATTGTTTTATAAGTTTATTTTGTTTCAATAATGATCTTTTTCTCCATCTATTAACTTTTTGTTTTTGTATACATATTTTTAAAAAATGTTGCTAACCTATGTATATTGTTTCACAACCTTTGTTTAGATTCAAATCAAAATACTTGTTTGTTGCCAACATTCTATAATGCACCTATTCAACATGCTTAATCATGTACGCATTTATATGTATATGTACGCAAAATTGTATTAAATAAATGTTGAGTTTTAAATTGTGTTTATTTTGCATTATCAATTATTAATTTTATTTGAATTTTTTTTTATTATACCTAATTAAATTAAGTTAAAAATTAAATTTGGCGCATTTCATTTGGCTTTATTTCAGAAACGTCAAATTATTATCAATTTGCACAAATATCTCTATATATTTGCACTAAAAAACTGTAATAGTATTGGAACTTATAAATTAATTCCTTCGTTGCCAGGTTTTAGTTAAATAAATCAATATCCGTTATCCTGTAATCTTTGAAGAACTTTTAATTTTATAATTGAAATATTATTATTTCATTTATTTAGAATATCATTTACACCGAATACTTTAAATAAAGTTTTAGCTAAATCACATTTATTAATCTTTTTTAAAATAATATTCTAAATTATTTCTATAACAGTTAAAAGCAACTAACAAATGTATTATTAGTTTTTAGCTATCAATCTTCTATAATCAATAATAAAAACACCTTAACTTAAGACTAATTAATAATTATTAAAATATTTATTAAAAAAAAATATACTTTCAATTAATTTTTTCTATCATTTTTTCCTACTTATTATCATCAGATCCACGTATAGTCCAGAAAACACTTTATTGAATCTTAATTCTACTACTTTAGGCTTTTCCAGATCATTAAATTTACCTTTCATACTCTATAATAGTCTTTTTGCAATAAAATAAAAAAAGAGTTAGAAAGAGATAGAAATATTAGAAACAGAAAAGTTTAATGAAAATGAAAATTTATTTGAATTTTTTATCCTTTTCTTATGTTTTCAGTTAACAGAAGCAAAGATTAAATTTAGAAAAAGCGGCTTGAATTTATACTTAAAAGTTGTTGCATAACTATTAGGTTTATAATTGTTTTGTGTGAACATAAAATGGAAAAACAGTAAAAGAAGAGAAAAAATAAAAAAAATAAAAAAATAAAACCATGTTCAAGTCGAGTTCACGTACTTGGTTTATACGTTTTTGCATGGGTGTAGACAATCACGATAGATTATTGTATGTTCTAAGATATATGTATTTAATTTGAAATTTTGTTTGTTGTTTTTTTTTTTATTTGCAACTGAAAACAACAAAAAGAAAAAAAAAATATTAATTGAAAATGGAATGTTTCATAAAGATATAACGAAATCGATATAACGTTTATGAGAGCTAACTACTTTAATATCAACTACCATAGTTTGAATTTGAAGTTAATATGAAATCTTAGCACCCGTGAGGATATTAAGCACGTATTTATGTATTGAAATACCAAACACCACTGTATTTAAATATTACTTTCTGTGTAGATATCTTAAACATTATTTTATAAATTTTTTTATTATTTTTAAATCTAGAAATTTTCAATCCAAGCAAGCAACACTTATTGTGAAGTTTGTTCACTTGGATTATGCTACAATAAGTGTTGCCAAAGTTAAAAACCAGTTCAGGGAGTCAAAAGCATTAATTTTCCAACTTAGAGCTTAGTTACATCAAAAAAATTGAAAATTGTATGAAATTAAAAATGGGGCCTCGGTATATAATGCATAGGCTTACTAAACGAGGGGTTTAATTCCCAATGGGTCATGAATTATTAATTCAAAAAAAAAAATTATTAAAATTTAAAAATCCCATGGTGATCAAATATATATTTTAAAATTTCAAATATATGATATAAACTAAATAAATAATACTACTTATAAAATATAATTTTTTGTCCGCATCTGAAAGGAAAAGAGCCCGTCAATTTGCAAAGACATTGTATGCACTAGGAAATACTTAATAAATAAATAAATTAAAAATTTTAGGGAGTTAAACTAGAAGTGAAATAGACTCGAGTCTGGAGAGTAACTGCATTACTTTAGAATTTAAAAATAAATTTCAACTGGTGATCTCATGACCTACCTGTGCGAAAAGCTCAATATCAGTCTTCACCATTCTGGTGAGTCTGATGTTGTGGCTTTGGAAATTTCTAAAGCTTTCGATCGAGTTTGGCATGATGCTTTATTGGCAAAATGCAAGGCTTTAGGTCTAGGTAGGGTTTTTGTTAAATGGATTGGAGATTTCCTTTCGAATCGCACAATTCGTGTTCTTATCGATGGATATTCATCCAAAGATTTTAAAATAAATGCTGGTGTCCCTCAGAGATCTGTTTTATCCCCCAGCCTTTTTCTAATATTTATAAATGACCTACTATCAATAACCTCCAATCCAATCCATAGCTTCGCAGACGACAGTACCCTTGTTGCTTCCTATGAATTTCATAGCCGCTGTAACATTAATTATCAGATTAACTCAACAGCAAAAAATTTCACTATAAGTGAACTAAACAAAGATTTAATTAAAATCCAAAAATGGGGTGAAATCAACAGAGTTGACTTCAACACCAAAAAACCCAATGCTGTCTAGTCTCGCGAAAAATAGCAACAACTATTCCGAACCTTTCTTTTCAAGGAGAGGCTTTACAGCATACGGAAGACCTAAACATTTTGGGGATTGAGCTAAACCAAAAATTGACTTGGTCAAATCATATTTTTGGAGTAGCTAAGGACGCTGCTAAATGTTTGGGTTTCTTGTATCGCTGCAAAACTTACTTCTCATCCTCTGATCTCCTAAATATCTTTCAAACTTATATTAGGCCGAAAATGGAGTATAATGCACATATTTGGGCTGGTGCTCCCAATACGGCGCTGGGATATCTCGATAAAGTGCAAAACAGAGCTATTCGTCTTATAAATGATCCCAGTGTTACCTCAACGCGCACTCCACTCAGCCATCGTCGCACTGTTGGGTCACTGACCTTGTTTTATAGATATCTTGTAGGGACTAACACCTGTTCTAAAGAAATCAAACAACTTATGCCTCCATTCAAGATTTTCCAAAGGGAAACAAGGAGGGCAACAGATGCTCATCCCTACACAGTTGAACTAGCTAGATGGCGTAACACGGCTTATGGAAATTCGTTTGTCATGCGCTCTTCTCGTTTATGGAACCATATTCCATCAAATGTGTTCCCCAAAGTTGATAATGTATATATGTACGATTTGAACAAATTTAAGAAGAACATTAACATCTTTCTTCTAAATATCCCATCCAATTTTCCCCATCCCCCATAATCCAAAAATTCCAAATAACTTCCACCATAATCCACCATAATCCTAAATCCTTCCATATCCTCATCCCTGTAACCAAACTGTACATTTGTATTACAGGTTCCTTCCTAAAGTTTGGTTCAAAAAGGGTGTGGTTTTGGTGTGTTAAAATCATACACTACCCAAAGAAACACCGCATAGTTTCAATGGGTGGCTTTCGAGCTTTCCATTCCCTCGTAAAAAAAAAAAAAAAAAAAAAAATTACAGAGTTAAAGATTATTTCCAATAGCGACAATTTGCCAACTATCCTATAATTTACAAGTCTATTTTCTTAGATTTTTATAAATTTTCTCAATTTCGGTAAACAAGACTAACAGAATTTTAGTATTCTTTGAAAATTCTTATTTTAGGTGTATTAAAAAAAAAATATTAATTTAAAAAAAGAAGGTATTGATTTTGTTTGAGTTAGAAAAGCAACTAATATTTATAACTTAATCATTTCTCAAAGATGAATCTCATATCTGAGCAATTCACAGCATATAACTAGCATTATTAAATACTTGTATTATGTTGTGTGCAATGAATTTAATTGAATTAAATTGAAAAAGGATAAAGATATTAAGAGTTGAATTAAATTTATATTAAATTACACCAACAGGTGGTAGAAGATTTTATAAATATGTGATATTTATGTTATATTTTGATCCAGGTATTATATGAATATCTAATTGCTGATATTATATAGATGTGTTTAATTAATAACGAAATCTTCATAATATTGAATTGATCTTTTGTTTTGCATACCGCTTAAGGAGAAATAAGAAGCTAAACTAATTGGCGAAATCAATTAAAGAACAAATTTCAATTTTTCATTAGATATATAACTGCCATTAATAACTTTTATAACGCATTTCATCTATAACTTAATAAATTTGAAAATCTTGCTATATGGAAAAGTTTTCTTCCAATTTAAGAAAAATATCAAAAATATGTTATCAGATACTTTATTTTCTTATTCATATTATATTCTATTTGACCTATCCAGAAGAGTTCATCCCAAATTTAATTCGAATACCGAATTTTCTTGTATTTCAGCTTATAAAAGGCATGGCTTAGATAAAGATACGATTATAATTTGCTCTATTATAGCCTTGCGAGCGTTTCTATTTTTTGTTTAAGTGCTAACTATTTAACTGTTAGATTAACAATCCTGTCTATACCCATATGCTCATTTTAGAAGAATAGGTTATATTATATTCTTATTATTAGAATGGATCTTAATGATAATGATAATGATAAAACATGAGATAGTTATTGTCTTATAATATGTAGAAATGTCTTAGATTTTCAATAGATGAAATTCTATTTGTTATATATTTTAATAATTTTCATGTTGGTTTATAAGGTATTTTTGTATCTGTGAGTTATATTATTAAATAAAATTATTTGCTCATTTGAAATGAATCCGGGCTTTTCAAATTACAAGTTGGCATTCTAAATATTGTAACTGCTATATTCAAATTGCAGCATCATTTGTAACATAGATATGAACTCAAGTGTATGTAACGCATCAAAGTAGAAAAGCAATTGCAATGTAAGTAAAAAAGAGCCTGAATCATAGAGTTGTTAACATACAAATGTCAAAGCCTTAGATACAAATATAATATAAATCAGACATAGCTTCAAAATTATTTAAACTAGGAGCAAGTTTATTTACAAATCTGGATTCAGAGGACATATCTGGAAAAGTACTATAGAAATCTGTTAATTGAAATGAGCTATTGATACACTAAGGCAAGCAATTTTAAAAGTGTTGTTGTTTAGGCCCTATTTTCAGGTATATTTACCGTTCAAAGTTCTTGACTTTGTTTTTTAATTGAGATAGAACTGCCAGATTACTTTTAGATGACAGATGAAATTCAAATTGCGTATAGCATGTCAAAAGGCCCTCTTTAGATTTTTTAGACTAATTTTATATTTTCATGTCAGAACTGATAATTTTAATTTATTTTTATACTCGTATACCTTTGTTAATAACAGTGGTTCATATGATTTCCCACACTTTTACTCAAATTAAACATTATAATTTTATCAAAAGAATAACATAAAGAGTAAAAGACTTTCCAATGATTAATTATTTTAATTCAACATTTTTCATTTCAATTTAAGGTGAAATTTCAAATACATATTTATCTTCCAAGTTTCACCGAATATTCAAATTAAATAATTGTTGTAATAGATTTAAGTGAAAGAATTTATTTCTCGCAATGCAAAAATATTACGCGTGCTATTAACTTGTTGACAAACTGGTATTGCTACAAATGTAAAATTATTCCGGAATTTAAATATAATTAAAATATCAATTTAAAAGATATTTGAGTATACGCATATAAATAACTATTATTAAATAAATTAAAAAAAAAAAAATAATTAAAATAACAAATTAAAAGAAAAGTAAAAATAAAATATCCATTATTATTATTAGTTATTTTCTTTTCCTAGAAATTAATTTAAATTTTATTTAATGGTGTCTATGTGTGTGGGGTATCGGTATGCATTCATAATTGCACGGAAGCGAAGAATATAAATTAATTTGAAAAGTAATTTTCATCGTTTGAATAATGAAAATGAAGATAGACTAATATAAGAAAACCAATGATAATAGTTATATCTTATATATAAGAAAGTTATATATTCATTATTTAGTCATTGGAGTTTCCTTTTAAAAAATATTTAGACTATTAGTTATCAACGTTTTGACTGCGATCCTTAATTACATGGATCGATTAGTATAATATGTTCTTGGATGATACATTTTAAATATTTAATTTAATTTATTCGAAATAAAAATGATTGAAGATCTCTAGATTTAATTGTTTGAAAGATCATTTTTAAATGATTTAATTACTTATATTTAAATTGGTGAATAGAAGAAAATTACAATTTTTTTTAATTTAATTATAATAATATTTTGAATGATGCAGCTGCGCGTCATAAGTTCGAAAAAAAAAAGACATAAGTTCGACATATTATTCAAATTTTCTATCGAACTTGGGTGAAAATATTTTAGAGTCCTTTTTTAACTAATTACGTACGAACTTATGACGCGGAGCCTAGTTAAAATAATCTAATGTAGAGCAAATTAAGTAAAGATTTAATTTGAATAAAATTTTTTATTTAAGTTTTCTTTCCAGATAATAAAGAATTTTTATTATGTCATAATACTTCGACAATTTCATCCCATTAGATGCCCTAATTAGATTGGAATTATGGCAAATCGAGGTTTTTGGTCCATATTCAAAAAAAATTTGGTTAACCGACTCATACAAATTTCTGAGGATCTAGCTTCTCCTAAAAAAAGACTCTATGTTGGACAGTTCAGAAGATATATGAGGCCAAAATATTTGCAAAAATTTAGTTTTGCATAAAGGTAAAGTTTAGTGCAGTAATGGCAACTCTATACATTTGCTTTTCAAAAGTTTATGAAGCTTATAAAATAGCTGTCTTTTACTGTTTTCAGATTGAAAATATACCGAACAGAACTCTTGTATAACAATTTAAATATAGGGGTCTTTACTACATTGTGGTGCTTTTGCTCCATAACGGGTGGGGCTACAGAAAAAGTTCTTCCAAGAAATTATTTTTTGTAATATCGCAGCTGAAATTTCTTTTCTCTATTTCAAACGGTGTAAAAGTTTTTGTAAACATACGGATGGACAGAGTGAAACTATATAGGCACATTTTTACAAAATTTTTTGAAAATGTGGTAAAAATTATAAGTATTCAAATTAATCAGTTCAAGTTTCCCTCAATAATTAAATTGTTTAATTCTAGATGAATTCACTTTTTATTAATTTCCAGAACTGTTGTTTTTTGTCATGTTGGTAACTTTCATTTCAATTAACTTTTTCAAGCAGTCACGGCATATTCAATTAGTATTGTTATTTGTTTCCTTGACCTTTCAACTGTTTAATTTATTAAAATTTTAAATTAATAAAAAAATTATTTACTTCTTTTATTACTTAAAAAATATTTAGCTCGTGCTTATGAATTATGTCTTCTTTTCGAAGTTTTACAACAACAAATTCATTTCAGCAGTAATTTCTGTTTTAACTTTTAACAACTGTTTGAGGTTAAATTTCAATGTGTAATAATATTATTTTAATTGAATTTCTTTGAATGCTACATTTACACGTACAAAAGAAATAAATTATTCGGCGAAAGTGCTTCTGAAATTGAATTTATTTTGAAATTTATGAAAATAATAAATTAATTTTATGATGTAATAAATTAAAATAATTTCAAAGAATGAAATTTTTATATTTAATTTTTTATAATTTAGGTAACAAGAGCAAGAATTTCAGTAATTCAAATAAAATCTGTTGCCAATAAAATTAAAAAAAAAATTTTTTTTGTTTTTGTTGACAAGTTAATTGTCAATTTCTGTTTCCTATTATATTTTTTCGTTTATTTTGAATTCACTTTTATTTTTAGCATATTTTAAAATATTGTGAATAAATATAAATAAATAGTTTCACTCTGTCTATGTGTTCGTCCATTTTATCCGTATGTTTACAAAACTTTTACGAATTTTGAAATAAAGCAATGACATTCTAACTATATGGACTGGTATTGAGAGGTACTTGTCAAAATTTTTTAAGGTAATATACAAAGATTTAAAATGCAATATTATATTTAATCTATTATTGAGCGTTTGAGTGAAATGTATATAGTGTAAATAAAAATTATGTATATGTAATAATATCGAATTAAGTACAAGCACTCAAGAAGTCTGGATGACGTAAACGAAATACTGGTATTTGAAATAATAAAAAAGGTTAGTGAAATTAAAAGGGAACTACTCGTTTTTTTATTTAATTCGTATGTTTTCAACAGTTTTTTTTAAATATAAAGGACATTCTTAAAATTGAAGAGAGGCTCTTCATATCTTACAAATAAAATTATGAGAGAAGTGTCAAATTTTGGTGCAGGTCATAATTATCTTCTAGAACTGGAACATTTAAGAATGTGATTAATTTTAAAAAATTTTTGGAACGGAACCTTTTTCAAAGATTTGATTTTTTTTTAAAATTATAGATTTTTCTGAGAAATTTTCCAATTTTCATTTTCACCTGCATGTAAAAATTTATAAATATCGATTATTAATCCTTGTTCCGCGAATTTCAAGGTGGAAGCAGAAACTAGTTATATTTTAATTATAGTTCTCATTATTATTCATAATACGGCCGCCTGGCGCAGTGGTTCGAGTGCAGATATTTCATGCGAAAGGCCCGGGTTCGAATTATTCGTCATTGGGTTCAAATTAATGGCTTAATCAATAATTAATAATTATAACAAATAATAATTAAACAAATAATTTAATTGAATAATATAACTCACAAAAACTCAAATACAAAATATTATAATATAAACAAAAATAGAATTGTATCTATTGAAAGTCTAAAACATTTCAACATGTTTTAAGGCCTTGTACTATCTCATATTTGAATTGTGTGTGGAATTAACATCAACATGTACCAACGGTATAGACAGGCTTATTAGCTTAACAGTTGAACAGTAAGCGCTTGAAAAAAATAAGAAAAAAAAAATTGGTATTAATGAAAAACATAAGTTATATATTTATAAATTAATTATTATCAAAATCAATAATATATTTAAACATAGTTTAAATTTATAAATGTGATTTATTAAAAACTTTTGTTTTTTTATAACTTGTTTCAACTCTTTTCTTTATTTTTAAAATTTAATATTCCACCTCCGTGTTTTTTGTTTTTTTTTTGAAAATAAAAACAAAATATTTATTAGATGGTTTGAAAGCTTTTCTTTTGTAAAAATGACATTTTCTTTCAACTCAACTTATACTTATTCAAACATCAAATGAAATGACAAACAATTGAAGCTCATTATATGAAACATATTTTATTTAGATCAAGTTTTTTTTGTATGCACTATTCATAATGTTATTTACAACCGTATAAACATTAATGACAACAATTTTAATTTAAAGAATTAAATTGCAGTTTTTATGTTATTTTTGTACTTAAACTTAAATGCTTTAACTTTAAGCTGCATTATTTTAATTAGGTACTAGAAGAATAACATTTTTAAAGTTATTTAAAATTGTGGCAAGTATAAGGTAGAATATTAAAATTAATTTGTTTTAATAAATTGTATTAAAATTTTTATAAGTACTTAGGAAGTTTCCATTTCTATAGCAGTTAAAAATTGTTGTTTTAGCAAAATATGCACATTAATTTATTTTAATTGAAAGAAGGTTGAGCATTTTTCAAACACTGTGTTAATAGAGATATTTTCAAGATAAAAGTAAAATTTTTTCCCTTAAAAAATTAGACAATTCAGTACTGGAACTGGACCTACATAATGTTTGGAATTGGATTATTACTGATAATATTGGTTGTCATTTTTAAAGAAAGAAACGCTTTTAAATCTTTTGTTTCTTATATATTTCCAACGTCTTTCAAGGCCTAGCAAATAGTTTTTCGAAATCAGTAGAAATAGAAACTTGAAATTTCGTACAAAAGTTTTCAGTTTTATACTTCCTTTATGTGTTTTGAGATAAGTTGTGTAGAAAAATTGATTAGACCCGCTTTTTGAAACGTAAAAGCATATCTTTAGAACTAGTAACTATAGCAACTTGAAAATCTTTACAATGGTTTTTAATGGCTTTTTGTACTACAAAGAAGGAAATTGGACCATCTAGGACAGCTACCACACATTCTTCTATATAGCTTTTATATTTCTTTAAAAATTAATTAATTAGAAGAAGTCAGGTACAGATATTAAACCCCTGCCACCACCAAACTAGTATATCCTTATTACTATTATAAATATAACCTTTAAATTTGGCAAACCGTCTGGGTGGTGGCACAGTGGTTAGAGTGCCTAACTTTCATGCGAAAGGCACCCGGGTTTGGACCCCAGTGAAAGTAAAATATTTTTATATGGTTTTGGACTCGACTCACCTACGTTCGGCTAAAATGAATGGCAAAATCGCCATTGGGTTCAAATTAATGAATTTTAAATGAATTGGAGTGTAGATTAACTATTTCCCAAAAATGCATATCTATAAGATAAATATTTCTAATTACTGTTAATTAAAAAAAGGTCAACTATCATATTGTTATTGGTTTTTCAATTGTAAAATAATTTAGAAAAAGAATTAACATAAATCAAATAATTAAAAATCAAATTGGAATTCTAAAGTTGGAACAATTTTATTTTTAGAAGGTCAGATCAGATCTGAAAAACTACTGTTTTTAAAGAAAGTTAAAATAGAAAGAAGCTTTTTTTTATAAAAAAAAGTACACGTGTTTGAAACTACAGGTTTCCCTATGTAAATCAAAAGCTAAAGAGGTTTGTAATTCTCAGAACAGTTTTATTTTTCCTAATCTATTTTTAAATTGTACGCTTTAAATATCTTTTTGCCTCTTACTATTCAATTCCCCCAATGCAAATCAATGAAAATCTTAAATGACCCCCAGAATTAATCAACTCAAGAATACTGAATATTCTAAATGAATTTTAAATTCTGAAATAAAACCAATTAAACGATATTAAATTGTTAAATTTTTTAGTTACTTTATATATTTAACATAAATAACTACTACCTTTGGGAATTTATAACTACAAATTGTCCCCGATTTTATTTAAAATTCAGAAAAATTATTTAAATGAAACTGATTAACAATGTTGATTTCTTACTACTGTAAATAACAATACAACTTAATTTGCATTAGACACAACGACAACAAAACTCAACATAGATTTATGTTATCGTTTTTTTATTTTTTATTTTTATGATTCTTTTTATAAAAAAATTTAATTTTCGTGCAGTATCGTTTGCATTAAGCACCGTTAAAATGAAATAAAAAACCAAATAATAACCGTATATAAGTGTATAAAACACAGTAATAATAATAATATTATAAGACTTGACGAAAAATGTCTTTGCTTACAGAAATCATCATAATAAAAAGACAGTGGCAATAATGTATGCGTATCTTGAATGTCTAGCATACACAAAACAAGAAAAATCCAATCGCATGAGAAAATATACAAACATTAAATAAAGAAAAAAAAACAGCATTTAAAGAATTCGTTATAACAATAATAAATGACCCACTGAACTAAAGAAAACTTAGACCAGAAATTTGTATCGAATTATTTATAATATTATTGTTTTAATAATAAAATATATAAGCGTTAACTTGAATATAATGTAACATACCGTAGAACACTTTACTATTTAAACTTTATATTCAAAGTTCAATTTAAAATTTTTTTAATAGTTTATGACATTTTGTCTGACAGTTTGTAGAATTTTTTTATCAATATAAATAAAGTTTTTCTGACAGTTGCTTAAAATTTTTCACCAACATATGATAGTTTGTCTGACAGTTTCCATTTTTTTCTTACCAATGTATGACAGTTTGTATTACAGTTGGTTAAGAGTAAGTTAATATTTTTTTTTGAAATTGAGGGTTTAGTTAATGTTTTACTTTGATTGTCAATATTTAAGAAAAATTTTTAGAAATACAAGAACTGAAGGCGCTTCAAACTCGGAGATGTTAGACTTTAGAACGATTAATTTTTTGATTCAGGTCTAATTATCATTGAATCAAATCAAATAATTTTAAATAAGCAGCTAGAATTTAGTTAATTCTTTCAATGGAAATTTAATATCTCTGGACGGTTTAAATATAGATGTAGAAGCCTGTGTCAAAAATGAAAAACTTCTGTTAAAGTTAAAATTTTTAACTCAAAATACTAAATTAAATTAAATGTCAAAAAACAACTAAATTGATATCAAAGTTTTGAATGTTAATTTTATAATTTTGAATTTAATTTTAAAACTCAAATTTAACAGCATAAACATGTTGTTAACAAAACTAGCAATATTTTTATATTTATGTTTAAAATGTCATTTCCATAGTTATTATTTGAATCAAAATACTGAAGACAATTTAATTTACGATATTATTATTGACTTTCAACTATACACAAGTTCAATAAATATTTTTATTTAAATCATTCATAATTGCCTCAAGTGTATATGGGTTTGAATGTGATCTTTTAATCAAATCATCAATTAAATTTATTTCCATTTTTTGTTTTTGTATGGAACGCTTATAAAAACTTTTAATGTTAGATTGAGTGAAGAATATAATTATTTGACGTTTTGCAAAATAAGAAATAAAAATAAATTTTCATTTTTTTGCGTGGGAAATTCATACCATAGCAGAATAATATGATTATTGCGATTATAAAAAAAAATCATTTTATTAAATGCAAATGCCAATTTCTTCCATCTAAATATGACATTGCAATTTTATCAATTAAGTAGAAGTATTTATTAAATATTTGCAAATTTTCATTTTCCATTTGTAATACTCAAACTTTGAAAATACGATGAGTTGAATAAAATAAATTCAATTGCAATTCAATTTTACTGCAATAATTTCATTAAATCGTTAATGTACAACTTAGTGGTAATAGTTTAAATTGAATACGCTGTTGATAGAATTAATTGATGATATTTAATTACCCAAAAAATTTCAAATGATGTCCTAGTATGTCATTGAGTTTTATTCAAAATACAAAATTAAGTCTAAATCTGGTATTACACTAAACGTTGATAACGTTGCTGCCACGTTTTGAAATGTCAAAAAAACTAATACGAAGGTTTTTTTTAAAACGACTTTTTCTAACCTTCGACAGAATTAGTATTTATTCGATATTTCTAAGTATTAATATTATACTTGTCGTTTGCGTCTAGTATAATTCCACTGTAAGACAATCTTTAAATGCAAGGCATAAATATAATATAAATTTTGAAGGATAAGTGGCTATTTAAATCATTCAAATCTGTTGATCTTAATGTTTCTCTTAAATAAATAAATAAAAAAAAAATATATTCAAATTTTATTAATAAGTATATTCATTTTTACATTGATTAAGAAAAACCATGTTTATTATTTACATATATTCACAAAACCTTTTTCTAATTTTTAAGTTTGCATTTTTATAAAAAGAAAAAATGGAAATGAAGAGGGTTTATTTCTCTAATAGTCATAAATAACAACAGATAGAGGTGCTTTAAGATCAACAATTTGTCATAAGTAGTCAAGAAAAATATAAAGAATTAAAGAAATTGCAAAGTTCAAAAGTCGTGTGAGCAAATTTTGTTTATTTTTTTTTTTTTTTAAATAGTTAAAAACACATTTAAAAAGTCGTACGTTGCTTTAAACTACTTTCACTTCTTTTAATAAAAAAAAAAATTAATAATAAAATTTGACACTTCATTAAAGCTGTTTTTTTTCTTTTTATTGTATTTGTTACGATCTGTTCAATGGTTATGCGTTTATTTTTTTTTATTGTTAAGTGCAGGCAGAATGAAACACAATGAATTTCGTATAAATTTTCATTCATTTCATGTTTCGTTTTTATTTGGTTTTTTTGCTTTATGGCAGTAAAAAATTTTAAAAGTCTTAAATTGAAAAATTAATATTAAATAGAAGTTATCATGAAAATAATATTTTCTTTTTTTATTTTTTCCAAATGATTTTCACAAGTTTGACACAAATTTTGGTTGTTCACAATGTTTGGTTGTAAAGAAAAATATTTGAAGGAGTTATAAAAGGTTTAACTATTACACAGTAATGGAGGATTATTAGCAGTTAAACCTTTTAATAATTGCAAGAAGAAAAAAGTAAAATAAAATCCCACCAATTAAAGAAATGATAAATGTTCGAATGATTTCATTAATAATTTCAAATTACAATGATATTAATATGATGATTGTCATTATTTAAGTGTCACTTGATTAATCGTAAGATGTTAGATAATTTTTTTTTTATTTTGGAATTTATTTTAATTGTTTTTTTAGGTTATGAAGAAATTTTTTTATTTGATTTTATTTATACGGATTGGATAAATTATTACTGTAAAGTTTCAATTAGGAAGGTATTATTTATATTGAAGATGAATGACGTTGGAGATTTTGTGTAATTTTTACTCGATTAAAATTCGAATGTTATTGAAAATTAATTTTATTTATAATTAGAACTCATTACCTCAATTCATAATTACAAAATGATACTGTTTAATATCAAAGTACTGCAATAAGACCCCCCGAATATCAATTAACGTGTGGTTTAACTAAGTGGTTATATTAAACTAAGGTTAAATACGATTGAATTAAAAATTTTTTTATCTTTTAACGAGGATCGAACTCAGATAAATTTACACCCGAATCCACTTCGCTAACCACTGCACCATACAATTATAAGTTTATGGTCAGATTTCTAATATTAATGTATCACTAACTTACAGAATAAAAAATAAACCCATAGACACATACAAGTTAATACAAAAGTATATAAAAAAGGGATATTCCTAAGAAAACAACGGAAAATTTCTCTGAAAAAATTTTAAAAACAAATTTAAATTTCAAGGATCGGAATTTTTTATTTTTTTTTTTACAAAGGCCAGTGTAGTATAAAATTATATAATACTTATCGCACAAGTATAAAGTATATCATAATGGATTGCCCATTTAACTTATAATGCTTTGGATAACTGTATTAACATATTTAAGTACATTGACCGTCTTATGAGAAATATGAATCCGATCATAATTATGGTATGCTTTAATACCAATACCAATTTATAATAATTATCGATAAGGAATGAAAACGATATTAATTACCAAATTTATATGAATATACTGATATTGCACAATTTAATAATAAGAATAACTAAATGTTAATTAGTATTAGTAGCGTTAGTTTTAAGTTTATAAATAGCCAAATTAAGTTGAATAAAGTAGAGTTCTAAGTTGCAAATTAAACATGAAGGTGTTCTTATTTGATCGTATTGAATATATCGGAAAGTATTTATTATACCAGTGAAAAGCGCCGAAAGCAATTGCAATTCGTGGACCTGATGTTGTATGAATTTACAGTTTGATTTCGAAAATAAGTATTTGAAAAGGTCTTGAAAAATTGGGTTTAAAAAATTTAGGACTATGGAATGTATATTTTTTATATTCTAGGCTGGCTGTTCATACCATAAGTACATAAGACAGTACCATAAGACAGGACGTCATATTATATTCGTATTTAATTTAAAAATGAGACAGTACAAGACCTTATACAATTTTATAATTTTTATATTGTAATATTTTTGTGTTTGAGTAATGTAGCATTCTATATCTGTGAGTTATATTATTCACTTCAATTATTGAAGATGGAGAAAAGTGGGTGGAATAACAATTCGGATGATTTTTATTTTAATTAAAATTTCTTAAAATTTAAGATGTTATAAGGATGATGATCTTTTTAAGAACACAAGCTATTTATTAATTAGTAAAATTTAAAGGGTTTTAATGCAAGGTTTTAATTAAATTATTTACTTTAATTTTACAATTCCTAAATTAATTTCTATATTGTTTACTTAAATAATTTAAAAAGTTCTCAAATAATTGATTCAACCATTTAGGTTCCATTTTTATATAATTTTTCATCATAGGTGTAGTTTTAAAACGATTTAACAATCTGCAAAAAAAAAAATAAAATAAAATAATAAAAAAAATGTATTTACATGGTTCCTTTGAACCCAAAAATGGAAAAAAATGAAAAATGATCTCATGTAAATTCAAATATTAAGGTGCATTTTTTCACAAAAAAAACCAAAAATTGAATAATTCACGACATTACAACGGTAATCATTGTAAATTATCATCACTAAAGTATAATTCCTGATCTCGTTCTTGTTTTTATTTTTATTTTTTAAGCAAAGAACAAGAACATTGATATCTAAGTATGGTAAATATTGTCTTTTTGACAGCGTTCATTCCAAAGATTCTAGCAGGATATATTAAATTTTTTTTTTTTTTTTTTTAATTCTTTTTTTCAAAATTTCTGTTGTTTGTTAAACAACGTTTTGTTTATGAGCTTTGGCCTTCGATTTTGATTTTTATATTTAAACTTATACAGTATAGTGAATTGGAATACAACGGAACGGACCAATATATCACAACTCTTAAATTGTATTTTATATATGAAAATTAAATACAGGGAGGGAAGAAATTTCAAGAAGAGAAAAGAGAATGAAAATTGAAAAGAAAAAAAGAGATTCACGACAATCAAGCTACTTGAGATCAATAAAGGTAATCTGGTGTTATAAGGAAACATGACAGTAGTAAAGGAAGTTAATGTTTATCTTACTTTTATAATCCTAAATTAATTTTTTATGGTGTAAAAAATTTTCCATCCTGCAGTTAAATTTTCTAAAGTTCTACAGGTTTTTTTTTCAGATTTAATAGGGGATTTGAAATAACGCGATGTAGTGTTGAAGCATTAACAAAACGGTTATGATTTAATTTAATATTAATTAGAAAATTTTAATTTTATTTCCTTTGAATAAAATCGAAAAGCAGGTAAATTAAATTTTTAGATATTATTATGATGAAAAATTTTTAAAAGAAATTATAAGATATATAATAAAAAATTAAAATTGGATTGCAATTAATTGAAATGAACATTTAATTTTTTTCCAGGTTCAAGTACCGCCATGTATATTACCAATACGATGGAGTAATATATGATGTGTTGACTGAAGGTCTGCGGAAATAACGCCCGCCGTGTTTGAACCAAAACGTTTGCGAGCATGAAAACTAAAATTCGAAGGAGTTCTTAGAGGTTGATTTAAAAAATAGGGATTTAAAGTTGGATTCAAAGTTGGATTAAAGGTTGGATTTTCCAAAATATTTATAAGTATGGACCTATTGGAGATTTTTAACTTGGAGAGATTTAAAAGTGGTTTTGAGTTTTATATATGAGTGTACATGCTGAGACAGGGTGGGGGGCATACGTATTCTTATTATTACAATTGATCTTAATGAATTCCACATACAATTAATACAAAAACATACAATTAATACATGAGATACTACAGAGCCTTATAACATGTAGAAAAATTCTATTTGCCGAAATTCTATTTGCCATAATATTGTGTAATAATTCTGCATTTGAATGATAAGGTATTTCTGTATCTGTGAGTTATATTGTTCAATTAAAAAACCATGTTTTTTATTTTGTATTTGTTCGTATTTTTATTAAAAATATATAATTATTAATTTGAATAAATGGAAATGCCATTAATTTTAACCCATAGGTAAATAGTAGATGTGTCGAATTGAAAATCTAAAGAATTGCTCTTCACTTTTACTGGAATTCGAGTCCGGACTTCTGAAATCAAAGACAAAAGATGTGCATTTTAGACGCTGAATCTGAAAAAAAAAGGATGTATGCTCTTGATTTAAATATTACTTTATTATGTGATGATATTTTAAACACAGAATTTCTGTGTGCATTACCAATTTTATAGGAAAGTAAAGGTTTAAAAAAAAGATTAAAAAATTTATTGATTTAATCGCATCGATTACAAGTAAATAAAAGGTGGAAAATAAAAGAATGCAATGTTTTTATTACATTTTTTTTTTATGTTATTTTAGTATTTATTATTTTGTTTTATTAGAAAAATTTAATATTGAAAAGGTAAATATATTTATATGTATACATTGTCACCTAATATGTTGTACATTGAACTTTACTTTAATTTCTCTTTGGATTTTATTGAATATTTAATGAAAAAAAAAAAAAAAATAATGAATTTCTTACTTAGAAAAGGGGAAAAAATTTTGGAGAAAATGGAAATTTTTTAAAATAAATTTTTTTATTTTATATTTTAAAATATTGCTTTCTTTTTCTTAACATATAGAAAAGAAGCTAAAAATTAGATCTAAACTATGGGAAGAAATTTTTTTTTTTGATGAACGGTAGATAATTTTTTGCATAAATTAGATAAAAATTTAGAAACTTTTTTTTCTATTTTTTTTTTTTTTAAGTTTTAATGAAGTTGAGGAAGTTTTTAAAATTGTTGTTCAAGGCTTATAATAAAAATGACTTTTCCTATTCGATATAAATTTGAAAATATTTGCATATTCTTAAAAAGATTAGAAAAATAAATTCTCAAGTATAAAAATATCAATATTAAGTCCAATGAATCTATCTTCAACGTAAAGCAATCAGTTTTCTTATTGAAGGGATTTTCCTGACTCTGGATTAAGGAGTCACTATTGCAACTACCTCTTAATTTTATTTGTTAAATCGCAAAATTTGGAAATAAACTTACCACTTACTTTATTTGCTTATAGTTCTGAGTTCAAATTCGCAGTGTAATCTGCTCCAAAGATATGTAAGGAAGGTATGACAGCTACTCGAAGACGTGATCTAATTTTGAAAAAACAATAAGGAAACCTAGAAATTGTCCGAAAAACACTTTGTGTAAAAAATGAATCACTAGCTTTTTTAGTTTTTGAGTTATCGTGCTGATAGACGTGTGAAGGAATGGGCGGGAACATCAACTGAGTACACAACCGATCACTTGAGTACACTTGAGTCTATATCTGTCCTATCTACATTGATGTATTACAAATGGAGGAGCAATTTTAATATATCCTTTAAATTTTGTTCGCACGGCTGGTAGTAATATTATGCCATGCACTATTTCGGAAATAAAACCTTGTGAGCTTGAAGTCACACTCTTTCGATTACTAAACCGTGTGTGCTTCCCTGTTGCATCAGTGTAAAGTAAATTCTAGTAAGTAACTTAGGAAGTAATTCTTTGAAAATTTTATTCTCAAGAGTTGCAAACGTTCAGTCTTAACTTAAATCAAACTACAATTGAAATTTGAAGTACCAATGAAATAGTGGCAATTAGTGTACAGCTTAGATATCCGAATTGGATTGGAAGGGAATTTTAACTTTTGATTATGCTGTACCTTAAGCCAATTTTTCTAATCTTTTTTCTTTTATTACATTTTTTATAACATAGTTGATAAACTGCAATATGAACATTTTAAAAATTAAGAAGCTAGAAAAATTTTTTTAACATTCATTAAGAAAATGTTTGTCAGAATTTTTAAAATTAATTGTTTAGACATTTAATAAAGTTTTTTATTTTAATATTTTCAGTAGTTTTTTATTTCAAACAGTGGTAAAGTTTAACCTCATTTTATATGAAAATAGCTTCAAACATTTTGCCATTGGCTAAAACCGTATTTATATAGACATAAAATTTCAAAATTGATTCTGATGCCTCTGTATTTTCAATTATGAGCATATTCAATAATTTTTATTATCTTTGTGCTATTATTAATATTATTATTTCGTAACTATATTCCGTTTATAACTGCAGTTGTAAAAATGTTTTATTATATTAATGTTTTGCTTTATGGATAATACTAATATATCTACTAATAGAATTATATTTTTCAATTCTTCTTATGTCAAATATTTAAAAATAATAAATGTGTAAAAAAAAATAGGTCAAATATTTTTAAAAAAATATTAAAATTCTTAACATAATAATAGTAGTATATACGGTTGTTAAGTAAGTCACAATAATTTTCCTATCATTGTGGTTACGACTTTTTAATTCTGCAAATTTTTAAAATATTTAGAAGATTTCAAATAGTTGAGGATTTTTTGTTCGTTGAAGACGCTTATATTGTAATAGTTATTTTCATAAATAATATTCCATGTATACATATAAACTATAAAATCAAAAGTTTGTAATTTCTTTATTTGAAATGACATGTATTCATTTTGAGGTAATTATTAACATTTTAGTCGACGAATAGAATTCTTATACATTGTATTTTATGCCGTACTTAATGATCATTTAAGAATACCATACCAATCCAAATCTTAGAATTTGAAGAGTATACAATTACAATTTACTGGTATACGTTGTTTGTAATATTATTCCATATATTCGGCTGACATTTTTTTTAATTTATAATTTCAATATCAGTTGGAGAAAATAATTAGAGAAGGTTCTCAGCTGACAAGCTAATCATCTTAAGACAGGAAGAAAGTTTCTTAAAATTAGAATTGATGTTAGTGAACTCATATACAATGACTCCGTATGATAGTCCTTGGCATATGATAGATATGTATTGCTATAATTTTGAATTTGAAGTATACGGTACTCTGTATTTGTGAGTTATATTGTACAATTAAAGTATTTGTTTTTATCTTATTATTTAATCATTAGTCAAGTCATAGGTATATGAAACGAAGCGTACATAAAAATTTCAGAATCAAACATAAAAAGACTGGTTATGCGTACGGTACGTATAATTGGTTATGACTATTATAGTTAGGGTTATGATTTTGTAAATCGTATGTAATCATATCGAATATTTATCGAAAGTTCATATGACATTATATGACTATTATAGTAAGGGGTATTTTGAAGATTTTTTTTAATTATACTTTTATAACTGACGTATATTGTGTCATGTTGACATTTTGAAAACCGTTGTATTTCTTCACTCTGTTATGTCATGTTGAAAAAAGTCAACTTAAAATTAAAGTTAATATTTTTGAAATTGGATGTCATATAAACCTAACTATAATCTTGGAATTTACGAAAAACTACAAAAGATATAAAAATAAATACACACAATTGTCGCAGTAAAAAAAAAATATTTGATTTTTGCCAAATTTTCTTAACTTGTTTATATTTACACACGAATTTTATGCAATAAATTTAGTTTTTGTAAAGTAACCATAGTAAAAGCTGAACAGCAGCAATAAACGTGATTCACCTAAAACGGTTTATAATTTTTTCCTTTATTTACTTTTTAAAAGAAAATTTTGTTAAGTTTTTATAGTTTGTAACAAAACAGTCATCAAAAAATAACTTACGTACGTTAAAACGGCGTTTCTAAGTTTGATTTAGTATTTTCTTTCACAATTTCTGATTTTTTTCTCTGATTGTTTTACAGTAACGCTTAAACCTTATTTACCTAAAGGCGTGATTTCCTTAAAATTCCATAAAATATACAATTAAATTTAAAAGTTATGTAACATTTTTTTTTTGTTGTCATTTACTCACAATATGAAAAATGAAATAAATGAAATGAATTAGAAAATATTCTATAGATTTGTAACATTTCAATAAGAATGGAATGTGAAATAGAAGAATTTTATATAGAAAAACGACAGAAGCTTGATTTTGTTTTAAATATTCTTTTAATATTTTTAATACTGACTTTGACACTGGATGATGACAATGATGACGAGTATTAAAATCTTATATTATAAATATTATTTTACTTTTACAACAAGTGTAAACTGTAACCCAAACTTGAAAGATAGTAGGCTACATTGTTTCATCTCCGGAATATTCGAACGATCATAAACTTTGCTTATTTACCGCAGCTTCATCCACCTGTCATACAATACTGACACACAAGAGAAACAAATTCATCAGAATTCGTTGCCAAAAATCTTATCTTCTTTGACAAAGCTTCAAATACAGAAGTTGTATTACAGCCATTTGTATCTTGTGCACTACATGAATTAAACTTTGTAAGGACGTTAGTCACTAAAATTAATTAACCCCAACTTGTTGTGAAAAGTTTAGTATTAATTAGAATCTGTCCCTTCTATAAAAATATCAAGAAGTTGCATTTCAGCTTTTTGAACATCTTGCTCAGATGTTGGACTTTCGAAAATCATCATAAGTTTGCTTATTAAAAATTTGGGAGGATTTCCAATTGAAGGGCTATTAGAACTTAAAAATTAAAACTTTCCTATTTTTATAAATCAGTAACTTATTCACCAGTGTATATTTTTCCATAAAACGTTAACATTGAAGCTCCAAAATTATATTTCGTGCTTGTCAACAGGTTTTCTTGAGTGCATTGGGATTATATTCTAAGTATTGATTTCACTATTATTCATAATTAATAATGAATTGATAAAATAACTAAATTTTAATATTTTTATTAAAATAAATGATAAAATATTCAGTATGAAATACTATATAATTTTGAAAATGAGCTTTTTCTAAAAACCCTTCATTCATCACTTGTTGTATTTATTTTGAATTTATAAATGATATAAATTATTACTTAAATTCTTCTGATCCGTATACTGATTCAATCCATACACTTGAGTCTATATAACTATTTTATTTCATTTGCAGCATAGCAAATATAATGTCAAGTTTAGTATTGTCGTTACGTTTCGATTGTTACAGTAACTTATACTTGTTGATAGATTGTTACAGTAGATTGTATCAGAGTAATAACTTTAACGCCATTTTGCGATATTGTAAAAAATGGGAAAAAATTAGTAAAAAATTGAGAATATGATTGACATTTGAGAAAGACCACATTTTACTGAAAATAATTCTAGTTTTTCTTAATTTTTCATAATTTTAGTTTTTTGGTTTAGAGAAAAGTGCTTTTCAATGGTAAGTTATTTGGGTTGTATACGAAATGCAATTCATTAGTACAGTAAACCTCATCTAGACAATAAACTAATTAGAAGAAAAGATAAAGGTTCAACATGACATCTGAAGCCACTGATTTACATTTAAAAATTTCCTCACTGGTACTTATTATTGAATGTTATAAAAAATTATTTTTTTTTATGATCTCAAGAAATTCCATATTTTCACAGACTTAAGTCTAAGGTTATTTTTTTTTATGTAAAACTCTTAAAAAACTTTTATATAAAATATGCGGCTATGCGGTACACTTTTTTGAAAATATTGCCAATATCCTTACCAGCATTAGAAGAAAAAAATGTTAAATTTGACATTTTTGTTATTCTAAATGTATTCCGTTTTACAACAAAATATCAACATTGCACCTGAAATAAAAAAAAAAAAAACAAGCTAAAACAAAACTAAATAAAAAAACCAAAAAAGAAAATGTCACAATGTCACGAAACGTTGTCCAGAGAAGGTGTTCTTTTCCAGATAAATGTGACATGAAATATAATGTTGTGAATAAAAAAAAAAAACCAAATAAAATAAAATGAATTTTAATATTTTGGAATGTTTTTTATATTATTGTTTGTTGGTTGCCACATACAACAATTTTTTTTTTGTGCTGTTTTTAAATTCTTTTTTTTCGGATTTTGATGCTTTGAATGTAAGAACCGAAAATCAATTTCAGTTGGTTGTTCTTAAGTATGACTAGTTTGCAAATTTTCTTCATCAGTTTTTTCCGTGGAAATAAATTTAAAAAAAAAAACCAAAAAAAAAAACAAAAAAAATAAAAAAATTCTATTTACAGCAAGGACATTTAAGGTAATCTGGAATTAAAGAAAAACAAAATGCAAAAAGAAAAAAACATTTGAGAGAATTTGAAATGTCTCAATTGCAATGTCATATCATATTGAGTGAATTGAAAGTTAAGAATGAAAATTGTTTATTTCCGAATGCAGTAAACGATTTTATGTAATGTTTTATGGAAGATTTTTTTTTTTGTTATTTTTTTTTTTATGGTAATATTGTAATATGGCAACACTGATATTGATTATCATTTATTATAATGATGATTTAGTAAAATGTAGACATTTTGTCGTTTTTTTATTTTTGAAGTTATGTGGTAAACGCATAAGTCAATATGTATTGAATGAATGAATAAATGAGTGATAGTATACTATTAAATATATGATGAAAAAAGACAATGGTATGACATTGCCATTTAAAGTATGATTTAATTGTTTTTAATTTTTTTATTTTTTAGAAGGAGAAAGATATAGGGAAACGGTAAGTTTTTTCTTAACTCAAAATTAATTAAATTCTTTTATTTGTTTGTTTTTTTTTTTATTCTGATTTTGAATTGAATGGATATTCATATTAATTCAAAGAATTAATTTATCATTAGTTTTTATTTTATATTCTTTTTATTTTGGTTTTTTTTTTCGTTCAATTTCGTTCTCAGGATATTGAAGCTATAAGATTAGGTTTAAGAAAAACGTGACAAGCCTGTTGTGTGAACATCATGAATATCAATTAAAATATTTAATAAACGTTTTTGGTTACACAAAAAAAAAAAATGGTTAATGTGAGAATATTTTATTGAAAGATATTTTAATAAAATAAAAAATATCATAAGAATAATATAATAAATTTTGCAAAAATTCAGTGTTTGGGTTTAGGTATATTGGATGTTGATTTGATAACATATATTGGTCTTTCATAGTACAAAAAAGTGATTTTCTGTATCTTTGTCAAATTCTAATTGTCAGTTAAGTGTTCATTTTAATTTTAAAAGAAACGATTAATAAACCTGTTTATAGAAAATAGTTTAGTATAGTATGTTACTATAATAAAAGGTTTTTAAAACGTGCCGCATAATGTAATTAAAGCTAGTTAATTGCATTTCATATATGGAAATTAAATGTTAGATTTTTTTTAAAAAAAATTACTAATTTTATAAATTTTTTTTCAGATGGTGCGAAAAAGTTTATTGGGATTTCGGTGGTCATGTATATATAGATTGTTGGTATGAAACCATTTGTCACCTGGGCTCTATTCTAAAATTCTGTCTCATAAAGGCTAATATTTGATTAGTCCGACACTAATAATTATTATTGAATTTAATTACTGAAAAGCGCGTATCTGTTTCATAAAACAATTAGACTAATAATTATTTGTCGGTACACTAATAATTATTAGTAAATATTTATTAGTTTAGAAAGACTAATAAATTCATTTTTATTCTTTTAAATATTAGGATATTTATATATAATGAAGGTCAAACTTTATATTGTATACAATAAACTTATTTTTTTTTTAGTACATAATCTTAAATATTTTGTAAAAAATAAATAAATAATAAAATCGTAAAAAAAATTACGCATTATTATACATACCTTACATTAATCAATAACATTTATTTTGGTTACAACTTGAACATAATTCAGTATAAATTTGAAAATCATGTTAAGCTCTGATAGTGAGAGTGATTATGAAGATTATTTTATAATAAGGAGAAGTAGTGTATTTATATAAACTAAATAATTGAACACTCAAATAATAATTATTAGTGACAAGTTTACCCTAATAATTTATGCTTTGCAGTAATAGTTTATTACTAAAATTTTATTAGTTGCAGAAAAGTTTTAAGAAACAAAAAAGTATTAATCCATATTTATTAGTTCTAATAATTATTAGTTTATTAGTATTAGACTAATAGTTTTATAAAATAGGGCCCTGAGCAATAATACAGGATTATTTAGTGTTATTTGAACTAACTAATTTATTCAATTTTTTAGTCAACCAATTGTTTACATCAATTTACAAATTAATTGTTCACAATCACAGGAATCTAGTAAGAATAGTTTTTGGGAGACCATGAAGAACATGGAGAACTAAACTACTAGATACAGATTGGACACCGATAAGAAACTAGAAATACTGATGGCTAAGACCGATAGTACGAAGAAACTATATTGCTAAATATGTATTAGATTGGAAACTCTAGAGAAGGAAAATAATAGGCAGATCCAGGAACACTTGGAGAAAAACTATAGAAAAAGATTTACAAAGAGAAATCAAATTAACAGCCTAAAATACGCTTCCAAAAGCAGTAGAAAGCGAAATAGATAATATCAATACTTGCGTACTTGCAGGGGCCTTCGTGGTTTTTTGGATAAGCATTTGGCTTACTATCTGAGAGGGCACGGACTTTTTAATCGAAAACAAATGACTGAAAAATACTTTTTCTTTAAAAATCCCCATGATGACCAAATACATATAGTAAAATATAAAATATATGATATAAACAAAATAAATAATATTGTAATTATAAAAAAATAGAAGGCATTAAAAACACCTCACATTCCACTTAGGAGTAGGAGTAAAAACGATATGCAACATTTATGTTTCAGATACCTGCAATTAAATAAATAAATAAAACTTGCTGCAATATTGAATGAATTAATTCAAGGTTTGATTATGATCAGTTTTTTTTTTGTATATAAACATTCTTTGTTATCACAATGTTACGTCAAATTATATTTTCTAGTTATTCCAAGAGAACCTTTTTTTTTACACAAATTTATTAAATACTTTATTGGTTCTAAACATAGTCCATCAAATATTCAAATTAAATTTTTTATTACCATTTCAAATATTCATAAAAAATTGAAGAATAAATTGTAATAAATAAAAATTGTTATATTGTCTGTTTTTCTGCTATTTCAAAAAGCATTTAAATGATAGAACTTAAAGCTGGCTAAATTGAAAATATAACTTAAAACCTTAGAAGACCTTTATTTTTAGGGACCTAGCGTCAAAACCCGAGATTTAAGCTGAGCAATCAACGGATGAGAAAATATAATGATGCCTGAAATCGAAACTTAATCTAATGGTACTTTTAGGAAGTCCTGTTGCTCTTTTGAGTAGTGGAAAAGTGAAAAGAAGGCGGATATGCTTGCAGTGAAAATGATAGGCCAATTCCAAATTGTATTGTATACTCTCTATTCTTGAACTTTTCTTTCAGAAGCTTTTTAAATCAACAAGATTAAATTCATAATTATAATTTAGGCAATTTAAACTATATCCAAAATCTTTTAATCCTTCTTCAAAGTTTTTAAAACGCTTCAAGAAAATTAAAGTAATCTTAATGTTATTCGTAAAGGATGCAAATATAAATTGCGCAATTTATAATTTTAGAAAAAATTGCACAAACTTCATAACTGGATTTTAGCTATTTGATTTGTGATGGAAGAAAAATATTAAAATTGTTTGTTTTGCAATTTTATTTTTATTTCAATTCCTTTTTTTTTAGTTTTGTTTCTATCATTAAATTGTATGAAAGTTATTAAATTTGATGATGATTTTTGCTTTTATTTTTTTGCCTCAATTCTAAAGGAAGAACACTTTTTGCCTTAAATGACTATTTGACATGCTAAATATCACTTTCCTGCAAAGAAAAAAACGAATGGATTTTTATTATTGTAGTTACTTTTAAAAAAAGAATCACTAAAACTACTCTGTTAAGATTAAATTATTCTTAAAGATGGATAGAAACAGATGAAATAGTAGTCGTACCAAAGTTATGATGATAAATAACATTTTTATGGAAATAAATAGAGATTTTTTTGTTAGTATGAAACTGCTTTAAAATGAGACTAAAGGAAAAGAAAAACTTATTTTCATTAAGAAAGTGCAATGAAATTATTTTATTTTTCCACAGGAAATTGCATTAGAGCTTGAATATTGTTCAGTTTGTTTGACCTTTGTTCTGGTGAAGTTGCTCAGGGACTAAAAATTTTTTTTTTTAATTTGATTATTGTAATTGAATAATAAACTTAATTTGCTGTTTATAACATCACAGTTTTGTTCATGATATTTTAGAGTTAATAATAGACCAAATGTAGTGGAGCCATTTAACTATTAAGTTAGTAATATATGCGACTGTCGGGGGGTTTTTTTTTAAATGTTTAAAATAAAGAAGATATAAAGCCTGTTTAGTTTAAAAGCTCCCCACTCCCCGAAACCAGGAAATGCCTTGAAGTACTAACTAATTTAATTGATTAGTATATTGCTTACAACACTATTATCATCTCAGGCCTTCGGCTACATTAATTTATAAGTAATATTATTTACTTTATTTGTATCATGTGTTTAATATTTTATTTTATATATTTGGTCACCATGGAGATTTGTAAATAAAATTGATTTTTCAATTAAATTTTTCATGGTAAGTGGAATCGAATCCGCACTCCCTCGGTTAATAAGCCAAATGCTTATCCACTACACCACTGAGGTAGTGGGTAAGTAACAAATGGTAACCAGCTGTTTTTTTTAGTTCTATTAATATATGTAAAATCTGACCAATGGCGTAGTGATAAGGACGCAGCCTTTCATGTGGAAAACCTCAGGTTTAAACCCCTGTCAGATTACACAAATCTAATAAAAAATATCGTAAAATTGTATAATTATATCGTAATAGTTAATATCGTAATATAAGATAAAGTTTTAATATAATATAACTCTTGTGTAGGATGGCGCACAAAATTATCATTTGTGTATTCATGATCTTTTGCAATAGCTACAGTCGAGTAATCAATCCTCAAATTAATCCGCTACATTATCATACATCATTTAGGTAAATTAGATGATGCAATTATCCTAAGATATCGTGTAATAACTTTAACACCTTACAAAAGTAACTTTTTTATATTTTATTTTTAAAACTTTTCCTACTGAAAGAGTAAAAAAAACTTTTTAAAGTAAATCATTTTCATTTCATTTTAATTTTTTTGCACGAATAAAATCATAACAAAAATATTGAACTTACTTAGGTAATGAATAAATGATGACGGCGTTGATGACAGGCATAAAATAACACTATTAGAATAAGTTAAAAGCCATATTTAAAGATTTTAAACGTTTTTGACATTAACTCTTCATTTTTATGGAGATGAATTATAAAATCAAGATCGTATCGCTTCCATAATTAGATACAATCACATTCAGAATCGTTTATGTATGGAATATAGAATATGGCAGATCTTTTGTCGGTGTGAATTTTATCAAAATAAAAATAAAAAAAAAAATCGATATGAAAACTTTAATAAAATAAACATAAATAAATAAATAAAAAACTTAAATAAACTATATTTAATGTTTAGATACAAGATCAGTTTTAAAAATTTACTATGTTTTCTACATTCGTTTTAGGCATTTCATAAATAATAAATTAGTGAATAAATTTAATTCAATTCTTTGTTTTATTGCATGTTTACAAAATGTATCAAATTTTCATTATTATATTTAAGTAAATTTAAACGATGATTGATTTGTTCTGGGGTATTTTTGACATTTTCACTTCTCCTTTTCACTTTAAAGGCGCAATTGTATATTATATTTAGATGCATTTACTCTTATCTTATTGTGTTAGTAAATCTTTTTGATCTTTCATATTTATCAAAGAGACAAGTGTTTAAAGGTGTTTGAGCTTGAATTTTTCATTAGAGAAAAGTCAAATGCAATTATCATTTAATTTTTATTTTAAGTTTGAGTTCTTTTTCATATGGATTTCAGTGAAATGAATTGAATTACAAAATATATTAGAAGTACTCATTATTTATATTTTTTAAATGAATTATTTTTTGTATAACACATAGCTGAGGCTAGTTTTTTTTTTTGTTTTGCCGGCACCTTACTTTTTTTTTGTTCACTGTCATAGGCTAAACAGCCTGACTATATATGTGCATGTTGGAACAGGGGAGATATATTCAAATATTAGAACTGATTAAATAAATTCCACATACAATTTAAACATGAGATAGTACTAATGTCTTATAACAGGTAGAAATGCCTTAGATTTTCAATAAATACAATTCTAATTTGTTTATTTGTAAAAAATTTTAATTTGAATTATATGGTATTCTATATAAGTGAGCTATATTATTTAATTGAATTATTTGTTTACATTTTGTTATATTTATGTATTTTTTATTAAAGATACGTAATTATTAATTATTAATTAAGCCATTAATTTGAACCCAAACGCAAATGGTAGTTGAGTTGAGTTGAAAACCGGCAAAGTCGGCACTCTAATCACTGTGCCAACCTGCCGTTCATTTTAACACTCTCAATCTACATGGAGAGTCTCCATAATTCTGCGAAAACTATTTTCAAATTATTCTTGAGATCTGCCTCAAAATTTTTCTTGGAGAATCTGCATTCTTTCTTTTTGAGAATTTAACGGTAACGGCTTTCTCGTTTAATTTAATGGTACAAAATTTTTCTGTTGATTTCGATTATGTTTTCTTCCTTTTTTGAGAGATCAAAGAACTTTTTCAAAAATTCTATAATTTAGTAATGTTTCGCACTGTATTGTGAGCTAGATGTTTTATTTCTATCCACGATTTCATAGTATTTTATCTTAATTTTGGCTTACCCACACTTCTTTTTCCCTGTGGATTTCGCCAAGCGCTTTCCGAAGAGTGTTTTCTATCAATATCTGTTTCATTTTCTTTATTTGACCCAGAGCACGCTTTTGCATAGTTATAGCTTGTATAATTTCTTATTTGACATTCTTCACAGGGTATCTATTACAAAATGCTTGTAATTTATGCTTGTAATAACTACTATCGTAGACAGGAATTGATTGTACATAGACTTTATATATAGTTGTGTAATATGAGATGATTTTCAAATTACCCAAACCCCTTGAATGCCATCCTCTCTAATTATATTGCGATTCTCAAAGTCTTCTTTAACTTTCCCGTGTGTGGTACTTGATACTTATAATAGACTCATTGTGTGAGTATGTTTATTACTAATAGATTGCATGTGTTACCATTGTTTTTAACAATTGTGTTACACATTGCATGTGTAGAAACTGTGTTTTTGCCAAATTAATTTTGAGTCAATGTTCAATTCAGAGACTTAATGTGCTTTTACGTTTAGGAAATCTAGTTTTTGTTGCTGTATGTATGTTTAAAAAAATGTATACCGCCAATTGTCAACACTAAAAGAAAACCACAAAGTTTAGTCATTACATTAAGAAAACGAGGAAGAGTGTAGTAGAGTAGACTGTGTCAACTCTGGGATACCCGTATGACCGTTATATAAACATTATATCCTTATTAAATAAACATTAATTACTTTTGGCAAAATTTCAAACATACCAGCTTTATTATAGGTGTAGTATAATGCTCATATAAAAGAAGGAGTTGTATGGCAGCTACTCGAACCCTCTGCAGTAGACCAACCAAATTTTGCAGTAACTTTGGCCATTACACTAAACTATTTTTGGCAAAATTTCAAACACCCAGCTTCAATAGGTATAGAGTAATGCTCATATAAAATAATAAGTTGTATGGCAGCTACTTGAACCCACTGCAGTAGACCAACCAAATTTTGCAGAAACTTTGGCCATAAAACTAAACTACTTTTGGCAAAATTTCAGACACACAGCTGTAATAGTTACAAAGAAATCCTCATATAAAAAAAGAAGTTGTATGGCAGCTACACGAACCCATGGACCGAAACAGCTGGATTTAAATAGCGATGACGGCTATTGCAAAAAAACGGATTTGCGAAAATTTCAAGATCCTAGCTCCTTTCGTTTTTGAGTTATCGTGGTGACGGACGGACAGACGGACAGACGGACGGACGGACATACATAGCTAAATCGATTTATTTTTCGATTCTGATCCGATCCATACACTTGAGTCTATATCTACCCCCCCTCCTTCTCTGCGTCACAAACGTAATGGCAAATTTATTATACCCTTTGACTATATAGTCATACGGGTATAAACAAACAATTTTAGTAATAAAAATTTCCCTATGGTATAAATTAGTAAATTTTTGGATGTAACTGACCATTATTATACTTACATATTCCATATTATATCAATTCAAACTGATCTACAACTGATAAACAAAAATGGGGAAGAAATTTTTTTGTTTAATATAACATTTTTATAACATCATCATCATCATCATCAGCATCTATCAGAGGCAATTTATCTTTATGTTTTCGCAAGGAATTCTGCTGGTCTGATGCAAAATATAAATAAAACTGAAGGAAAACAAAAATTCACAGAATTGGAATTATATCTTAGGTATCCATAAAGATCATTTTTAAATTAACAATAATCAGAAAAAAATATAAATAGAAAACAAATAGAAATAAAATAGTAAAAGGTTAAAGATCACTTACGCAAAATTCTTAAATAAATAACTGTTTAAACAGAATCGGACTGAAGATTATATTTTTATTTAATATTTTTAGGGATTCTTTGAAGCTACGAATTATCAGATTCTTATTAAATTCAATTTAAATATTCTGGTTATATAGCAATTTAAGAAATTGATCTGACGAAATTTGTATTAGTCTTGAATCTACTATTATTCACCAGTTAAGTGTATATTACCACAGAAATAGAGAAAAATAAGGGCTCCCTGCAATGAAGATTTTAGCAGGAGTAGAATATTTAAAAAATACTAAAATACGCTTGTTGCCTTTCAGAATTCAAGGTATACCCCAACACTCATTCAGTTTCCAAGACGGAAAGCTAATTTCCCTGGTAGTATGAGGGATCACTCGTAGTCGAGTTCGAAAGCTAAACTTCCTCGTAGTATGAGACTTCTACTCAAAAGAACATTTCCCTCCATGGCCAAAAGAATTTGATAAGTACCCAAAGCGCTTGCGCAATTTGAAGATTAGAAAATAGAAATGTGAAAAGTGAAGGAAAGGAAATATTAAAGAAAGGGGAAGTTGAATGGAAAATATAAGTGTGTATTAATACAGAAATGGAGTATCATAAAGAAAAGTCTTATAAAGAGTCAAGCAGGAGTAGAATATTCAAAAAATACTAAAATACGCTTGTTGCCTTTCAGATTCCAGGTATACCCCAACACTCATTCGGTTTCGAAATGTATAGAAAGCTAAACTCCCTCGTAGTATGAAACTTCTACTCAAAAAAACAATTCTCTCCATACCCAAAAAAATTTGATAAGTACTCAAAGCGCTTGCGCATTATGAAGATTGGAAAATAGAAATGTGAAAAGTGTTGGAAGGGACATATAATGAGGTTGAAGAGCAAGTTGTATGGAAAACCTAGAAGGAATATGTTAACTGCCTCTTCTTTAATAGTTTTATTAGGTACTTTTGAGGTCTTACTAGAAAATAAATACTTCATTTAACAAGGTCAATTTTATGTAGAATTTATTATTAACTAAACAACTCTTAATAAAGGTTTAACTATCTGTTTAAACTTAAAACTTAAAGTATAATATTTAAATGAATACAAATCTGCATTTAAAATATGTATTACGAATATTTTATTTAACTTCTTAAACAAAAATATTCTTTTTTTATTTATTGTTTTTATTTTACATTTTTTTTCCTAATATTTAAAAATTTTTCCTCCAGATAAACTATAAAATTAAAGAAAATGCTTATATAAGTTTTTATGACCTTAGTCTATTTACAGATTATGAAAAATAATTATTTGCAAAAAAAACAAAAAATTAAACAAATTCGACTTTTAAGTCCAAAAA
This sequence comes from Dolichopus griseipennis, assembly GCA_963082915.1. Lineage (NCBI taxonomy): Eukaryota > Metazoa > Arthropoda > Insecta > Diptera > Dolichopodidae > Dolichopus > Dolichopus griseipennis. The sequence continues at coordinate 69,955,883 of OY720441.1, read as the reverse complement.
TTATTACAAAATTTTGTTGAAATATTAACCAGTTCCTTTTTCTTCTGTGTGTTTCTTTAAGTGCCTTCACCGGTATTTGAAACGTGTTCTTACTGTTTATTTTTTTTTTTATAACCTGAAATCATGTCAAATATTTCTAGATCAGGTACCTGACACATTTAATAGAAGAATCAGTTTGTCCAGTTTGTTAATCTTTCAATCTGTTAAATAAAAATATCAAAATATTAAACTTAGTGCTAACCGGAGGGTATATTTTGTGCTATTGCATAAATTATTAATGGAATCCTGTCACAATTTGTTCAATATGAAAATGAATGCTTTTGAAATATAATTTGGATAATCAAAGCAGAAACTGTTAATATTATGTATGAAAAATACTATATTTTAAATATTAGAAATTAAAATTAATATATTGTAGAATTAAATCTTCCAATTATAGGAAATAACTTTTTTTTTAAGAATGATTCAAGATAACAAAACATTATCTAGAGTTAATGGAAATTGTAGAATTTTTGATAATCAACAGCACTCTGATTTTCTTTTTGGATTCTTTTAAAATTTTGGGTTCTAAGTTCAGTTGAATCGAGCCAATAAAATGTTATAGTGTTCGTAGCAGCTATTACTTATAATCTTAAGATTTTATTACTACTCAATAACAGGAGATTACAATAATTTTTTACGTTTGTTTAAATTAATTACTATTTTATTATCGAGTTATATACAAAAACAAAATTTTTAATCAGTTCTTATAACTCACAAAGTTAATGCCAAAAGACTAAAGATCAATACAACCTAATGTAAGATCCAGGAGTGTTGCATAATGAAACTCTTCGAATTACTACTCGACTGTAGTCCTGCAGAGGTTCTACCCCAATGTAGTAACTTCCTACATAAGTTTGGTTGAATAACTTGCCATAGTATGTATATGGCGGTCACTTATAGTTCGCTTCACATCTGTAATAATTACGTGATTAACTTAATATTTATTCTTCTTTGGGAATTTATATCTGTTGGCAGCAAACCTTGATCTACTATTTTACCGTTGCATATCACTAAACATTTATGTTTACATATTAAAATGTTTCAAAATTTTTTGTATGTTATAAACTGATTTTTAGAATATTGATACAAAATTTTAATTTATTCAATATTTCATTGAACATAGAACAATATTCATTTAATAAGAAAAAAAAAGAACCAAAGAATACTATTTAGTAGACTTGAGAGACAAATAAAATGTTATAACTGACATAATGATTATAGAATTGTCTATAAATAAATGTTAAGGTTCTTTTATTTGACTTAAAATTTAATATTATAAATTGTTATTACACTTTTTGTTTTTTTGTTATTGATGATGTACTATTTGTGAATTATTTTGTCCCAAGGGCCATTTAAAATATGTATTAAGAAAATTTAAATAAGTTTTTGAATTAAAATAATGTATTTTATGGTTTCTTAAAGGTTATTAGGTCTTTTAAATTTTGGTACGAATTTAACATAATTTAATCAAGTCTATTTACGAAAATAATTACATGTCTGTGCATATTGCATAAAAATTAACGATTATAAACTAAAGAATCTTGTGTAATTTCCGATTGATTTTAAGATATTTCATATTATTTTTGAAATTATTTTGACTGTAACTTTGAAATTTGAAGAAAAAAAACTTTTAGGGGCTACATTAAAAACTAAGTTGATTACAAAGTTATTTATTAATTATATTTGAGCGCTCAATACGCCGTACGTCAACGTACTCCGAATCGATAGGCGCGTACAATTTTTAAATTGTCAAAAAATCAATTTTTTTTTTTTTTTTTTTTACACAGAAAATTTTTTTTATTTTCATATTATTTTGAATTATTGTGTATATAAAATATTTTTTAAACAAAATAATTTAAAAATATTTTATTTTAAGAACATCAATTTAATACGCTTTCTCAATTCTGAAATTTTAAAAAACCGACTTCGCGTATTTTGGTAGCTCTCGTATAATTATATGTACTTAAAATTATTTTGACAAAAAATATACACCGTACGTCGTCATTTAGGGTAAGTACTAATTTCAAAAAAAGACAATTGATGTCAAAAGTCAAAAGTCATTTTCAATTTCCACATTTACTGATTATATGTGTTCAAAAAATTTATTGTTTCACTTCCATTTCAAAGTTTTCAACATTTTACATTTCTTCAGTTGAACCGTAACTGTTTAAGTATCTGTCAATTTATCAGTGTGAAACCAAGACTAATAAAATAAACGACCAACTATAAGTGTTCATAACTGAATATAATTATAATAAAAAAATTGAAAACCACTTTTCATTATCTTTTTCTATAGTTTATAAAGTTTCAATAATTAATATTTTCATAAATTGACATTTCACAGCAACCCAATTACAACAGTACATATATTTTATTAATTGTTAATGTTCAAAATGTTAATATTCAATATTAAATGTCAAATGTCATTGGTATAAATTTAACTAGAACGATATCGCGATACTGACATACATGTTAATAACGCTGTCAAATAAAATTTTATTATCGATTTAAAATAAAACGATTGATATCGACAAAGCTCATATTTCTGTGAAATACCAACCCTAGTTTTTTGAAATAATAGCATTTTAGATTAATAATACTGATGATCATTAATTTTCTAACAAAATCATATAATTATTAACATTACATTAATTTAATTCTAAAGTGATTTAAATAAAATAAAATAAAAATAAAAATCAAATATCAATAATTGAAAGTAATTATTGTTCTTTTTAAAATTTAATTAAATTAAGTAATTTTAAATTAATATTTTTATATAAAAAAATTTTTTACTTTTAATTTCTATAATTTTTAAGAACTTAAATAGTTTATAAAATCTGCTCTGTCATAATAATTATTAATTATTATTTTTATAGCGCCAACGGGTATCTCTATATATGTGTAGTTATATCATTAATCGTATAAATAATAATATAAATAAATTTCCTAATTAAATATTGAAAAATCTTAATACAAATGTTTTATACAAAAATATGTTGCACAATAAAGGCGTTTTTGAACTCCCAGAAGGGTTATCGTCATCATCAATTAAATTTTAAAATTATAGAAAAGGAAAATTGCAAAAAAATAAATAATTTAAAAATTAAATTATACAAATCATCAAATCAACCAGAAGCTGTTGTTTAGAATAGCCAATAATATAAATTACTTATAAAATCTTGCAAAAATTCTTATACAAAATTTTTTTTATTAATGAAGTCATTTAGTGTTTTTTTTTTATTTTAGTTCTTTTCCTTTTGGAGGTTTTCTATATTCTTAAAGGTACCAATGGTATAAAGATCTGGTATCTCTGGTAGTAGATTGCAATTTCCATATAATGAAATTATTATCTTTTTAAGATTCATTATATTGTTGTGGCAACTAAAAGTAATGTTGCAAATGACTTAACATTCCAAATATAGTATATATAGGTATATATATGTACAATTCTTAATAATATATATTAACAAGTGATGAAAAAAAACCAAGGGTTTTTAAAAAAGCACATTTTCAAATTTATATTGTATTACATACTGAGTTCAACTTTGGAAATATTTACTTGTAAATAGTTACTGCTTACTTATAAAATTTACTGCTAACAGTAAAGTTTTTAATTTAAAGTTGTTATAGCCCTTCAATGGGGAAGGTTGCCAAGTTTCTCAAGGATCTAACTTCATCTAACTCCCCCTCCCCCCTCCGCCCCTCCATTTTTTTAGGTTCTAGGAATTAAATTGTGAATTCCACAAAAATTTGGAATTTTACTTAGAATTATACAATCTAAGAAAAAATGGGTAAAACTGAGAGACACTTTCTTCAATTTAAGGAACCGCTTTTATATTTGAGAAAAACCTTTAACATATGTTAAAATATAATGTTGGGCCTTTAAATTTTGTATATTAATAAAAAAAAAATTGAACAGGTATTCAAGTTACAGGTGCTTAAAAATAGCAAAATTTAAATTTTCGAGCCCTTATAGCTCGTAAACAGGGGGCTTGACAAAAAAATTTTATTAATCGGCTTCTACTAATATTTGAGGATCTAACTTTTCCCAAAATTTCAAGACCCTAGCTTGAACCGTTCAGAAGATATGTGTGGCCAAAAATTTTGCAAAAATTGAGTTTTATGTAATGTTAAAATTTAGTACCGTATGGCAATCCTAAATATTTGCCTTTTAAATATTTATAAAGTTTATGAAACCAGCTATTGTTTGCCGTTTTCAGATTGAAAATTTATTTAACAGAACTCTTGTTATAACAGTTTAAATATAGGGCTTTTTCCAAATTTGGGCGGCTGTAGCCCCGTAACAGGCGTGGTTACAGAAAAAAATTCTTTTACGAAATAATTCTTTTTGCGAAAACTACCCATGGTTAAAATTTCTTTACTCTATTTCAAACGATGTAAAAGTTTTTGTAAACATACGGACAGACGGACAGACAGACGGATGGACGGACGGACGGACAGAGTGAAACTATATAGGCACATTTTTACAAAATTTTTTGAAAATGTGCTAAAAAGTAAGAATGTATATGTTTGTAATAATTTTGAATTTTAAACTGATAGACAATTTAAGTTTAACAATACATTAACTATATTTTGTGATGAATAAAGTCATTATAAATATATATATTTAAATTTACCACCTTTAAGGTGTAACTAGAATATTCAATAGAATACAATGTAGTAAACAAATAAAAATGTATTTTGTATATTTCTTAAGTTATTCAGGCAATTTTAGAAAATCGTTTATATTTAAATTATATAGTTATAATAAACTTGAGATTTTTTCGATAAAAATAAACGCATCATTCTTAAGATAATTTTTATTTGTTTTTAAAGTTGATAAGTTTTATTAGATTTAATAATCTAATAAAAAATAATAATTTAATAATCTAAAAAATTTAAAGTTTATTTATGGGGAAGTAATATTGTAATAATTGCAATAATTATCTGGGTGATATTAGATAAGATAAAATTTAAATATAAAATGAGATTTATTAAAAATTATTTTAATTTTATTATTGAAAATTTTTAAAATCGTGATTTTAAACCTATTATTTGATAGGGTTTTTTTTGATATAATTAAATAATTTATTAAAAGCTCGATTCTGATCCGATCCATACACTTGAGTCTGTATCTACCCCCTCCCTCCTTCTCTGCGTCACAAACGTAATAGCAAATTTATTATACCCTTGGACTATATAGTCATACGGGTATAATAATATATGTTTAATTTTGTTCATTTTGTAGGTAATAATAATCGAGACAGAATAGTAGCCCCTGAAGTAAAGTTGGATTCAGAATACATTGAAAATTCCAAAAAGATGTTATTTAAATAATATATTTATTATTTTTATTATAGTTAAATAATTATTTGGTTTAAAAAATTTTTATTTATCATATGCTCGCGATCTACTAGGAGTAGAAAATGTAACTGTGGCAACATTCGCTGATGATACTGTTATGTTAGCAGTTGGATCAGATATCGACGAGTCCACGAAAAGCTACCGAGTCAATTTGAAAAAATTATTGAAAGTACTAACAAGTGAAAAATCAAAATTTATGAAACAATGTTCGCGGAAATAAACTTCACCAATAAAAAACGAGGAGGAGTTCAGTAGAGTAGACTGTGTCAACTCTGGGATACCCGTATGACCGTAACATATACATTATATCATCTGGTTAATTACTTTTGGCAAAATTTAAAACATACAGCTTTATTAAGTGTGTGTAATGCTCATATAAAAAAAGGGGTTGTATGGCAGCTACTCGAACCCTCTGCTGTAGACCAACTAAATTTTGCTGTAACTTTGGCCATTACACTAAACTATTTTTGCCAAAATTTCAGACACCCAGCTTCAATATGTATAGAGTAATGCTCATATAAAATAAGAAGTATAACTACCCCCCCTGCTTCTCTGCGTCACAAACGTAATGGCAAATTTATAGTCATACGGGTATAAATAGTAAATCTGTCAAAAATCAGTTGAAATAATGTAGGCGTACCGATCATGTGCTCAACTAAATGCCTAGAAATGACACTAGATGTCAAGCTTAACTTAAAAGAACTAATAAAAAATTAGAAATATTTTAAAAATTTGAATTAGATTATAAATATAGAGAAAATTATTGGTTGGTGTTAGTCTAATTTATCAATTTATAACAAAATGTTAGTTTACAATAAAGTCATAAAAGCTTTATGGTTGTTGGGATTCAACTTTGAGATAGTGCCCAGCAAAGATGTGGGAGCAAATAACATGTCTTTTAAAATAAAGTTTTACGCAACATAATTAGTGCACCCTAATGTTTATAAAATGAGCTATTTATAGATATAAATATCCCTAAAGTTATAGATAAAATAAAAATGAAATTATTTTAAGAACATCAAGCTCGTCAGCTATCTAGAAGTAGAATCAAATATTGATTACCATAGGGAAATCCCATAGGTTTATTAAAAATTAAAATAATGTATTAGACATAAATTAACGGTTAGCTCAGGGTGAGACTAATTTTAATTTGTTATAAGAAAATTTAGGTTTTTTTTTTTATTAGGATTGGAGTAACGATTCCCACTACAGCAAGGAATAAGGCACTTTATATATTATTAAATGCCATTCGTCAGATTTTTAGCACCTATAGAAAAAAAACCAAAAAAAAAACAATCTCCTTGGTTGCTTAAAATAAAATTGTAGGTTTCTATACAAACTTGAAATCTTTTTTTATAAGGCAAATTTTTATAAGAAAATTATGGAAGGATGTGAATTTCAAGTTTCCTTTTTTAAAATAAAAATATAAAATATGGAGTCAAAATCAGATAAACATTTTGTATACAATAAATGTTATGCCGACTTCTATATTGGGTACTTTTTAAATAAAAGTTTCTAGTGATAAAAAGTTTTTAGTTTAACTACACTGTTTGTTTGTAATTCAATTAATAATATAATGAAATTAATTGATTACTAATAGTTTTAATTACTCAACGGAATTCCTTATAAATTTTTATTTTTATAATAATTAAATAATGCAAGGGACACCCAGACCGTGACATGGGTATTATATTTCAGTAAAAAGGGACGCAATTTCGAATCAATTAGTATTTGATTCTCTGCATACTAGAACCCGAACTATTGCAAAATGTCGGCGCTGCCCAATTTAGGAGTACAGCGCAATATGAATGCACTTTCAATTTAATAACATTATAATACCTATTCATTTTCAGTATATAATTAATTAGCAAATTAGTTCTTTAATCTAAAACTTTTAGTAAATTTAATTATATGTATATTTATACGTATATTAAAACGTGGTACTAGTGTTTTGTTCTTAAGACAACTGAAGCCCGATAATTTTAACAAAACTTAAAGGATTCACAATTGAATTTTAATTTAATATAATAATTTTTAATAATTCTATAAAACATTTTTGAAAATTTGAAATAAAATTTAACTAAATTACTTATAGTATTAAATAGATCAAAAAACTTTTTACAAGAATATTGTATGTACATAAAATGTAAGTGTATTGATTAATGGTTTGCTATTTAAATAAGACATTAAAATTTTACTACAGAAATAAGTATATGTATTTATGGTTGAAGTTATTTAATGTTATTTAATGTCAGAAAATATTTGCAATTTAATTTTGTTCAAATACCATAGACCAGACATTTAAACTTTAAAATACCCATACACAAAATACTCATTACAAAGCCGTTATATGGGATTACAATTTGATAAAATATTCTTTTGAATTCTTTTAAAATTTTAAAATATTAAAATGTATCTTTAAAATGTATCTCAAAAGGAAATATATATATATATATATACAATATTTGTGTGTAAATAATTTTTAAATGCCTTTTGGGTAAATCTTTTCATTTTATAGAATGGTGATGAAATGATTGATTTCTTGTAATTGTATTTGATTTGCTTACAGTTTATTGCAGTGTTTATTTATTGAACTGATCAAAATACCGTTGAAATCAATTCGGTGTCTATAGATAATGATTTTTGAAAAAAAAAAAAACTTTATTTTTACAGTTAATATTAAGAAAAACTAACAGTATTTATTGCTTAACATTAAATACATTACATAAAAGTTTGAATGAAGAGAGGGTGGATTGAGAATTTTTCAATGCAATCTAAATTGAATGTAAATTTTTCTTTAAGATTTTGAAGTTTTTTGAATGATGAGTTTTTCTTTTTTTTTTTTTTACCTGTAAATTTACCTGTTTTATCCATTATTTTTTTTTTTTTTTAGAATTTAAAATTTGCATGTTTGAAAGTCATTTTGATAATGATAAAAAAAAAAAATTAAAATAAAAAAATGACTTTAAAAAATTATGCTAATGATATAATCTGGTATTTTTTAACCGTATAGCTTGGGTTGAACTTTTTTTTTTATTTAAATATTAGTTTTAGTTTTAAAAGAACTATAAGTAACTGCCACGGAACTATTTTGTAATTAAAGTTTTGTTTTTTAGCACATTTTCAAAAAATTTTGTATAGCTTCACTCTGTCCGTCCGTCCGTCCCTTTTTACCTACGGCTGACTAAAAAATATCAGAAATGGTTAGGTATTGCAATAAAAATAATTTAATGTTAAAACATTTTTTTGTAGCCTCCCCCGTTACGGAGCTACAGCCCCACAAAGTCGAAAAAAGCCCCATATTTAAACAGTTATAATTAGAGTTTTATAAGGTATATTTCCAACCTGAAAACGGTAACAGACAGTTTTTATAAGCTTTAAAAACTTTTAAAAACCATTTGTATAGGGTTAGCATACGGTACTAAAATTTACCGTTATTCAAAACTAAGTTTTACAAAATTTTTGGGTCGGCTAAATCTAGAAACTTGAATTTTGGGAGAAGTTAGATCCTTAGAAATAAGTAAGAGTCAGTGAACAAAATTTTTTTGTCGCGCCCCCTCTTTAGGAGCTGTAATGGGTCGAAAATTGAAATTTTGCTAAAAATTTAGCTTTTAAACATCTATAACTTGAATACCTGTCAAAATTTTTTTTTATTTGTTAACAAAATTGAAAGCTCCAAAACGTAAGTTTCAATAAGTGTCAAAGTTTTTGCTTAATTTTTACTTTGTTCGTCCGTCAGTATGTTTACAAAAACTTTTACACCGTTTGAAATAGATTAAGGGTTTCTTTAAATTGAAGAAATTGTTTCTTAGTCTTAACCATTTTTGGTTAGATAATAATATTCTAGGTAAAATTCCAAATTTTGTTGGAGTTCCAAATTGTTTCCTAGAACCGGAAAAAAATGGGAGGGTGAACACAGGAGGAGGGTGAGCAGATCCATCATAAGTTTGCTAAGCAAAAATTTGGGAACCTTCCTCTTTGAAGGGCTACTAGGTCTTCAAAATTAAAACTTTTATGTTCTTATAAAACAGTAACTTATTCACCAGTGTAAGTTTTTCCAAAATTAAACGTTAACATTGAAGCTCCAAGATTATATTTTGCACTTATTAACAGGTTTTCTTGAATGCATTGGGGTTGTATTCTAAGTATTTCACTATTAGTCATATAATTAATTATTAATGAAATAACAAAGTTATAATATTATCATAATATATATTATTATAAAAATAAATGATAAAATACTCAGTAAAAAACCGTATATAATTTTGAAAATGTGCTTTTTAAAAACCCTTGGTTTTTTCCCTCACTTGTTTATTTTTGTGACTTAAGAGTTTTTCTTTTTCAAGTTAATTTATATTCCTTAAAGTATATAATTTAAATAGAAATTAAACATTTTACTTAAATCTAAAAAAAAATATAACAATTTATAAATGCGCTTTTATTTATTTTATATTTTGTCGACTATAATTTAATTAGTAAAATTACATTAAAGTAATAAAGTTTGAGGCGCAATTTCAATATTATTTTTATAGATGAATGATGAAGGGTACCTTGCTTTTAGCCTAATTTAAGTGGATTTAAATAACTTAACAATAGATAATATTGATATATTGAATCAATAATAAAATCATCCGTTGCAGCTTCATTTATGAATTTTTTTGATAAAAATAGTGACCCAAATAAAACTGGATTAAGTTTATAAATAAAATAGAATTTTTAAATATAAATTTATATATTTGATTGTAGAATCACCTTAATATTAGAAATAATATTATTAAAGTTATGTATAATAAAATAAATTTATAATTAATAAATGTTAATTGCTTTGATAAAAATTTAAGTCTCCTAAACGTATGTAAATCCCTAATAAAAAATGTTAGAAAAATGTTTTACATTATGATATTCCTGCAAGAGCGGTTAGTTCTGTGGTGGATACATAATTTTTTTATTCTGACGTTAAAAATCTGGCGTTTTGTATTTTTGCTTCGATTTTTATAAACTTAAAAGCTATATTTCAAATTTAATTTACAGTTAAAATCAACTTAATTAATTTTAATTTGTATCTTCCAAAACTTCAAAAAAACTTAATTACAAATAAAATTGTAAATTATATTTAATTTCAATTGTAAATTTTAATTTGTTAAAATATTTCTAATCATATATTAATTACTATTTTAATTTCTATCGTGCTGTTTCAATTTAAAAAAAAATAAGACTTTAATGATAAGAACTTATCATTAAATGTCTTAATAAATTAAAAAATAATAAAATGATTGATAACTTTGTTGAAATATTTATTAGAAAAATTTTTTTAAATGTTTTTTTTACTATTCATTTTAATTAAATACAGGTGTTTTTTGAGTTATTAATAATATTTTTTTTTTGTTATTTTCAAATTACTTCCTTTAATAAATTCCTAATGCTATTAAAATGCCAGTATCTAATTGAAAAAAAAATAAAGAATCTAATAGATACAAAACAAAAAAAAAAAACGAAAACAGTTATTTAAGAAATGAAGGTGTTTAGAGGTGTTTGTCCTTTTCAAATTCAATGCAAAAAAATTATATTACATAATATCGTTTAAGCGTTTTATTATATTGACGTTTTCGCTCTATTTCACATAAATCTTAAATGGAATCCCTATAACCATACCATGTCTAAGATGTTTTTTTTTTTTTTTACCCTTTAAAATAATGCGAAAAGGAAAATTTTATTCCACCTGTCATTAAAAATTTCAGTTGTTTTTTTTTGTTCTTCATAACTATTTGTAAAAACAAAAAAAAAACGAAATGAATGTTGCTTTTAACTGTTATATAAGTATAACGACTTTCAATGCGGATGAAAAATTTATTCAACTTGCACTCAAAACTGACAAATAATATATATATGAAGCAGGAATTCATTTTGATCTAATCTTTGTACAAAAAAAAACCAAAATGGTTCATTTGTTTCTATTGAAATTTTCATATTTAAAATGTGAGCAAAACTTTTGAAGTTTTTAGATGTGAAACAATTGTTCTAAAGGTAACTGTCAGTCCTGCACAACTGTCGGATAAGTTAATGTTTTTCTTTGCTAGTGTATAAAACTCATGTGAATAATATAATCGATTATTAGTATTAATCGATTACTAAGACCTTTATAGATTTATTCTATTAGCAATTAATATAACAATTATTATTTATATTACTTATTTTACGTATAAACATGCTTATTTTTATATTTATATTATATTTAGTCATAAGGGAGATTTCTTAAGACAAGAATTATTATGACCTGGGGAGGCTTTAAATTCACACACCCTTTTTGAATAAGCAAAGTACTTAACCACAAAGTCACACAGATTTCTCATGTCTAAATCTGAATTAATTAATTAATTTATTTATTTATATATGTTTCATATTAAAAATCAGAATTTGACCCACAACTTAGTAGTTAGAGCCGTGCCTTTTCGAACGAAAAGTCTTGGATGCAAATACAGGTCAGATCATATAATTTGATACTATTATTATAAATTATAAATAAAATTATTCACCCTATTCACACTACAGGTCTATAACATGTTTTCAGCGTTAACTTGTTATATAGTTGTTATAATGTCCTATAACTAGAAATATTGTATGATAAAAAGCTGAGAAGTATAATATGATAATATCTAGTTATTTAGTATAACATGTTATTTTTCAAGGTTGTGCACTAAAATTTTTTGACATAATCGTTTTTTTTTCCAATTTATTAAAGTTTTTTTGGATCTTTATATCCCTTGAAGGATTAGTCATTGTCTTGAATAATTTTTTTTATCATTTTCATTAAATCATAAATATTTTTTTTTTTTTTTAAGAATCCATTATGATTGATTTGTAAATAAAATTTTTTTTATAAAAAAACAATAATACCCTATTTACACTACGCGAAAGTAACATGTTATCTGCGTTAACGTGTTATTTAGTTGTTAAAATTTCCAAGTAACTAGAAATTTGTATGAAAAAAAGTTGTCAAAAGTATTGTGAAAATAACACGTTACTCAGTTTAACATGTTATTTTTCCAAGTTGTATACTTCAATTTTTTAATATAATCGATATTTTTTCGATTTATCAATTTTCTATGAATTTTTATCCCTTAATTTTAATCAATTTCAAATTTTTTTTGAAAGATAATTTTTTGAAAACAAAACAATACAGAAATGTAAAAAATTTTCTTTGATAAAAAGTATTAATAAATTAAACTGTCAAATTTAACAACTAAAAACGAAGTCTGAAACGAATTGTTATTAACAAGAAATATGACGGCTATAACATGTTACTTTCGCGTAGTGTGAATAGGGTATAATGTGTAGCAAAACTTTTTTATTGAAACGTCAAATCTTACGAACGAACGAACGCATATATACCTAATGTAGTTGATCGGTAAGGGCATATTCGAGGCTTGAAGCTGTACTTACACCGTTAATAAACCAAATACTTACCCGCTCTACCACCGAGACAGCTCTTAATGAAGAATTTATTAACAAATATTGAATATTGAAAAGATTGCATATTTTTAGGATCGAATTGCAAAAGTCTTTTTTAAAATTTATATGTTTCTACAAGAATGCACACAACTATGATACACTTTTTAAGAATCTCAACAACTTTTAATAGAAGCTGATTTTAAAAATCGATTATAAGTTTTGGTTTTAACAAAAATCGATACATATTTGAGGTTTTTAGAACTATAATGATAGTAATTAATTAATAATGATAAAAAAACATTTAAATAATAATGAATATACTATTATTACAATAACGGTAAAATATTAATTGATTCTATATATTTTCCTCCTATATCTATTTTCCTTTTGTTTTTATTTTATTCTTTGAGTTTTTTGAAAAATTTATTACAAAATAGCACTGCTGAGTATGATTATGTAATAAAATAGCATTGAAGTTTATATTTTTGCATATAAAATTTAATCGTTTTTTCAATTTACACGTTATTTTTTTTTTTGTTTTTTTTTTTGTATTTTTTCAATTTTGTTTCATATTTTTTTAAATTTGTTTATTATTAAATATTGTATTATTTGTTGTAGTAGTTGTAAGTTGTGTATAGTAACTGTTTTTATCATTGTTTATATTTGAAAATTTTATACATATATAAGTATGATGAAATAAGTAATATGTATATGTACATGAATATGTGAGTAGAATTAAGAAGTATGAATTGTAAGATATGAAAATTAAATAAATTTGTTATTGTTGTTTTAATAAAATGACGAAGAGAGAGAGGGAGACAGATATATAACAAATATAGGATTTTTAGAATATTATACTGTACAAGTGAATGTATAAGGTCGAGCTTTTTGTTTTTGTTTTTTAAAGAATTTCCGTATTTAATTCATTTTAGCAAACATTAATATATATATACTTGTATATAGCCTAATAATGGTTATAATAATAATAATGATCATGATATTGACTATAATGATATTTATGATGATCATTATGATGAGAAAATACAATGAAAAATTACTTTATTGCTTTATTTTGCGTCATAATAAAATTTTTTATAATCTGTATATAAAACCTACATAAAAAAATTATAGAAACCTAAGAAATGGTCACTAATACATACATAAATACAATATTATAATAATAAACAAATATTTTTATTCAAAGGTAGTAGTATAGTACCTATAACTTTTTTTTTGTACTCAGAAATGTTCTATATTAGTAAAAGGTGAGTGCAACTTAAATGGTACTGGTAATAAAGGTCACATACCTTTTATTTTAGTTATTTTTATTATTATATAAGTTTAGAATTTAGTTTTTTAATAGTTGCTAAAGATGAATTTTAAACCTTTGTTATATTTATTAAATTAAATATTTTTTTTTAAATTTAGATAAACTTCCATCTGTAAAGTGGTAATTTTAAGAACGGACTTCTTAAGTTGATTAAAACATAAAAATTTTAACTTAATTAGATAAAAGACACTGTACTAGAATTAACTTTAGCTAGTACCCCTCGTATTTGATGCACATGTTAATAAATGAAAATAAGTTTCTAAAACATTGGTTCAATAAAACTGAGTTTACACAGGTTGTAAAAAAATACAGATTTAGGTTTTCTTATCCTTCTTTACTCCTTAGCGAAGCATAGACCACCCAAAAAATGTGTACTTCGCACTCAATTGTCCACTTTATTGTACTCAAGCCCATTTTACCGGTTTTCTTAATTTTCTTCGATACAACGCAAATGGTGTTTTTCAAGTACTAGTACCTATATTTTCAAGTACAAGAAAAAAATACTTTGATAAAATTCAAATTCTAGTACTGTTTTTAGAAAACCTACAAATATGTACTTGTAAAAATGCTGGTATCCACTAGGATTGTTTCAGCACCTACTACTGATAATATTTGAATTAGAAAGATTTTATTATGATAGTATGGATAATTGATGAATAAGTTCTCTCAATTAACGGATTTTATTATGTAATACTGGTGAATACTGGTTGGTACTGATTGATAATGGCAACTCGTTGATATTGAAAAGTATTGGTATGGATGTCAGTACCAATATTTTTAATTGTACTTGACTGGAACTACTATTGAAAATAACGAGTACTTATCTTTGCAATCTTTATTTTGCGATGTTGATTCCAAATTTTTGGACTTTGTGTTTTGGGAATCTATAGTTGTTTTTAATAATGCAGATTATTTACAACAAATTGAATGGTATTCAAATATTCTTGAAGATCTAATTTTTCTAATAATACATATACTAGAATCTAGATTATCTATTTGAATCATCTGTAGTTTCCAAGGATACCATTTTTTCCGTTGTTATGGTAATTTCACATTGTGTCAAGCTGTTTCAAATTTTAAAGCTTTATAAACGTGTGTGATTGTCCTATATAATATTGAATTGAGAAACTATGTTCTACCTTTTCTAATTCAAATAAACAAATATTTTTCATTTTATTTAAAAGAAAAATTTCAGGTGTAATAATATAAAAATTTTCTTTGGAAAAGTTCATATAAAATAAAACAACAACAACAAAAACAAAAACAACAATGTTCTTTTATTAGATAACATCATTGCATATTAACAATCTTAAAGATACCCCTATATTATATAATATACATATATATATATCTATAATATTATATTAACATTTTAATAAACACCTTGTGTATATAGAAATATGTGTAAGATCTTTTCATTTTTATGAAAAAAAAAACAAAAATAAAAAAAAAATTAAAAAAAAAAAATTATATAATATCTGTGGTTAGTAAATATTTTCGCAAGCCCGTTAGATTCAATTACCATTCTCATTTATATCCAATTTTTATTCTTCTCATCTGGATAAGATTAACGTTATATATATATATATATATATGGGACTGTATATATGTATATATATATATATTTATTCATTTAGTTGAAAAACACAGTTAAAATAATATATTGTATTTTTGTAAGTACGTTATTTTTATTGTGTTTTTTTTTTGTTTATTCGGTAGTTACCCTATAAGCATATAATAGGTAATTTTTTTTCTATCTCTTTCTTTTATTATTGTTTTGCTACAGTGTTTTGTGTAGTTTTTCTTTTGTGTGTTTTTTTTAGTGAATTGCCGGTCTATAAAGATGTTATTCAGCCGATAATATGGCTAAGAAAAATTTAGAAAAATAAAATAAAATATACCATACATGTGTATATATATAATTAATATAGGTACTTTTAATATATATATAACTAGGTTCTAAGTTAATAAAAAAAAAAAAAAAAAAAAAAAACTCTTTAAAATTCTGGTAAATCTTTGTAATTTTTTATTATAAAATAGAAATTAAATTATTTTTGTATTCAAGTTAGCCTATTATGGATAAATTAAGGTGTGAAGAAAGAATGAAAAATCTTAAAGACGCCCACATTTGAAATATGTATTTTCTTTTTATCAAGGCTTGAGTTAATTCTAGTATTTTTCAAAGTTGCATTATTAAGTTTATGCGTATATTATTTATATTTTGTTTGTGATACCCTTTTTTAATATTGTTTCAAAGAATTAACTAAAATTTTGAATTATTGTTAATTCTTTGAAGAATTAAGTTGAAGCTTTTGAACAAAATTTCCGGGTAATTGTGAAGTCCGACTTTGTAACTTAATGGTTTTTTGTTTTAATTGAAAGAATAATAAGTTTGCTAATCTTTCTTAAAATAATCTGTTTTGAAATTGTGGATCATCTTTTAATTGAAGTATATATATTTATTCCCTATTGTTTCCCATATATATTTATTCCCAAAATTGCCTTTTATATGCTTATAGGGTAACTTTTGAACACACGGGGCCTAATTCTGCTAGCACTGTTTTGTTCAGTACCATCCTTGCTTTTGAATCTTTCCCTCGGCCCACCTTTGAACTGGCCCTCCTTGAATCTTTTACCGGCCTTTAGCATTGCAGAACATAGGTTCTTTAATTGTGAAAATGTCAAATTTATGTGCTTTAATTTGTTTGACTAGCATATATTACTTTAGGGCGTTTTTTAATGAAATAAATTTTCTTTAGTTATAAAGGATTTCGACTTGCAAGCACTTTTTTAGAGTACTAGCATTTTGTGTTATTTTGTATCTTCGATAACATAGAACAAATTGGTTGTGCATTTAACATCTCAGTCGTCGAGTATGATTGGGTTGTTATCTGTATGCTTTATACACATTGTGTTGATGATAATTTCTAATCCAATATATTCTATTAAACTGGCAAGCGTGATTTAGTTAATATTATGCATCATATAGATTACGAAATAGTAGGAGAGAATTGTAAGCAAAATCTAGGTTTTATAAATATTTGTTTGTTAATTAATTAACGGTGAGTTAATGGTGAATTTGTATCTTTATAATTTGTTAAGCACCACAATTTCAATATTTTTTAATTTTGAAATACTTCTGGTGCCTGTTTTGTCATTTATGTTTTTGGATTATATTTATTAATTTACTAGAAAGAGTTATCTGTTCTGGTTTGCTAAATTTTTCTCAAACAGTTCTATCCTGCGCAAGGTGCTTAACTGTATAATATTGTATTCTGCTTTTATTGAATTAAAGCTTCACACTATAATGGGTTAGATGGCAATGGTTATTTTCCATATTTTTAGGTTTAGGTTTTCCTTAAATTAGATTTAATATTATATCTCTGTATTTAATAATATTTTATATTATATGTGATATCCTAAAGTTGAATGATTTATAAAATCTGAAGATTGTCTTCTGAAAAATCATAAAACTTTTTCTAGGATTTGACTTGTTAAAAATGAAAGCAAGTTGAAGAATTGACTGAGTGACTGAATAAAATGATTTTTCTATTTTCTTTTTTCCTTTGAATTTTTCTTTTTTAAACTTTTTCACAGTTTTCAGAAAAAAATAAAAAAAAAAATAAAAACAAAAAAAAAAAATTTAATAAGCATAAAATGTAAGTTTAAATCATGATTTTTCAACAATTTATTAGATTCCAATTTATTTGCTAAATATAATATTGGTAGTTATGTTGGTAATAAATTTTTAAATTGATGACCTTTTTTTTTTCTTAACACCCTGTTTTTCTTAAAATATTTTGTTGTTGTAAAAATTCTATTGAAATTTAGTTTTTACCTTGGCACAATATATTGAAATAATTGTTCAATTTATGATAATGATAATAGCGGTGGTGATTTAAAAAAAGCGCTTCCGTAATGGTCAGTTGTTCGTTTAGTTTTGATTTGGTTTGGTTTTTCAAAAAAAAAAAAAAGATATGTTATTACATAATATTAAAAGTAGTTAAAGATATAAAATTATTTTATGTATATTGTAATAACAAAGTATGCTACAAGTATGTAGGAATATTATATATAGCTTGTAATTTATTGTATTGAATTATATTGTTAGTTGTAAATTAGTAATAACTGTCTGATAATTGAAAATTTCACACAAAAGATATAAATTAATTTTTTTCAGGTCCTTACATTTTAAATTTATAGCCCAATTAACTATTTTAGTGGTCTTAGAAATCATGGAGAAAGTCTAGAATAAAAATGGTAGGTCAGTCATATTAGATTTTTATGAAAAATTATTCTGTTGTGTGGGGGATTCTGAGTTTTAATGTTATTAAAGCTGATTATCATTTCTTTGGTTAATTTTTAACAGAAGTGAATGACCCCAAATGACTGTTCTGAAGCAGACGGTTAGCCCTTCTTGCTTAAATAATTTTTAGAAAATTTCAGCAAGGTTGTGTTAAATTAAATTTCGAGGCAATTAGAATTATATTTCAAGATTTTTAAGCTTACTTCGTAATCACTTAAAGAAATTATCATATTTTCATCGAAAGCCCAATTTATCATATAAAATTAATTTTTAAAAAACCTTAAACTTTATGCTTAATTCATGGTCATTTCATGCACTTATAAAATTGCCCAATGTATTTTAAACAATTTTTGATATTGCTTAGGGGTATTTCATACTCATTTGATTCAAGGGATATTTGATTAAAGTGATGTTTTTTAAATGCATCATTTTAAATTTAAGAACATATATTTCTCTACGAGATTTAAGCAGATTGACTCACTTTCCGGATTACTGTTTGAATGAACAATAAAAAATTAAAATAATGGTCTTTTTCTAACTAAACCCTCATTTTATTGGATCAACGTAAGAAACTTTTAAATTGTTAGTTGGGTTATGGTAAAATAAAGTTATTAATGTTCCAATATTATATTTATTATTATTAATTTGATATTTTCAATTTTATCAGTTTTATATTAATTTTTTTTTCCTACTTATATTTAAAATATATAGGTTGAATATTTATAAAGTGGTATTTATTTTCTTAAGTGAAAAATCGAATAGTTTAGTTAAGTAAACAACATTGTCAAATAGAATTTTAAATGCGACCTACAAAAATCTAAGTTTATTGACTTTAATAATATAGAATTTAAAGATTTATAATGTATGAAGTATCTTTATTATCAGAACAAAGATGAAAATGTTGTATATGTATGAGAAAATATTTGAAGTGAAATGTTATAATCTTGAAAAATTTTTAAATTATTTCATAATATATTATTTGTATTTATAAAAAATTTATAAGAACAATTTTGATATTATTATAGTTTTCTTGTGTTCTAATACATGATATAGTTCTGTATTCTAAGTTTAAATCAAAAAAATCTGTCAATTGTTACTTTTTTTTTTAAATATTAGGTCAATTTGTTTTTAAGATTGGAAGACTTTTATGTTAAATAGGAAGTGAGTAATTTTTTCTAATATGAATATGGGTTTAAATATTCAGCATAACTTATACTAATTATTTATTGAGAGACGGAAACTTTATTTTAACAAACAATTTAGGTCATCATTAAATTTTGCTAGTTAAAATTCAAATGTGAATGAAAGTATTGACAAAATTTTTAAGGATGCAAACGTGGCTTAGTTTTAACTGTAATTTTGATATCTACGCTTTTTTATGATTAGGCAACTTCAATGTCTGCGTTATGAATACGCTTATCGTGTTCAAGGCAATGTAATTTGTAATTTGTTATCTTCAAAGTATTTATATATATATATAAATAAATAATTTTTAATTTTCCATTATGTAAAACTCAGTTTTTGTAAAATTTTTAACTTCGTATATCGTACAAAAGACTTAAGCGGCAAACTTTATATTATAATAAAAGTAGGAACCTTTAAATATAACAACTGTCCACAAAATTGGAAATTTTAACTTTCCTGTATATAAAAACATCAAAATTAAAGATCACTCTTAATAAACACGATAAGAACAAAGCTAATATTAATAAATACGGCTATTGGCATTTATTAGATGAATCGCAAACTATTACAACTCATCATTTTTGATCAAGGCATATTTAGTTTCATTTTTTTAAGGTTCTTATTGAATTTTTTTTAAAGTGCTTCACTTTAATCAATGATAACTAAATATTTTGTGCAACTTACCTTTAAGTAAACTTACTTCGATTTATAAATATAGTAAATAAAAACTCTGCTCATTTCATTAAAACTTCCATTTCATAATTCTTCAAACGCATTTCAAAATATTTTATTAAATATCATGGGTGATCGTTTTGATTTTTTTCATTAAACGAACTCTAAAATATTGTAATCATTAAATAGAAGCAAATACAAATTAATGAAATATCAAACAGGCTGTCATCATGAATGAAAAAAATATTAATTAAGTGCTGAAATAAATGGAATCAATTTAAAAGAAGGAATATTAAATTAAAAATAAACACGTACATAATATATATATATATATATATATATATTAAAGGTATATAGTGTACAGGTAATATTTATTTAATATGAAAAAGATTCCTATTTATCATTCATTTAACCAATTTATTTTTATTTAACTATTTTTAATTTGATATCATAAATTCATAACAAATTTTTACTTTAGTTTAAGAAGGGTATTGTGAATTTCGTCTAAGTTTTATTAGATATAAAATTATACTTAGATTTATGAGAATATATCTTCTGTTTCTAAAATTTTAATTCATAGCATAGTTTTATTGAGATTAATTTTTATTTAATTTGTATCAGATTTTCAAAATTCCTTATTTTGTTTGTTTCAGCAATTGGTCCTATATTCATGACCGTGATTACAAGTAGATCTTAAATTTTTAAGTTGCTTGAGCGGTTTGATCATTAAACTCATCAAGACAATGTAAAGTTATTCTTGCTGCCTGAATCAGCGCTATTCTCCTATACTGTATTCCGTTACATTTTCCTTCAATTTCATCTTCGCTTTGTGTTAACTTTTTATATTTTATTTGAATTTTTAAAGATCCAAAGTTCATATTATCATATAAGATAAGAATATAGTCTTCAGTCACTTAATAAAATTTTAAATAAACATGCATTTTTATAGAATTAAAAGTTTAAAAAATCAATATTAAAAATGTTAAATAAAGTTAACTGCTCTGAAGCAAATCTAGTTTAGAAGGATTGTTATTTGATTATGAGTTCAAATTGAATTTAAGAAATTAAACTATTTAATTTTAAGGCCCTAGTTTAATATTTTTATTTTTTTACAAGGAAATAGAAATTTCAGAAAGCCAGCCATCGGAACTGTGCGGTGGGTAATACTTAACTCTAACACATCAAAACCACACCAACTTTAAACCAAACTTTGTGGAGGAAACTGTGATACAAATGTACACTTTGGTTACGCAAATAGAAATTGCGAAGGATTTGGATTTAGGAATTTTAGAATTGTCAGATTATGTGCGATGGAGAAAATTGGATGCAATGTTAAGAAAGATGCTAATATTCTTCTTAAATTTATCTATATCGTACACATATATATTCTTAACTTTGGGGAACAAGTTTGATGAGATATTTTTCCATGACATGTGACGTACACATGACAAACGAATTTCCTTGCGCCAGTTAGAGTAAAACTTATTATACCTGCGTTGATTTCGAAGATTTTGCTAATCTTAAGAAATAAATGAAAATTATATTCAAATTTTAGTACAAAATTTAGTAAGCGTTTGAAATGTTTCTTTAATTTAATCATTAAGATCGTATTGTTTTTAAATTTAATTTTTGAAATTGATTTTTTTTTTGTATTAATTTTTGTATTTAATTACAAAATTTTTTAACTGATGTTCTTGTGTACCATCTATCCTATCAGTATTCAGATCAAATAATTTTTACGTACGTTCCTTTAATTCCTTTAAAAAAAAACAAAAAAACTAAAAGCGTAAAAAAAATTAAGAAATAAATGAATACCATTTTTTGATAGTATCGCTTCTAAATATTTACATTTTTATTCAATTGAAATTACGCCTCTTCAATGTTAAAGTTAAAAATTTTTTAATTATTCTTTCATGCAATAAATGACACGGAAGTTTTACATATACATATATTTAATGTATACATTCATATAAATATGATGTCAATATATATATATATATATATACTGCAAATATAAAGGTGTATTTATTTGAATATGTAAGTTATTTATAAATAAACATGCAATAAATGTTATTTTAAAGTTTTTATACCCGTATGACTATATAGTCAAAGGGTATAATAAATTTGCCATTACGTTTGTGACGCAGAGAAGGAGGGGGGGTAGATATAGACTCAAGTGTATGGATCGGATCAGAATCGAAAAAAAAATCGATTTAGCTATGTATGTCCGTCCGTCCGTCCGTCCGTCCGTCCGTCCGTCCGTCTGTCCGTCCGTCCGTCCGCACGATAACTCAAAAACTAAGGGAGCTAGGATCTTGAAATTTTCGCAAATTCGTTTTTTTTCAATAGCCGTCATCGCTATTTAAATCCAGCCATTTTGGTCCATGGGTTCGGGTGGCTGCCATACAATTTCTTATTTTATATGAGTATTTCTCTGTACCTATTACAGCTACGTGTCTGAAATTTTGGCAAAAGTAGTTTAGCTTTATCGCCAAAGTTTCTGCAAAATTTGGTTGGTCTGTTGCAGTGAGTTCGAGTAGCTGCCATACAACTTCCTGTTTTATATGAGCATTACTCTATACCTATTAAAGCTGGGTGTCTGAAATTTTGCAAAAAATAGTTTAGTGTAATGGCCAAAGTTACTGCAAAATTTGGTTGGTCTACTGCAAAGGGTTCGAGTAGCTGCCATACAACTCCTTCTTTTATATGAGCATTATATTTCACCTAATAAGCTGGTATGTTTGAAATTTTGCCAAAAGTAATTAATAACAATGATATAATGTTTATGTAACGGTCATACGGGTATCCCAGAGTTGACACAGTCTACTCTACTACACTCTTCCTCGTTTTTTTTATATTTTTTTTATTCTTTTGTTTAAACAATTTTTAAAAAATATTAAAAAAAAAAAAAAAAAATGGATCACAGAATCACAAAATAGCATTTCTATGTATATATATGACCTTGATGTCATGATGGGAATCTTTTGATGTTTACTTCTTTCCTTTTAAAAATTTTCAATATAAAAATATAAAAAAAAATGGCTTTCAAATTTATACGTATATATATAATATACCTATATATACATATCTATATAAATATATATACTTTTTTTTATTTAATGGACTAAAATGTAAATGACTTTAACAGAAAATTAATAGATATATACCGCATCTTGTATAAAATTTACCGCGTTCTCAAACAATTACAATTTGAAAGATTACACATGCCAAATTCTATCAGCTGTTTTATTCTTATAGTGTATATAAAAGTCAGTATATACAAAGTTGCACGTCATCTCTATTTTTTTTTTTATATGCCATTATTAAACCTACCGTTTTGTTATATATGAATTTACTCAAGGAAATTTAAATTTATTATTAAAGGCAATGACATCTAACTGAGAGTATTGTCAAGTATTTTTTTTTTTTATTTTTTTTTTATTTTGAAATAAATAAAATTAATAAAAAGGTGTGAAAGTAGTTTATGATATTTACAAATATTTAAAAAAAAAAAAAACCAAAAAAACGATCCGGTAGAGCAGTTACGTGTTAAATTAAATTATGCAATTTTAAAAAATAAATAAACTGTTTGTAGATAAAATGGATTTTTTTTTTATTTCTTTCTAATTTAAATTTGAAGTAGAATTGTTTGACTTTTTTATTTTTTTGTTTAAATTAAAAATGTTATGAATGTTTTGTTGACATGAGTATAGAAAAATTCTATAGAATAAGAATAGAAAATTGAGAAGCAATGAATAAATAAATTTAAATGGTTTTATAATCAATCGAAATGTTATAAATTTGTTTTTGGAATTTTTTTTTTGGTTTTTTTTTTTTTTTAATTTAGTTAAGTTGGACAATTATGAGGTTTAAAATTTTTAAGATTTCAGAGAAAATTTCTGACAACAAAATGAAAATACTGTCAGCATTTAATACTGCGACGATTTCCAGTGTAAACATGATAAGAAGCTCAAAGGCTTAATGACCTGTTTTGAAATCCGGGGTGCAGTAGGTGATGAACCACAAATAAATTAGCTCAACCTGTTCGCACTGAACAAGTTAGGGATGCTGTACTATAATTTGTCCACACGCGTCCATCTTTCGCTACTAGACGTGCTACTCAATTTGGGCCTTTATAGAACATCGTTAAGGCACATTCTTAAAGTTAATTTTTAGAGATGTACCACACCTGATGCAATATGCCATTAATTTAGCTTGCGTCACAAAGTGCCAACTTTTTGAACAATTTTAGATTTGCCGGCGCCTGCAGAGTCAGATGTATGACAAGAATATATAAAGGTTTACTTTAAAGTAATTATTTGCCTTTTTTTCAGGTTCTATAAGTTCAATTAAATTAGTATTATGAGGAATTTTTTTTTTTACGAGGAATAAAAAGCTCGAAAGCCACCCAATGAAACTGTGCGGTGTTTTTTTGAGCAGTGTCCGATTTTAACACACCAAAACCACACCCTTTTTGAACCAAACTTTAGGAGGGAACCAGTGATACAAATGTACCATTTGGTTACAGGGATGAGGATATGGAAATATTTGGGATTATGGTGGAAGTTATTTGAGATATGGGGGATGAGAAAAATTTAATAGGATATTTAGAAGAAAGATGTTAATGTTCTCCTTAAATTTGGTTAAATCGTACATATATGGTTCCATAAACGTGATGAGCACATGACAAACGAATTTTCATAACTTATAAGCTGAATTTAAAGTTCCTTGAAATTAAAATAAACTTTAAGTATTAAATTATTAAATGTATAAATTTTATTATTGAAGACTACTATTACAAATGGAAAAACTAATTTTTATTTCAATTTTAAAAAACTATAAGTTATAAATAAAAATATTTTATTGTAATATCTTATATATATACATACGTTTTATACATTATCTGATAAATAAAGTGTTAAAATAAATATCACATGCGACAATATTAACATTGCTAACAGTCTTAGATACACTATAAAAATGTATTTAATTATTATGCGAATTAATTTTTATTAAACATAAATTCTTATCATACAAACTTTTTCCATTCCAATTAATTTTAATAAAAAAATAAGAACTTTTTATAGTGACAAAAAATTATATTTGAATATTTACAAAAAAAAATTGAATATGTAACATGAAAATATTATAAAAGTCATTCAAATAACAGTTAATTTTTGGTTTTTATTTGTTAGTGCCATTAATTGTAAATTTCATAAATATAGGCAACGCCTATATGTATGCTAATTTTTAAAAATGTGACATCAATATTTTTTGGAATTATTCGGTCATTCACCGAATGGATTAATTTGATTCGGAAAAATAGATATATAACTGTATCAGATATAATTACATCCCAAATAAGTCCATCTGAGAGTATGTGTAATTTCGTTGATGCACGACTGTTGTCAGCTTCTGTATGCTCAAAATTCGGCAATTCTAATTTTTGACATATCCATTAAGATGAAAATGTGAAATAATGAAATTGTTCAAAAAGTTAGAGTTTTCTGAACATAATAATTGTAAAATTTTTTATGGAAAATTGTTTCTGCCATGCATATCAGAGTTTTACTATAAAATAAAAGGACAGACACGTCATACTTAAGTTAGTCTAACCGTTTTGACAATGAAACACTTTGCGTGATAATTGGTGGTAGAGTGTATTTTTATAGAGCGTAAAATACAAAGTGATAATTTTCTTAAAAATAACAAAAAGTTCTGCATGTAGAATTAGATCAGTTTGTTGAAAAATTAAATATATATTAGTTCTGAAATAAATGCAAAACAGAAAAATCTTTTAAAATAGATAAGAGAAAAGGTGTTTTTTAGAAATTTATTTCAAGTTTGTTACTATTTATCTAATTTGAAGGAAGATCATTTAGATAATTGACTTTATTTTTTTTTTTTCAAAATAAAAGCGAGTAAAAATTTGTAATGGCGTATTTTTGTTTTTTTTTTTTTAAGTAAATGTTAGATAATTTTGAAGGTAAAATATGTCTATAATTAATTGTATTATTGTGAAATAAAAACAAAATATGATTGTGATCAAAACTTTTAGTTTTATACAAGTTTTAAAACATTTCCGTTTTTACTATCAATATTCTACAATCATAAGATTCTAAAATTGCGTAACGCAATTAAAACTTTCGTTTGTTATTAATATGTTTTATGTTATTTAAAAGAATTTTTAATTAAATTTTTAGGGGACTTTTTATTATTGAAATTTAGATCATTAAATTTTGGGAAGTTGCGTGAGATTTTTATTGGTACTAGGAATACAATTCTGCTGGTTGTCAAAAAATTTAAAATCGAGTATTTATATAAAAATAATCAAGTGTTTGTTCTCCCTGTGAATATATTTAGAAATTATTTAAAAGTTTCTTATACATTTAATAATTTTAATATTATTTCTTACAAATTTTTGTTCTAATATTTTATATTTAACACAAAAAATGACAAGTTATCAAAGCGGTTTGACAATACAAAAAAACTTCCATTTATCGAAAAAATAATCGATTATGTCAAAAATGTCAGTGCACAAGCTTTTTTCAAATATCAAACTTTTTTATAGAATATTTTACAATTGAACAGGTTCAGGGAACAAAACATATTCAAATTTCTAGTAAATGCAGAGGGAATTGGAGACTCCACAAAACCGCATGAAAATACTCCCCAAAATCAAAAAATGTCTCCAAAAATATTCTAAAGTTTGGGGAATTTTTGCACATGTAAAAGGTTCCAAATTTATTAACGTTTTTCGTTAATTTTTTTAGGGGAAAGGAAATTTCTTAAAAAATATGAGAGTTAGATTCAGTTGGTTGTTTAGAAAGTTTGAAATTTTTTTACAGCAAATGTAGTTTTGATTGTTCGCGGAATATTTTAGCTCAGCCTTTGCAAGGTATAATGTAAAAAGGTTCTAAAATAAAAAGATATTAAAGATTTAAACATTGTATTTTATATTTTACAAGAATTTTTTGTTTTTCATGGAAATAAATTAAAAAAATTATAATATAATGATTATAATATAAATTATTTAAAATGATTATGTCTGAGTGTTTCATTCCAAAACTATTTTTAATTTTTACTTATTTCTCAAAACCGAATTTAGTTTACAAACAATTCAGCGTATTGGCGCAGAGATCGATATTTCGAAGTTATGCAATCCCAACAATGTTGTACAAGTGAATATTAAATGCAAAAAATTTTTTTTAAAGTATTAATTACAAAAATTTTAATATAAAATAACATTAACTATTCAAAAGCAATAAAAATCAGATTTATTATTTAATATTAAATTGCAACATTTTACGAAGACCAAGGATTTATTTTTACAAAATGTTTAAGTAAATACTAAAATACTAACTTATAAAAAAACAAAAATTTCTCATCATAAAAATTATTGTGTTTGTGTAGGCGTTTAAAAGTCACAGATAAATTGCGATAATGATAATAAAAAAACATAAAAATTTTCATTGACAGTTATAACCGTTTTATTGAAATGACACATATAAAATGTTGCGTGTAATTTTTAACAATGTCAGTCTTAGAAGTTGTAGATTTTTTAGCATTCGTATTATTGAGTACTTTCGATAAGTAAGAAAGTGAAAATTTTAAATGATAATTTATCGCCTTATGTTTGTAATTTTTATTTATTATTTATAATAAATAAATATTAAGTATTTTCAAGTGCATACAAGGCCTTTGCAAATTGTCGGGCACTTTTCTTTTCGGATGTTGGCCAATATATTATTTTTTATTTTGTTAATATCATATATTTTATATTTTTCTGTATATATTTGAGGATTTGTAAAGAAAGCTTATTCTACTTACAATTAAAAATTCATGGCTCGTATGGGTTAGTCAGCCAAAAGCTTACCCACTAAAAAACATTGTAATTATTAAATGTCATATTGCAATTAGGATTCTGCATTAATTTTACTTTTAGAAGGCATCAAAGTTAAGAGAAGATAGCCTTTACTTGAATTGTTTCACAATTAATTTAAAATTCTATTCAAAGGGTCTACAATTAATTAAAATGTTTAATTTTAATTTCTTATCATGAAATTCAAGACAATCAAGAAGTTGGAGACTCCAGTAAAAAATAACTCAAAAAAAAAAAAAAAACGATGCGATAACACCGTTAAAAAAATTTATTTCGGTAAATTATATGATCCCTAAAGTTAAAATTTATTTTGCGAATTAATAATAAAGGGCTTACTTTTATTCAATCATTTTTATTGAATCGGTTTTAAAAGATAAATAAATTCAATATAAAAATTATGACATTCTTCAAAATAAATTTTAGTAAATTCTCGATAAATTGGTTTTAAAAAAAAGATTATTTTGATTACAGGCAAACTTGCTACTGCAACTGATAATAATAAAAACAAGGAAGAGTGTAGTAGAGTAGACTGTGTCAACTCTAGGATACACGTATAACAGTAATAAAAACATTATATTATCCGGTTAACTACTTTTGGCAAAATTTCAAACATACAGCTTTATTAGGTGTAGTGTAATGCTCATATTAAACAATAGTTATTCGGGTATAAAAAGGAGTTGTATGGCAGCTACTCGAATCTTCCGCAGTTGACCAACTAAATTTTGCAGTAACTTTGGCCATTTCACTGAACTATTTTTGGTAAAATTTCAGACAACCTATTTTTTAGGTGTAGAGTAATGCTCATATAAAAGAAGAAGTTGTATGGCAGCTACTCGAACCCACTACAAGGACCCACCAAATTTGGCACAATCTGACAGACGGACGGACATACATAGCTAAATAGATTTATTTTTCGATTCTGATCCTTGAGTCTATAACTACCTCCCTCCTTCTCTGTGTCAAAACGTAATGGCAATTTTAGTATACCTTGTGGATAGTCATACGGGTATAAAGATTGGAAGGAAGAACTAAAATTACATGCATATGAAAATACACATTTTTCGTAGTGGCAGTAAATTTATAAATTTTTGTGTACTAGTTGCACTTTATTATATTATTTCCAAGACAAATTCATGTCGAAGTTTGTAAGATTTGGGAAAACTTGTACATTTAAGCGATCTTAAATAGGTTTCTTATATTGTGTATAAAATTATAATATGCAAGAATTTTAAGATAGTTGTTCGTCATCTATTGTCGAGAACATTAGGCACATTCTCGCTATTGGATTCGCGTGGACGATGTTTATACGAACTTTAATTTCGTTGGTTACCTGTTTTTATTTGCAACTTTGATTGACGAGATTCGATCCCGTGAAAATATAATTTAATTCAAAGTTGATGATTGAGATAGGTATATAATTTCAAATTTATCTGCATCTAATTAAATATTTTTCCTAACATCATCTATATTTTGATTCAACCAACTATTGGACTACTATAAATTTGTTTTATATTATTATTTGTACAAAATGTACTTTACGATTTTATTGGGCGTAAAGCGTGCGTTCAGGTGCATATTAGCTTATCACCTTAACTTTTATTATAATAGGCAATGCGCGCATTAAGAGTTTTTATTTTTTGTATTAGAAATTGTCGTATTAAATAGAAATATTGCACATTTTTTAAGATAAATTGAATGAAAAGAAATATTGTGTGGGTAGAAAAAAAAACAACGAGACATTTATAGGTAGATTGGAAGGAATTAAATAAATAGTCTGTCCTATAGATTTAAAAATTATTTTTTTTTTTGCATTTTTGGCGCTTCTTTAAATTTTATCAGAACTTCGTTTCGTTTTAAAGACTTATAAAATCATGTCATAAAAAATTTTGTTCTTTATTACTATTTTTATGATTGCTGACTTATTATTAAGTTAATAATGAAGGTTGTTTTCTATTATAAATAAGTTA
This sequence comes from Dolichopus griseipennis, assembly GCA_963082915.1. Taxonomy (NCBI): domain Eukaryota; kingdom Metazoa; phylum Arthropoda; class Insecta; order Diptera; family Dolichopodidae; genus Dolichopus; species Dolichopus griseipennis. The sequence continues at coordinate 69,925,686 of OY720441.1, read as the reverse complement.
AATAGTTATAAAAGGAAGTAAAACATATTATTTTGATATTTTTATTTGATAATTTTAACCTTATGACATTATGTCATTTATTTTGTTACAATGTTTTGAGTACCGAACAAAAAGAAGGTGTGCTGAAGAAGGTGAGAAATATATTTTATGGGTATTCTTTTGTATGTAGATACTTATGTTAAAAAAGTTTTTTTTTTTGACAACTAAGTAAATTTCTATCATAAACTTATAACAAAGAAATTTTATTTTGAAGTAACTATCTTTTTTAAGATGCGATTACTGTAATTATATAAAATATTATAGATTATTAAAAAAGAATAAAAATAATCATAAAAATTAAAGCAATAGAAGGTATCTAGGAAATAATTAAAGATTTGTAGGCTTTTATTAGAAGAAACTTTGAAAAGTTGCTAAAATGTTGATGATATTGATATTTTTTGTCAGAGTCCGAAGCATAAATATCTATACAAAATAATAGTCAAATATTTACACTTAATTTGCCATTACAAAAATGATGTAAAAGTAAGGATATAGATTTATAGACTAAAGTGTTTTAATTGAGTCAGAATCGAAAAGTGAGTCAATTAAGCTATGTGTATCCGCTCGTTTGACCGTCGTCCATCCACCCGATCACTCTAAGCTTGCTGAACTAATCAAATGAATTCGACATACTATTTAAACATGTCATAGTATTAAATCTTATATTGCAATAAATTTGTATTTCAGTTATACGGTATTCTATATCTGTGAGTTATATTATTCAATTAAAATATTTATTTATATTTTTTACTTGTTTGTTGTCTCTTGTATTGTTGTTGTTGTATTAATGTATTTTTTTTTAAAGATATATATTTATTAATTATTGATTAAGACATTAATTTGAACCCTATGGTGAATGGTAGCAGAATCAAGTTTAAAACCAAATAAATTTAAAAAGTTATCAAACCTTCAAACCATATCGGTTGTTTTGCGCCACCCTGAATAACATGTAGAAACGTCTTAGATTTTTTATATTTTTCATAACTTTTTGTAATTTTTGATCGCTGTTCTGTTGTGTACTGTTCCATTTCGAATTCCCCAAGTTTTCTTCACAAAATTCTGAAATAAAAATAAAAAATATAAATAAATTTAAAAAGTTTTTAAACCTTCAAACCATATCGGTCGTTTTGCGCCGCCCTGTACTATTTCTCCTCACAAACAATTCCGATGTAACCTCCTCCGAAGAGAGGCTTGAATTACTGAAAGACTTTAGATAAATTTGCAATGGTCTTAACTAAAATAATACTTTTCAAATCTTTGGGATGCGTGTAAAAAAATTTACAAGATTTTTTTTAAAGCTCTGATTGTTTAAAATACTTTATCTTGCATTCTTTTATTGGAGCTTACAGATACATTTACCATTTTTTTAAAGTTCCATCGACAATTTTGCTAATTTATATTCCGAACTATATTAAAATTAATATTAATTATTACCAATAATTAATAATTATAAATTTTTTACTAATATTATTAATAAATTTTACTAAAATTTTTATTTATTCAATATATTTTTGTTTGTCATCACAAGATCAAACGTTTTACGCAAATAAAAATTAAATTTAATTTCATTCAAAATTTTTTGAAATATATGAAGTGACAATGACAATTTGATTTATTAATAAAAATCGATGAATAATCATTTCTTATTTCCTATAAACTTTCTTAAATAATTTTCAAGTTAAAAAAAAAAATTGCATATCTAATAGAGTAACTAAAGAAAAAACAACTCCTATTAAAAAAAATTAATTAAAAATTATAGAAAAAAACTGGTGTCAAGAACTTTTCTTTACACAATTCAAGGCTAATTCCTTTTAACATGACCAATTGAGGTTAATTAAATATCTGTCGATTATTTTCATTTGAATTGCATTGCATTGCAATTATTCTCTGTGTCGAAGACTTGTGATTCTGCAAAAAAAAAAAAAAAAAATTAATTTAAAAAAAAAATATAGAAAAGAAAAACCTTTAAATTGATTAAACTTTTCTTTTCACTAATTGTATTTTCATTGAACTTGTACAATGTATATGTTTTTCTTTCACTTTCAATAGTTTTGGAAATTATTAACCGGTTGTATTCTCCTGTAAGTTTTTTCTTCCATTAATTTCTTCAATCCTTAATTAAATTTCTAATTGCATAGAATTATAAACAATCTAACTATAAAATGTACAATTTCGTTTTTCCCAAGAAATCTCCCACGGAAATCTTATTTAAAAACTATTCAATCTATTAAACGTATAAGTTCACATATTGAAATATAAAATAAGAATCAAATATTTATTGAAAAAAAAAACCATTAGACAGAGAAATAAATAATTAAATAAAAAAAAAATAACAAACAAATTAAATTACTTGAATATTAAAAATACATTAAATTTAAAATTATTATTATTAAATAAAAAAGAAATTCTTACAAATTATAAAATTCTTTAAAGATTCTTTATTTATTATTTTAAATTTTTTGCAAATCATTATTAGATGCAATCAAACTTTAAAATCTTTATGATCTTATGACCCTTTACACAATATGAACAATAAACTAAACAATTACATTAAATTTTTTTTTTGGTCCTGTACTGTACTTTAGACATCAAATCAGAGTCAAAAAAATTAGTAAACTCTGTTTTTACTAAAAGTCAACATAATATTTATATTTTCAAAAGATTCATTAAAAAACTATATCCAGATTTATTTTTATAATTGTTGAGCAGTTCAATTATATGGAGAAGATGTATAAATTCAAGTGATGAGAAATCGGAGGGGTTTTTAAAAAAGCACATTTTCAAAATTAAACATAATATCTCTCAATATAATAATAATATTGGCTGTCATTATGAACTTAAGATATTATATTCGATATGATATACAGTATCATAACGTTAAATATAATTGTCATAATATCAATTCATTTAAAAACCGTCAAAAAATTTTATATTTGATTTTTCAATTAATTTTTTTTTATTCCAAATTACAAAATTATTAATTAATTTGTATGTATTTTCTTGTAAATTTATGGCTTGTCAAATGAAAAGTGACAACTGTTGATAATAAGTAATTGTCAGTAAGAAATGTCATAGATTCATACAAAATCATGTTTATAATAATTTTGAGTATAAGCTAAAGTTGCAAAAAATCAAGAGAGACTTTTTTCAATTTTAAGAATACCCTTTAAAATTAATAGAAACTCTTTAAAATATGATGTTGGTGTTTTAATTTCTGAACATTTCTGCAAAAAAAATTTGACAGGTTTTAACTCCAAGTGTTAAAAAAACTTTCAGTTTTTGACTATTTATGGTTTTTAAACAGCCGGTAACACAAAAATATTTTCTGAAATGACTCATATTTTTAAGGACCTAATTTCACTCCGATTTCAAATTTCTAACTTTAACGGTTTGAAAGGTAGATATTAAATGGGAATAAAATACTTCGCAAAAAATTTATTTGTGGTAGAGAACTGTTCATAAATAAATAAAATTTCATGACCTGTACTGGAATCGACCCCTAGCTCCTCGGTTAGTAAACCAAATGCTTACCAAATAGCTCACCGAAGCCGCTATTAAACGCCATTACTCTTTGTTTATTTTATACATCAGTTTTCTTATAAAAGCAGTTATCATTTGGCGTTACCAGATTGAAAATATGTTTTATTATTAATAGGTTCAGGGGTGTTTTTTGTACACTTTGGGGGATTTTAGGTCGGCAACTTTACTAACTTTAAAGCTACAGAAATAAATAGTAATAGTTTACTTATATACTGATTTCCAATACTTGACACTAAAAAGCAAGAACTGTTGCACAATATTCACTTTTTTGCTGCAACTAACTGTTGTTGGCTTTTAATTGCTTAATTTCAAAGACTGAATAACATTTGCAAACGCTCTAACAGACAGAAAGACCGACAGACGGACAGAGCGAAATTATTTAGTGAAATTTTTTTGAAAATGTGCTAAATAAATGAATGCTGAATGTTGAGTGGTGCTATCAATTCAAATATTGGAAAAAGTATTGGAATAAGGAAAAAAAAACTCTTACATATGTGTACCTAGTCATTGTTTAATATGACCGAAAGATCTGACCGGCCTTCTTATGCATTACCTTATAGAAAACATTAAATGAATTTTATTCTGATGCAAACTATATTTTGCAAATGATTACAGGTACCTATAGATTATTATGATGCTGATGATGATGATCTCTTATGTTTATTCAACTTATTAAAAAAAAGCGAAAATAATTTCTTTACATCTTTTCAATTATATTCACTATAAACAAATAACAAGATCTTGAATTAGAATCACTATTTTTTCATCATTATAATCTTTAAAATTCATCATAATCAGAAAAAAAAAAAAACAGAAACAGAAATTAAATTGTTTGAATCATGCAACAAACAACATTGAAATTATGTTTTTAGATTTTTTTTTTGTATTTGACGCTTACATTGATGCGCGCTCATATGACAGTATATATGGAATTAAAAGTGCTACTAATTATAGAGAAAGGGAAAGAAATATGAATAAGAAACTTGAAAAAACAAAAAGTGAATGACCAAAAGTTTTTCTCTTTCATTAAATTTTATTTTTTTTTTTTAAATCATTTTCATTTTAAAATCTCGACAAGAATCATACAACGTTGTAACTTGTATTCATAAAATGTCGTTAACATTAGAATAAGGAAGAAATTTTTCTGAATAGAAGTAGAAGAAAAGGCCCTCAAAACTAAGAAAATAATAAAAAAAAAATAAAATTAACATAATATAAAATTTCCTCTGATGCAAAGGTGTTCAAAGATAAAGAGTTTTTGTCAAGGTCGTTCCAAGCATCACAAATGCATTACACTGAAATTATTCCAATGCAAAATAATTCTTTCATGGTTTTCATATTTAAGAGCATAAGAAAACTAATTTGATTTTTTTATTCAATATTTATTAAAAGAATATTTGTTTACGAGGTACGTGGTATAATTTGTTAATATACACTGAAATTAAATTAAAGAGTTTCAAGATTGAATACAAGTCAAAAATTAAATAATTCAATATGAAAGCATCCTAAGTTAAGTGAAATAATTAACCCAATGTCAATTTATATGTCATTTGTTTTGTTTAATTGAGGTAATCTGTATAAAGTAATCATATTCGTAAAAGTATTCATTATAATGGTAGAATTTTTAAAACACTTTCTTTATATTATTAAGAAAAAATAGACCAAACGAACCAACCAATATGAAACGGTTCTAGCTCTTATCATATGCAGGATGTCTAGCGTTTTAATTAATACAACTCTAGATGTCATATTTTAATATGTTTATGCTGTAATAATTTTTTATTCCAGTTGTGAGGTATTTTGGCATCTGTGAGTTATATTTCTTAAATTAAATAATTTGTTTATTTTTATACCCTTTATCTTAAATAGGTAAATTAACTTTAGTATGCCGTTTGTAGTTCATTTAGTGTCACCTTCTAAGTAATTTTTGAAATGCGCATCTGTCAGTAAACCTTATAAGCTCAAAAAGTTATAATGATATCGCGATGAAATTTATAATGTAGGTTACTAATTACGAAAAGGAGATGGGGATTGAGAGTGGCTTCGGATTCTAGAAGTTTTACCGATGAAGCCAAGACCAAACGAGCATATATCTCCAAAACCAATAAAGATAGAACTTTCAAATTTGATATAAGGGTGTTCATTTGTATTTCCCTTGTGTCTCTGTCAATTGAAGTGTTAGTTCTGGTACTTTCCACACAACTCACAAGATCTACCCGACTTATCTCCGAAATTAGTAAATATTGGAATCTGCAAATACAAGTTTTAGTACAAATTGGCACTTGGTACAAGTGCTTTGCTTGTTTCCATTAAGTGCCTAAAATTGGGGAATGTTTGCAGTGTTTTTCCAGGTAGCTCGCACAAAAACTCCCCGAATCTACCCGGCATATCTTCGAAATTAATAAAAATAATAACTTTAAATTTGATACAAGGGTGTTCTGTCCTGTTTATATAATGTCCATAAGATATAAGATAAATTGGAGCTGTTACCCAGGTCCTCCTCATTAGATACTCGTTTTTTTTCAATTTTGTTGGAATTCGAACCGGAACTCACAAATGTGACAATCTATTCATTGTGCCATCCACTTGTTTTGGAATCTAACTATTGCTCAAATCTATAGTTTTACTGTGAATGCTGCTGAAAAAAAAAATAGTTATCGGAGGTCGGGACTTCATCCTCATACAAATGAATTTTTAATGCCACAGATATTATATTTATATTTTTTTAATATTTGTGAGGTTATTAACGACAATAACTCTTCATATTTGAAGAAACAACTTTTACTTCCAAAATGTTTTATTTATTTCCTAGATAAGATGCTGAAGACAAACGAAGATTGCATCATTGTATATTTTTTGAACATTAGAAATCTAAACTAAAAAAAAATCAATTTTAAAAAAAAAAACTTATTTCTATACTCTTCATCATCAAAATAGTTGAGTTTTAGATCTCTTTTTATTTACAAAAGTAATGATAATTTTATGCAGAAGCTAATCTTCATCTATACTATTTTTGGAATGAAACTTGTACAAATGAAACATTTAAGATAATAAAATCAGCATCAAAAAATCATATTAGTTAGATTGTCGTCTTTGTTTTTGTGTTGTTGTTATTATTTTTATCCATAAGATTTGATTGCTTTGTATTATGTCAGATTTAAAATTTATTTTTATTTTAATTTCCATTCCTTTTTTGTTTTTTTTTTTTTATTTTATGATCATAATTATTTGAGGTACAATGCACTAAAGGTCATTTAAAGAAATAAACATTGCAAATATGATCATTAAAGTATGTATATATTAGGTTTTAAGTGTATGTGGATTTATATATATACATTTATAAATATTATTAACAGATGAAGGAATAAAATAAATATACGTATATAGTATCTATAAATTTTTTTTAAATTATTCGATTACTTTTTTAAATTTTACATTTTAAAATTCTGAAGTCTGAATGCTTGAGTAAAAGTTATTATGAAAGGGTTTTTGAAAGTGAAATTTTGAGATTTATTAGAATAGTTGGTTAGGGATTCGATAAACTGGAGTATTCACATATTAAAGAAACAAACTTCTGGTATTTACTTAATAAAATATATTTACAACCGGTTGGATTGCTGCCATATAATGAAAATAACTCTGTATATAACTTTATAAATGGCCAATATTTCTAAAAAATGAAATTGGGAGAGTGTCAGGGCTGCCACACAACAACTTTTATTTTATTTTCTACATAACTCAAAGTCTAATAAATTGTGTATTTCAAATTTTGCCAAAAGTAATTAAACGGATAATACACAACTCTACTCTTCTTAATTTTTAAATGGAAAATGTTACAAATCAACCATTTCACTTTCCTTTTTTACCAATATATAGAATAGATCAAAAGTCACTCAGAATAGATGAATATGACCTTCTTCTTCATCATTTTAAACCGAATTTTAGAATTAGATCCTCTTAACACAACTGGAAGGATTTTAATATCACATTTCAATTACCAAAAGCTGTTTGGACACACATAGCTAAATCGATTAACTTTTCGGTTCTAATCTGATCCATATCTTTGATCAGCACCTGAGATTCCTAAAATAGTTGGGGTTCCTAAATATAATTTAAATTGTTTCTCAAAACAATTCACGTGACTAAAAAAGAAAACCGATTATTTTATTAGAATTTTACCCTATTTTTTTGTGTCACATTTTCCTTATAATTTAGTTTTAATTGTTACTAAATCCGATTCTCTTATAATTATGTATTACAATTAAATATATTTCCACATTATATTTATCACTTACAGTATTGTAACATAGTCAAATCGAAGTTTATCAAGATGGCGGATTTGAACATTTAGCGCTACACTAGTTTTCAGTGGTGTAAAATCTAGCGCTACATTGTTGTACTGAAATATTTGCAGCAAAATTAAATGAAATTTGATTTTGAGTAACTATATTATGTTTTTATTTTAAATTATTTTAATTTATGGCGTTCAAAATTTTTACAATAATTCTATTTCTATCCTTATTTATTTCTATATTTCCTAATTAATCAAATTCGTTTCTTTTTCAATCTTATATTTTTTATTTTTTAATCAATTTATGTTTTAAATTCTAAAATAAATGATTCAATTTAAAAAATTCTCAGAAAATCTTCTAAATAAATACTTTTCACATTAAAATGTAAACACGTATGTAAGCGTCAAATAAAATCCGATACACAATTTAGCATAAAATATTTTTTGCTGCAAAAAATAATAAAAAAATCGTTCAGTAGAAAATATTATCGAGCGTTATAATTTTTACGTAGTGCTAGACGCTACTGAACGCGATCAAGTTTTCTAATTAACACATAACTTATGACGTTTGAAAATTATGACATTTGTAAGAATATTACGATGAAAGACTTCTGTGGACCAAAGCATAATCTTTCAAACAATTTTTAAATTCTTATTTGGATGTAGGTAGGTACTTACATTTTGTTGAGGAACTTATAGTAACTTATATCTTCCTAAATAATTAAAATAAAATTTATTATTTTGTTAAATAAATTAAATGTACAAATATAAAAATAAAAATTGAAAAAAAACTAAATTCAACATTTTAAAAATTCTTTATACAAATTTCCATATATGGTGGTACATCAAAAGAATGAAACAAAATTTAAAGAAACAAACATATTAAATCTATAGCATAATACCTATATATGTACTGTTGAAATATAATTTGTCTAACAAATTAATATCCATGTACTTTATAATCGTAATCCTTTTTGTTGTACTTATTAATATTGTATTGTAAAAATTGTTTTTGGCTATTGGGTTCGGTTATTCTTTACTATTATATAAGTACAATGTTGTTAAGTAATTACTCAATTGTATATAAAAAAAATTTTTACAATACATGTTAATATATATATATATATATATATATATAATATCTGTTGTTGAATGTTTTAAATTTTAAACGTGTTTTAGTTCTTTGAAACTGCAACCGTTTTTTAATAAAAAAAAAATATTATGTAATTTGTTTTGCAAAAGTACAATTTGCTTGCAGTGATTTTGATCTGATGTTTGTGTATATGTTGTGTATTATAATATTTTTTTTTTTTTAGGCTGCATCTTTAACATTTTTTTTTTTTTTTGTTATTCTTTTTGTTAAAAATACTTAAAACCTAAAATGGTTAAGAAAAGAATGTTTAATGTGCGTTGGAATTTAATAAGTGACCATAATCATAGCAATTGAATTAAATACCCAATCAAAACAATAATATAATGGGATCGAGATAAAATTAAAGGAAGAAATGAAAGATAAAAATAAAATAAAATTAAAGAGGAAAAATTGAATTAAAGTGTACTACGCACTCCTATTTGATGAATATAATAAATACCCTCTAGTCCTCTAGGAAATAATATCTGAGGCATTAAAATAATTTTTTTTTCTTTTAGTTTTATGTATTAATATTTGTATATATTAAAGTAGACAATATATTATATATTATATACTTACAATATGGTTTATATATATAATAATGTAGTTTTAATAAATCAATGAAATTTTTTTATTGTTATACACCTGTGTATAGCAATAAAAAGTGATTATAAGTACAAATAAGCAGAAGCGAGTCTAGTTGTACTGTTTGTTTTGTTGTACTCGTATTAAGGTAGGTTTCAAGAAACATAGATAAATATACATAGGATAATTGCCTTTTAACCATTCTTGATCTATATTATTAACATATTTTGTCAAATACTATTATCATTCCTGTCATCACTTTAAAAATTTAAAAAATTTCCTTCTTGTTTTTTTTTGCAGTTATATTATAAGTCTATCCGCCGTAATTGAATTTCTATTTGTAACAACATATAGAGTCGTATCACTTACGATTGAAAACAAAAAGTTACAAAATTTTTCAAAAAACAAAATAAAAATTAAAACTTGTTTAATTTCATAAAATAAAATAATTTATAATTAAAAAAAACATTATTTATTTATTGAGTTTAAGCTAAACACAAATAATTTCTAATATAATTAATTTAATAAAAATCTAATAATTTTATTAATTACTTTGTTTTATTTTACTGAGTTTAACTTTGGAAATATTTACTTGGAAATAGTTACTGCTTACTTATAAAATTTACTGTTAACAGTAAAGTTTTTATTTTAAAGTTGTTATAGCCCTTCAATGGGGAAGGTTGACAAGTTTCTCAAAGATCTAACTTCACCTAACTCCCCCGCCCCTCTGACCCCTCCATTTTTTTAGGTTCTAGGAATTAAATTGTGAATTCCACAAAAATTTGGAATTTTACTTAGAATTATACAATCTTCGCAAAAATGGGTAAAACTGAGAGACACTTTCTTCAATTTAAGGAACCGTTTTTAAATTTAAGAAAAACCTTTAACATATGTTAAAATATAAAGTTGGGCCTTTAAATTTTGAATATTAATAAAAAAAAAATTGGACAGGTATTCAAGTTACAGGTGCTTAAAAATAGCAAAATTTAAATTTTCGAGCTCTTATAGCTGCTAAACATGGGGCTTGAAAAAAAATTTTGTTAACCGACTCCTACTAATTTCCGAGTATCTAACTTCTCCCAGAATTTCAAGACCCTAGCTTAAACCGTTCAGAAAATATGTGTGGCCAAAAATTTTGCAAAAATTGAGTTTTGTGTAATGTTAAATTTTAGTACCGTATGGCAACCCTAAAAATTTGCCTTTTAAATATTTATAAAGTTTATTAAACCAGCTATCGTTTGCCGTTTTCATATTGAAAATTTATCTAACCGAACTCTTGTTATAATAATTTAAATATAGGGCTTTTTCCAACTTTGGGGAGCTGTTCTTCTACGAAATTATTTTTTTTTGCAAAAACTACCCATGGTTAAAATTTCTTTACTCTATTTCAAACGGTGTAAAAGTTTTTGTAAACATACGGACGGACAATAGGACAGAGTGAAGCTCTATATAGGCACATTTTTACAAAATTTTTTGAAAATGTGCAAATTACATTATATTTTATGATTTTTTACTTAAATACATTATTCAAAGTAACCGTAAAATCAAAAGTAACGATTTGACGATAACCGATTTTATTTTCGATACTTTGACAGTTTCACTGTGAATATTATATGTCAATTTGAAGAAAAAGCTTTGTTATTGTAAAATTATTAAGTTATTTGGACAAAAGTCAATTGAAGAAGTTTTGAAAAAAAAAAAATTAAAATGGGACAAAAATAACTATAGAGAAATAAAATAACGGGTTAAAGTTTGTATAGTAATTAATATAAATCTTCATATGTTGGATAAATAATATAAGAAAAATTGTGTATAAAACTTTTCAAATAATTTCAATTGAATTGTAAATATTTGAATAAAAATCTGTAAATTAATAATTATCTCCTAATTTTTCTACAGTTTATTATTTAATTTTTAACAATTTAAAACAGCAACCTTAAGTTTTTAGTTTAATTTTAAGAAAAGAATTAAGAGAATCGTTTTAGAGAAGATTAACTGCAACTTTTCAAAGAGTACGTTAAGTCAGTACTGATTTTTTACTTTGCTTCCTTAATTTAATATTTTGAAATATTAAATTGCGTTAAGGAAGTAAAGTAAAGTATGCATCGGGCCTTCACCCCCATTCTTTCACCAGGGCTGCCAGACGATTGATTGTAAAAATTGAGCGGATTATGAAAGTATTAAAGCCGTTTTTTTCTTAAAGTTTTAGTTCATTTTTTTTACATAACAAAGTACAAGACTATATAGGCCTTTTAGTTTCTTTATTCAGTCTGTAACTGACAACCTAATTTTGTATTAAGTATCACTTGTTTCTCAGAATTAAGACCGCCTTTTTATATGAAATAACTCTATACCCAGTAAAGCTGGATGTCTGAAATTTTGCCAGAAATAATTTAATTATATGACTAAAGCATGTACAACATTTGGTTGGTCTACGGCGGGTTCGAATTGTTCGAATTGCCATACAGTTTCATCTTTTATATGAACATCTCTCTATAAAATAGTTCATTTGGTATTTACTGAAAGGAATTTAAGAATCTAAAACTTAGTTTAATTCAAATTGATTTTTAATTAACTTTTTCACAAAATTTTATAAAAATTAATTTTTTCTTTTGAATTTAAAATATATTTTGGACAAAATATTCAATTTACTGAACAAAATTATTCAAATATAATTGTCATATTATTTAAAATTTCACAGACAAATTGAAAACAGTAAAAATAAAAAATGAAGAAAAGATGAAAAGTCAAGGATTAAAATTAATAGTAAATAGCTTAAGGCCAAATTAAGCAATAAGGAAAGCTAAAAAAAAAATTTGTACTTAAGGAAATAGATAATAAAACAAATAATATAAATTAATTTTATTTGTTTTAAATTTTTGATAGTTATTTTAAAAAAAAAAGTTAAATATTTTAAGAAAGTGAAAAAAAAACCTTTTTTTAATTTAAATAAAGTTATTTTAACAATTAGTAATGACAGGAAACTAATTAATATATATTAAAATCTTAATAATTTATTTAATTTTGATTATTATTTTTGTTGAATTAAATAAAATAATTTTTTCTTCCTTAATAAAAAAAAGTTACGGATAAGAACAGTATAAAGATTTAAAACTAAAAACTTCTTATTTCATTTTAAAGAAAACCAAAGACTTCAATGCTAATTAATGTTAAAACATTTTAAATTCAAAGAAAACTTGATACTATAAAAAATTAATACGTTTGACGTTTATTTTTTTCCCCTCTATTTTTTGATTAATTAAGTTAATTACCCCAAACACTTATATTTATTTTTAGAATTGACTAAAGAATCTTGTAATCACATATATTTAAATTTAATTTTAATATTAATTAAGTTTTTCTTTAATTATTCAAATAATTTGATATTGGATTAAAATGAATTATCATTATTGTCAATTATGTTATTAATGCAGGAGTCAGATTTTTTAATATCCTATTTAACATTTTCTAAATACTCATTATTTTAGGAGGTAGGTATTCGAAGCAGATTTAAAGATGAACGGATATCATTATTTGCTTTTTTTAAAAGACTTAATTATAATTAACAAATTGGATATTATTAACATGGATTAAAATTATCCTTTCATTTAATTGACTCATAATTATCATTATAATCACTTTATATATACATTTTATAATATAATAACTAAATTAAAATTTTTTTGTAAAAAGTTAAATTAAAATAAAAAAATTATATGTATATTATATAACTTTGATCCTGTGTAGATTTGATCCGGAAGGTTGATCTCTCCAATGTTGATCTAATGTTGAAGGAAAAAACAAAAAATTTTAAAAACCTAACAATAATTTAAGAATTTGTTTTGATGTGAACGACAAGGGATTACAATAAAAGAATCGGAATCAGAGTCATAATCAGATTGGAAAATGATTACATTTTTAGCTTTTTAGATTTGCAATGGACATTATTCAATCTTCGGATGTAGATACTGGAGCCCCCCTAACATTGGATATTGATAAGTACATCATTTTATATCATCATGTAAGTCATCTATGGGACCTCCCCAATCATAGGATGTTGATATATATTTGCACTTCATTATATCTTGTATATTCAAAAACATAACATAAGTTGATAATAACGCAGAGCGCTCCACCAAATGATGATCATATCAAAATGAAAGCGTAAGTACAAAAACAAACAGGAAAAAAAATAAAATTTAAAAAAAATTTAACATGTACATGATATTAATGGTGATGGTGATGTCTTCATGTACATTTATTATTACTATATTAGCTTAATGGATTCATTAAAAAAAAACAGAAAATAAATTAAAAAATCAAAATTGATATTATTTTTAGTTTTAAAAGATTTTAACTTATACCTTAAAAAAAAATTCCTTAGTTTACTTAATTTTTTTTTTTTTTTTTATAATTTTTAAAGGAACTTTGGAATCGTCATCAAAGTTAGTTAACTCCCTGCACATATTTTTTGAATACGAGTTTATATATCATTTAATAATTATATAATATTCAGTAATATTTTGTATTCCTGTTTCTCTGTTGGTACAAATGTAGATTTTAGTGATAGCATCGTGCAATGAAAATCATTTAAAAAAACAAACTATGAAATTATGTAGATATATAGGGAAAGAAATCAATGCCTCAAAATGCCTTAAAACATCGATATAGAAAAGGAAGGTATGTAGATACTATAAGAGTAGAATAGAAGTAGGTGTAGGTAATTGTTGTTTTTTTTACTTTATTCTTATTACAAGTAGTTTTGCAGTACATAAGATTAACAAGAATATGAGAATATGTAACTTGAAGTTAAACTTGAACTTATAAAATAAAATTGATGGAAATTAAAATTTTCTTGTAATTAAGTTTAAGTTATGTTTTTACTGTTTTTTGTAATTTATTTTATTATTTTAAATAGTTAGTTTTAATATTTTATTATTTCGTACAACAAATATTATTATGTAATCTGGTCATATTTGACATTTTAAAAATTATTAAAATTTAATTTATATATTTGTATATTAATAGTTTTGAAGTTAGATGTTCATAATAGTATTATTTAATGTATAATTTGAGATATGAATTAATAATAAAGTAACCTATTAACAAATATTAAGTTACGTTTAACAAAAGACTAATATAATAAATGTATGCAATATCTTACACGTATCTTATTCAGAGATTGAGGGTTGTCTACTAATATATTATGAAAGATGTATTGTTGATATTAAATACCTAAATACTATGGGTTCTATGGATATAGATTTTCCATTAATTATTTAAACTATGACTTTTACATAAAAAAAAAACAAATAATGTAGCAACAATAAGTTGATGCAGTCGACTTAGTAATACCCTACACCTGAAAAATTTTATTTATTTATAAATTTCGAAAATATGAATTTTTAATTTTAGGGACACAAGGAAAATAGGATAAGGGATACTCTTGTACTAAAGCTGAAAATTATATCTTGATTGATTTCAAAGATATGATTGCTTGTTTTGGCTCTTCGACAGAGCACTTAATTTTTTTTAAATTATGTAAAATCCGGACGGACGAACATCGCTAAATCGACGAAGGGGTTGACGCTGATTAAGAATATGTATGCATTTTCATATCTAACACGGCTCGGTAGCACAGTCGTTATATAATGCCAACTTTATTCGAGGAGCCTGGGTTTGCGTCACTGCAAAAATGAAATAAGTTTTATCTGATTTACCAAACTTAATCTTTGAACTGTGTAATGACGTTGATGTAGTCACGAAAGTCATAATCAGACGCCTTCATTGGCTCGGTCACGTTGAGTCAACCGTCAATCGATGCTCCACTCAAGAGAATATTTGAAGTCAGACCTCAAAGAAAGCGACAACGAGTGAGACCAAACCTCCATTGGAGAGATGAGACATAAGCAGACTTAAAAAAAACACACATCGCCAATTGGATTAGATCTGCGAAAAACTGAGAGGAGTGGAAGGGGATATTACATCAAGTCCAGAGCCTTCATAGTTTGTAGTGCCTAACATGTAAGTAAATGTTTAAATTTATATTAAACTATCTAAATTTTGTCAATTTAAATTATTTAAAAAGTTATCTATAAATTCAACTTGAATTAATTTTTGTTTTTATCAGGTGTTCGTCCATTTCTTTTCATTAATTTGTTACAATCTCATTGACTAATTACAAATATTTTAATTTTTTTAACACACATTCATTTACTATCAAGTTGATAATTTAGTTAACATTTGAAAAATTTCAATGATATATGTACACATCACATATTATAATTTCTCTCATGAAAGTGCAACTATTATTAAAATATCTTGAAGTCGTTAAAAAAATTTTAATTTTTCTTTTTAATATATCAGAATGTTTTGTGGAAATTGAAAAGAAGAAAATGGAAAATATTTTAGGAAAAATGGAAATGTTGTGTATATAAATAAAAAAGATGATTCATGATTAAATTCAAATGCCATTTTTATATCAAAAACCAATGTTTAAAGTCACGCGATTTCATATTATGTCCGTTTATAAAAACTTTTTTAAGTTAAAAAAAAAATTATTTGAAAAGTTTGTGTATTCCTGGGTTGTTATGGTAATGATGTTACCAATACACAGTTACATACTTAAATGGAATAATACAAAGCAGTAAGCACTAAAAACGCTTTTTAGCAAATTTAAAAAAAAAAATGAAACACAATATTAGTCTAACATTGTTCGTCTGTCCGAGTGCTTAGTAAACATTTACGCTATTTAATATTAAATTTAAAGAACAGTTACGCATCGTAATATGTAATTAATTTTTCCTATAGACCCACAATGCTACGGGGTTGCCGTTGGAAAAATAGAAATGTATATACTCATAACGCTACGGAGCAAATTTTCGGGAAAATAGGAATGCATATAGAGAAATATATAAACAGAGATATTTTGGTGGAAGTTAGATCGAAATTTTGAGGAACAGTTAGAATTCATTAAAACACCCATTTAATTTATGCTGCTTTACGTTGCTCCAGTTTTTTTTAAGTAATATACATGTAGGACTCTTTTTAAAACATTGAAGAAACAACCTCTTTTTATTGCAAAGTTCTGCAACGACTGACCACAACCTTCTTGAGATAACCGGCGGTAGGCACACCACAGACATTTTTTAATACTAGTATTTAGAAACATTCTTTAACGTTTATATTTGACATTTGAAAATTAACTTTGTAACTTTGAACTTTGTAAATCAGCTTTTACACTTGCATTGAGTGTTTTATTTCATTTGAATATAGTATTATTGCAGATAAAGACATTCGTGTTTTTGGCATGTTTTTCTTTGGGAAAAATTACGTTTCTTGTATTGCAAACTCAGATATGTCAAAAAAGCACATTCATTGTTTTGGCATATAAGTGACGATATCTAACATTCTTTCTTCCCCATACAAATATAAAAGCTGCTATTAAAAGCTTAAAGTTAAATAATGAGGGCTTTCTTAAAGTTGATGCAAATGTCTCTTTATTTAAAATTTTTTCTTATACAGGGTGGCTCAAAACGACCGATATGGTTTGAATGTTTAATAACTTTTAAATTTATTTATATTTTTTATTTTTATTTTAGAATTTGTGAAGAAAACTTGGGGAATTGGAAATGGAACAGTACACAACAGAACAGCGATCAAAAATTACAAAAAGTTATGGAGAATATAAAAAATCTAAGACGTTTCTACATGTTATTCAGGGTGGCGCAAAACGACCGAAAAATAATAATAATAATTAACCATTAAATAAAAAGCTTATTAAACATTCAAACCATATTGGTCGTGTTGCGCCACCCTGTACATTAAATTTAACTAGTATCTCCCGGCACCTCGAAATTCGAGGGAAATAGTGAATGTCAATTGGAAAATTTTGGAAAAATATTTTGAGCGGTGTGCATTTTTATTGAATATCTATCATTTAATATATACAAACATTTTTTAATTTACAGATTAAATATTATAATTTATAATATTGTGTAATTATAAATATTTTTATTTAAGCACATTTCTATATGTATGAATGAACATTGTTTTAATTTTGGAAATGTACTTTCTTAAAAACCCCTGGTTCTTTTCATTTCTTATTTTTAATTGTAGTATAAATTTGAATTTTCAACATATATTTAAGATTGTTCTCGCGTTCTTTAAACTTACTAATAAATTACATTCTTATTTTTTTAAATATTCATTTTTTAAGATCTATTACTGTGAAGATGGCAGAAAGGAAAAAGATTTTTCTTTCATTTTAAATAGATTTTACTTAAAAAAAAAATCAAAAAACAAAAAACACAAAACTCATGGACTTACTGAAAGTCAAAACCCACAATTTGAATGGAAATTTTTTTTAAAAAAAATTTTCCAAAAAAAAAACCAACAAACAGATATTTAAATTTATTGTGCAATCTATTTTAAGTTAAATTACAAAGTACATAGTCACATAAATTTGTATGTATTTAAAAAAAAAAATATAAGTTTTATACTTAGGTTTTTTTTTTCACCTGGAGGGCTGAAATTATGCAATTTAAATATAGTCAGAGAAAAAGTCAGTAGACATTAAAACGCAAATAATTTATTTGAATTTTGGAATATTTAAGTTTTTTTTTTTATTTTATTTTTTTTTTATTTTGTCTCACCTAATACGGACACAATAAGATGATATGAGGAAGTAACTAAGTTGAAAGTTTAGTGAATTCATCATATCCAGCATATAAAGTAGGAAGTTTATAAAGAATTCAATTCTTCTTCATTTTTAATTATTATCTTTTGCAACTTGGGAGATTTTTTTCTTATTTATTTTTTTTTTGTTTTTTTTTTTAATGTCTAATTTTGAGAAATGAAACGTTAGAAATGTTGGTTACGTTTTAATGTTTAAAATACAGGTGTATAAAGGTGTACATATTAAAAGCAGTAACAAAAAATACAAATTTACATTTTTATAATGTGTCCATTCTATGAGAATTGTAGAATGGTAATGAGAATCTAATAAATTAAAAGTTAAATGGAAGAAACAAAAAATTTCCGTTTTTTTTTTTTTTTTCAAATATAAAAAATGTGATTAAAAATTATTTTGGATAGGTGCACATTCAGAATAATTAGCAAGTTTGATTATTTTTAAAGTCGGTACCTACTTATGTGTAGAAAATGTGAAAGAAAAATTATAGGTAGGCTATTAATTAAATTTATTTATATTGCAAGTTAAATATTAATATTTTGTTGGTTTTTTCAACTCCTCTTTTTTTTGTCTCTTTCTTTTATTTTTTTTCCTAATTGGTTTGTTGTTGACCTTTACTGTTACATAAAATGAAAGAGTAACAAGAAAAATAATTACAGTTATAAAAAAAAAAAAGAATGTTTGCATTTCATTTTTCACACACATTAATCATTTGTTATTTAAATATGTTTTTAAGGGTTTTGGTACTGCGTTGTTTTATTTGAAGAATGTTAGGCAATTATTTAATAAAAATGTTGACTAATAAAATATTAATTGGCAAATTTGTTGGGGTTTAAAAAAACTTTAAACTTAAAATTAAAAAAAAAGGCTTAAGAAATTAAAATGAATAATTCAAATTGACATTTGTTGAAGAAAGCTTTTTAATAAGAGAAGGCACGCCTATAAATATGCAATCATATTGAAAAATTATTAAAAACACATTATCTCTTCTAGGGGAGCCTTGGTAGAATAATGGTTAAGTACCTAGTGTACCAACTGAAGAAGTGTAGGGGCGATCTGATCGGATGTTTTTTTCAAGGAAAATAACTGAAAAAAAAAATAGTTTTCATTATAGTAAAAATAGTAAGTTTGATTCACTTCTAACAAAGGTCTAATATCTCTTACAAGATATTGGTTTTTACATTCCCAAGTTTTTCCAATATTTATAAGAATAATATTAAGTTTATAATTCAAATTAAATATAAAAATAAATAAAATATCGATTCAAACTAACATAAAAATTAAGCTAATAATTTAAATGTTAAGTATATAAGAAAGAAAACCGTTTTTGTAAATTTTTCTAAGTTAAGATATTTGTAAGTATAACGGGAGAAATAAAATTTAAAGTTAAAAAAAAAAAAAAAAAAAACTCCTACAAGGATGAAGAGTTCAGTAAAACAAATTTTCTCTGGAGCTCTGTAGCCTTTGATTATGTAATATATCTCGATAAAAATGATTATGTTCAAAATCTTAGACGTGTCCTTATTTAGTATACCACCAGACAGTAGATGGGCTACATGTAAAACTATTGAATACTGTTAATATAAATAGAAATTTCTTTAAGTATGGCAGAAGTATTACTTTTGAAAGTACAAATGTTGCTAGTAAAATCTAATGTAAAATATATTTGTTGTATTTATGTACGTTTAGTGTAAGATAGGATAAGTTTAATAAAGTTAAGCTAATTTAGAATAGGTAAGATGCGAAATATTAATAACACAATATAATCAAATTTTAAAATGTTTATAACAATACTTTTTATAACAACTTTAAGTAAAGTTTTTTTTAGGTTAAGGCATATAATGGCATACATTTAAATAAATTAAGTTTAATTTAAAAAAAAAACTTAAAAGGCCTCAAGAAAACCTGTTAATAAGTCCGAAATATAATGTTGGAGCTTCAATGTTAGCTTTTAATTTTGGAAAAACATACACTTGTGAATAAGTTACTGTTTTATAAAAACATAAAAGTTTTAATTTTTAAAACCTAGTAGCCCTTCAACGGGGAAGGTTCCCAAATTTTTGTTTAGGAAACTTTTCCATTTTTTTCGGTTCTAGGAAATCAATTGTGAACTCCAACAAAATTGAGAATTTTACCTAGACTTTTATTATCTAAGTAAAAATGGTTAAAATTAAGAGACAATTTCTTCAATTTAAAGAAGCCCTTTCAAATTTAAAAAAAAACTTTAACATCTTTTGAAATATAATGCTGCAGCTTTAAATTTTGTATTTTTGTAAAAAAAAATTTGGACAGGTATTCAAGTTACAGGTGTTTAAAAATAGAAAAATTTTAATGAGCCCTTACAGCTCCTAAAAAAAAATCTTTAAAATACTTTTTGAACCTTAATGAGAAAATCTGAAGAGTTTCTTTAAAAAAAGAATTTATCTGAAATAATTTCATTATTAGAAAGAATTAATTTAAAGTTTTTTTAATAAAATATAAACTTTTATTTATTTTTAATTTTATTTATTTTCATATAAGTTTTCCTTTTGTTTAAAAAAAAATGGACAGGTGAAACTTCAATAAAAATAATAATTTAATTTAATAAAATTAATAATTTATTCATGTAAACACGTATATTGTATAAAGAACTCCAAAGACTATAGACGATAATGACTTTGAGAAACTATTTAATAAACGAAAAGAAGCTCAGTCGCCATGAACAGTAAAAGTTATCTAATAATCCTTTAAATTGCTTAAAATAATATTAAAGGCTAATTGTTTGAAACATAATAGTTTTACAAATTATATTATTACATAAGATTTAGTTATAGAAATTGCAACGATAGGATGCAACTAATGAACATTTTGATTAAGGAAGTAAATCAACACCAATATTGTAATAGATCATTAAAATGATGTTCCTCTCTCTGTAGGCCTTTATTAGATATTGGAGTAAAAAAAGTACTTTTTAACACAATTATGATTCATGGTCCATTAAATTGAACAAGTTTTTTCAGAAATTGTTAATAAATATTATTAGTTAATTTTTGTGAAATATTTAGTTAGAGTTATTGGTTGCCCATAGTTTAAAAAAAATTGCACAAAAGAAAAGGAGTTAAATGTTATTGGATTTTATAGGAATTTTTGCTTAATAATTCTTTATTAAAAATCCTATAATTTTTTCAAACTTATTTTTAATAACTTGACCTTTCGTAATTTTAATAATTGACGTGAAGTAATATTGATTAAATTTTAACAGTATATCATATAATAATTAACTAATCAAAAATATTACATAATTAAAGTTAAATTTTAATTTGATATTAAATAAATTTTTAGGTAGCATTACATTCTATTACAAACTATTTTAAATAAATGTAGCATTTGCAACATTGCATACTCAATTTACGTATTCCTTTTCAAATTATTTCAACAAAATAAAATTTAATTATTTAATTTCTTGTATTATACTTTAATCAAATTAGTTTTAATTTTATAACTATTTTCCTTAAATTATAATTAATTAAAATTAGAAAAATAATAACATAATAAGGAATAAATGTGTATAAGTAAATTGTAATCGGAAGATTCAATTAATTTTAAATTATTAAATTATTTTGACGTGTTGGATATTGTTGAACTAAATGCCTGTTTAAAATTGCTATTTTAATTTAAAGTAATTTAAAAAAAAAAAAATTATTTTTTAAATCATTTGGAAAAATAAATTGAGATCTGTCAAAAAAATGCCCTTTTTGACTTTCTACCGTTTAGTTTTTGCTACGAACTGTGACTATTTAAGATCTTAGGAGTAAACTCAAAGCATAATCTGTCATAAATTTTTATCAGTTTTAACAAAGCTGTCAAAGAAACGTCAAAATAAATAAAATATAAAATAAAACTTAAATTAAGTGCTATTTCAAATCACATCCTTGTTTTAAAATAAAGATTGGAAAAATTAAAAAAATAAATCAATTTAGATACAGTATTTGCGTCATTTCAAAATTACCTCTTAGTTTGATCCTTCGTCCAGGAATTTTTTGATGTTTGTAGTGATTATATAAAAAAAAATTTCCACAACCCTTATTTTGTTTCTATAAATTATGTCAATTGCTGTATTAAAAGGACAAATAAAATTGATTTCTAAAAATTGGCTAAAAATATAATAGTGCCTATTACTGGTGCCACTTATTCTGTCGGATCCGAGTGATTTGAGGTGACAACGCTAATTGCTATTACAACTGTCACAATCCGACTTGAAAATGTGACTCAGCTGTCACTTATAAATTGTATGTGATTGGATAGTTTTTTGTTTGTCAGCTCTGTTTGGTTTGAAAAATTTTGAATTTTTTTTTTTTAAATATTTATTATGACTTCTGAAAAGAAAATGTAACTAAATATTTATAAATGTATTTAAGAAATTTGAATATTTTTACAATTCAATATATAAAATTGAATGATAAAATTTATGGCGAAACTTCCGGAAAGGGGTTGTGAGCTATCAAGATGACGTCATCACATAACGGTACTAAATATCTCAAAGTTTCCGAATATAAATACCATTAGTGGCGATGGCGCCATCTAGTGGTCGAAAAATGCATTACAAAATGTTCCTAAGATTTCGTAGCATTTTTATTAAAATGTTATCTTTTTCCTGTAAGACAATAAACTGGAACCAACATCTTACAATATTGTAGGGCATGATATTGTCTTTCATAAACATCTTGTTTCATCTGGATCGGTGCTACCATTTTTAAGATATTGCAATTTAAAGTGAAAATTTAAAAAAAAAAAAAAAAAAAAAATCAAACTTTCAAAAAAACTACTATAACTGTGAAATTTTCAAAAACACCCTGTATTATTATTATACCATTAGAAAGGTCTCTTAAAACTCTTTCCAACAATATATAATAAGTATGGCATATGTTGACAAATAGCCCCACCAGAGAACATAAATGCAAAAATGACACAACAATATTATCAAAAAATACATTTTCATACTTTATTTCTCATAAATTTATTTTGGCTTTTTGTTTTCCAGTTGAAATATTTATTTTAAAATGTAATAATGTACTTTATAGGTTGATACAACATTGAGTTAGGTTTTAGTAATTTATTTGGAGGGATTTTGGAGGTGACAACCTCATAGTTTTAAAATTTTTTTTAATTCAAATATGTATGTAAAAATATAATTAGAAAGGACCTTAGAGTTAGCTACAAAATCACAATTATTCGCTTATATGATGTTGGTTCTAGTTTATGGTCTTACAGGAAAAATATAGCATTTTAATTAAAATGCTACAAAATCTTAGGAAATTTTTGTAATGCATTTTTCGACCACTAGATGGCGCCATCGCCACTAATGGTATATATATTCGGAAACTTTGAGATATTTAGTACCGTTATGTGATGACGTCATCTTGATAGCTCACAACCCCTTTCCGGAAGTTTCACCAAATTTATTATTTCAGTTTAAAAGAAAAACAACAAAAACTCAATTTGAACTACTGGTTGAGTAAGAATCCAGAAATTGCTAAATCTTTTAAAGCTGGAGGAACCATGTATGAAGTTGACCAAAAATGAAACTAAAAACAAATCGTTTTATTATATTTTGAACAGTTCCTGAGAGCTTTTTTCTTTATACGCCGATTCTCAGTTTCTTCTTCTGAATCACTTTCACTAAAATATTGATCCACACTTCTAAAAAAAACATTCTCTTATATCTCATTCTCTTATATCTATTTAAAAACACATCAACGAATCTTGTATAAATTTTTAAAAACCTCCAACGTCAAACGTAAATTCATGCAAGTATTCCTATCAATGTATATTAAAAAAGCGTTCAGAAATTGTTTGCAGTCGTATGGTTGCCAGATGACAGTTGTAATACTTAAATATTTATAAATATTGAATATTAAATATAAATATAAATATTAGTTTTGAAAAATATTTTTAATAATCAATACAAATATGAACGAACAACTTGATTTTTAAATGATTTTCAGAAAATCCAGTAGCGAGCTGATTTTTGACAGAT
Organism: Dolichopus griseipennis; assembly: GCA_963082915.1. Taxonomy (NCBI): domain Eukaryota; kingdom Metazoa; phylum Arthropoda; class Insecta; order Diptera; family Dolichopodidae; genus Dolichopus; species Dolichopus griseipennis. The sequence goes on along the minus strand of OY720441.1, from coordinate 69,901,391 downwards.
AAATTTTTGTATTTTTTATTCTTCAATAAATTATTTATTACTCATTTTGATTTTTGACAGATAAATTTTGTATGAGAATTCTATATAAATTTTATTTTGTAATACCAAGTTATATAAGTAAACGTACAATATGTCAATCGATTTGAATATATGACAATATCTTAATCGATTTTTAGTTAATATTATAATATTTAATTAATGTCATATATAAATCGATTATTTATTAATGATATAAAATGAATATCATTGAATAAAATCATTTTCTTTTAATTAAATTTATAATATTCAAAAAGTTATTACTATCATGTTTCTAATTAATTATTTTTCTTGTACCAACAACAAAAATATGTTCTTTTAAGGAAATGCGTTTTGCAAGTACATTTTATATTTTTATTTTATATTTTGGTTGACGTATCCGATATCCGATTCGAAAAAATATCTATGGATTGCTGTATTAATGATTTGTTTTTTTTTTTTGTTTTGTGTTTTTTTTTTTACTATAGGCTACAATTTAATTTTTTATTTAGAAAATTTTATTTTTATTCATTAAATAAATAAATATCAAATTTCTAAAAATCGCTATAAAAATTCACATTTTTTGTGACAAGTCATTTATTACATCCGTGTTAATTAAATGTTTTAGTAGCTTAGCTATAACTGTAATATCTGATTTAAATATTTAAAAAATAAATCTTCTTATAAAAATGACCCTATATACCAGGTTTTCGTTTTACATAATGAGAGAAATGATTGCATAATTTTTTTTTTTTTACCATCATCTTACTCTAGAATTTCATTAAATCCAGATATAGGAATTCTACGAACATTAGGTAAAAAATGCAGCAGCAACTGTAGAAATAGTAGAAGATTTTTTAATTGCTGGCGTTTTCTTATTTAATATAAAAACAAATAAACATTAAAATATATATAGAAGAAATAAATTTGTAATTATTATAAGAAATTACACAATTGTTTATAATAAAAAGTAAATTGTTTTATTGCCAGTAGTTTTTCAATTTTTTGTTTTTCTAGAAATAAATAAAAATTTAATAGGGAAAAAAATATAGGAACTGCAATAAAATAAAATAACTATAAAATGAAATAATAGGAAACGCACACATGATTTTATTATTTCACTTTTTCGTTTTTGTTTTTTTTTTTTTTTTTGTAATTTATTTAAAGTGCAAAAACTTAATCTTCAATAAAACTAAGATTTAATGAATGAATAATGAATGAAAATTGTCTGAATACGTTGGTTAGATAATTTTTTTTAATATAAATTAAGCGCGAAAATTAGTTTTTGTTTTTGTAAGGGAAAATTCAATAGTGATTTTTAATTTTATTTAATAAAATACTAAAAAATAATTCGAATACTTGAAATTTATTCGAAAATATTGAGTTTTTTCACTTCTATTTTAAAAATTTTTTTTCAATTTAATTTATTTTGGCCTCGCAGAATTTGAAGGTGTGAATAGGCTACTGTGCTGTCCCTATATATTGATAAGCTTGGGAAGCGAAGGAACTTTTTTAAATTCTCTAGTTCTAATTCAATGTTGTGCTTGTGTCTTTATTTGCATGCACTCTTCCTGTTCTTTGACGAAAGTTGTATGGCTTTCGATTTTTCTATTACTTTAGGTTTTCAATCAATGGCTTCTTTGTCGATCGTGTCGCTCTATCCAATTTTGTTTTATTTTTTTGATGCACAGCTCTATAGATTGTTGTTTTCTAATATTTCACAGATATTGGTTAAATATTCTTTGAGCCATAATATCGTACATATACTGGGCGGCGGATATCTGTACAGGAATACTTTTAATTTCGAGACGGCAGAACCTATTTTGCACATGCTTCGAAGATCGTAAGTTAAGTTTCTCTGTTAATTTGCGATGATCGCCACAACTTCTATAATTGTGTATAGTTTTTAGAGTTTTTATTAATTATGGATTAATTTTTTTATTTAATCACTTAAAATTTTATATTTTACATTTAAATTTGGATATAAAATATCACATTAGTATGTTTTTTTTTCTTTTTAATCTCTAGACATAATCTTTAAGTTATGTTCGAGAACTTAAAAAAAGAACTTAAAAGTTTAATGTGCTACTAGTTATTACATTCATTATTCTCGTTACCCATTCCTTTTATTAAAATAAAATATATTATTAATTAATAATAGAGACTAACTTAAATCTCTTTTAGCGTTGATTGAAAGTGAAAAAAAATTTAAGAATTGCCCCTTAAGATGTACAGTTATGTAATTACGTAAGATTTTATTTAAAACTTTATGCAGTTTTCTATTATTTGTATACAAATTATATTTGAAGGGTGATATAATCATAGTTAAATTATAGTTAAATATATATATAAACTTATAAAAATATATATATCCAACCTATATATACATTTACATGTTGAAATTAATTATTTATTCACGTTGATAGAATAGAGTACCCACTCTCTGCTGCATTTTTTGAATTGTTAATTGGATTATACGATGTTTACAGTTGTTTAATTTCAGTTGTTCTTTCAGTAATTTTAATTTAATTTTATAGTACTTTTTTTAAGATTTCTTGGGATTTTATATGGTATTTAAACATTTTTCTAAAATAAATAAGTCTAATGGATTTTAACCTAACATTTTCACTAATTCAACAGTTTGAAGACCTAGACTACGTAAATGACATTTGCATTCTCTCGTACAAGTTCAGCAATAGGCAGAGTAAATTGGAACATCTACAAAATTTTGCAAGCAATATTGGACTAGAATTTAATATTAATAGGAGCAAAGTGATTAGAATCAATGCCGCTGTAACACAAATAAACGCTCAAACAATTAAGTATATCAATATCTTTTGCTATCCAAGAAGACATAAATAACCGACCCGTAAAAACTCACAAATCTCCAAAAACACAAAGCTGCAGATTTTCTGGGCATTCGTAAAAAGTAATCTAATGTATGGTAGAGAGAACTGACTAACTTCCAATACTAAAACGTGAGGATATATATAATAAATAAATGCCTTAAAATCATAAGTATAATATTCTGGCTTAGAACTATCACGAATACAGATTTATATGGAACTTAACTGGAGAACAACCAATATCATCAAATAAGGAAAAGAAAATGGATGTGAATAAGACACGCATAGAGATGCATAACGAAAATGGTCCTTGAATGGAACCGCAAGGCTTTAAAAGACGTAGTTGGGCAAATACGAACTGGCGCAGAACAATATTAGAGCTAAACACTACTAGTATAGCCTGGGAGAGTGCTAAATAGCACCTTTAGCATCTAACAGAGTTCGATGGAAATGTCTAGTGGAGGTCTTATGCTCCCAAGCGGAGTAAGGAAAAAAAAGAGATTTCTTCATACTGTGTTGTGGTTTATAGAGAAGTGAATTTTCAAGTTTTTTACACACTAAGAACCAAGAGAAAATTTCAAAATTTTTTCCTTAAATTAGGTGCAAGCATAGTTTTACTACTCTTAAAAAAAATTTTAATTTTATACAATTCAATATCTGGTGCAAAAGCGTATCAACTTATCCTATAATAATAAGTGGTAGATCAAAGTGTTTTAGATAAAAGTGAAAAGAAACCTTACTTATGTTAATTTTTTTACAATTATTGAAAACGCGCGCTTAATAATCAACAAGACTAATAATATGTGTATGTTTTCAGATGGAATCATAGAATTAAAGAGATACAATTACAGAAAAAGAAAAATAATATTTAAATCCAGGAAGAAGGAAAAGTTTTACTTTTGTTTTATTGTTATAATAGAATTTTTTTTATATTATCTTACGGGTTATATCTGTACCGCTTTGTTTTATTAAAATTAGTGCTGAAAAAATAAGACAACAACAAAAACTTAATCTAACACGTATTGTTTGAAAGAAAAACAATTCTTTGTATTCTTGAAAAAAAAAATTATAAGTTAATTAAAAAAGTTTAATTTTTGTAGAAATGCAAAGTAATTCCGAAAAAATAAAATAATATATGTTATATTAGATAAAAATCATGTTTGAAAAAAGTTTTCTATACTGTTCAATATCGATTCACCGAATTCAAACACTTTCACATTAATAAGACAAAATTAATTGTATATTGCTGGCAACACCAAAACTGTCATTTAGTAACAAAGAAATCTTAATTTAGTTTAATAGGTAATTTTTGGAAATTCTAATATTGGTTCTTAGATTAATTTGTTCCTAATAGTTGCTGGGTGACACAGTGGTTAAAGTACCAACCTTTCATACGAAAGGCCTGGATTCGAATCCCAATGAAAGTGAAAAAACTTTTCTGGTTTTCGACTTGACTCAGCCACCATTCGCCGTTGGGTTCAAATTAATGTCTTAATCAATAATTAATAATTATATATGTTTAATAAAAAATATATTAATATAACAATATAAACAAATACAAAATATAAACAAATAATTTAATTGAATAATATAACTCACAGATATGAAATACCATTAAAATTCAAATACAAATTATTATAATGTAAACAAAAATAGAATTGTATCAATTGATAATCTAAGAGGTTTCCTATGACCTATATGTAATAAGACCTACTACTATCTCATGTTTAAATTGTAAAGGAAATCATTAAGATTAATTCTAATAATACTAATATAATATGACCCTCTATTCCAACATGTACCTATGGTACAGACAGGCTTATTAGCCTAACAGATACCGCTTGGAAAAAAATTTAAATTTTTAAAATAAAATTATTTCTTTACGTTATTGTAGAATAGAAGCAAACATAGATTTCATCACCTTGGCAACACTATAAAAATCTTAATTATGCAAAACATATTATTTTAAATAGTTCCGTAATGTATAACCATGTTACCTCGATTTAAATTACTGAAAAATAAAAGGGACAAGGGATGAGTAAGGAAGTGATCCAATTATTGTATATATCCGAGCTGAATCTTATTATCTTAGTCTGTTAAATTTTAATTTCATAACAATCCTTTTGTTCGGCTCATATTATCTTATATATGACTACCTGAAATAATTACTCTAATTTAATATCTTGTTAGAGATGAAAATAGGGCAAACTATAAATCATTTATTTTGTTAACAATTAAACTAATTAACAATATTGAGCGAACGGGTTTTGTCTAAGTGCCACATGCTTTTGATCTTAAAGATAAGTTAAAATAATTAATAGTTAAGTAGTTTTTTGTAAAAAAATCTTTAATTCGGCATTATTTTCAGTATTACAGAAGTTTTACATTTCTTTGTGCAAATATAGTTAGAAATGGCTCATATCCGTTCAGAATGTTTTTTTTGTTTTAAATTGAATACAAAACTAAATTTAACATTTGAAAAGTCTAATAAACCGTCATAATTTAAATCCAAAAGTTGCTAATTTGATGTTGTTTGAATTGAATAATTTCAATAATCATAGTAATTATGTGCTAAAATAATTCAGGAGTCAGATTATTTCCTATATTATCATTTATAAAAAATAAATTATAATAATTATTAAATATAATTTCCTTTGATAAAAATTATAATCTATATTTAACAATTTAATATTTTTATATCATATATAAAAATTTAAAATATATATATATATAATAGGTTCATTAAATATTATGTGTTTAGCACATGTTTAACAAGTGTTATTAGCAAAAAAAAAATAGTTTTTATTTTTAAATTAACTAAAATTAGTAACAATTATATTAAAAAAAGCGCCTATTAAAATAATTTACTCGAAATCTATAAAATATTTTTATTTATTCTAATATTAAATAAGTAGTATAAAATAAATTAGTAACTGTAACATTTTTACTACAGTAGTTTAAATAAATAATTGATGTGTTAACAATTTTTAATTACCATTATATAATAAAAGTCTATTTAGCAAGTACGACAATAAATAATTCCGAATAATTTTAAAGTATTTATTTGTAATTTGAAAGATAAAATTACATTTTAAAATTTCTTTCTCGATTCAAGTGAGAGATCAATTAATTACCGAACCAAATAGAGATATGCAGAGTTAATAAAAATCAATAAGTAGTAAGTCCTAAAAATTTTATTGATTTGAACTATTTAAAACTTCTTAAATGAGTGTATAGAACTGAATTTCGAAAACACAGAATTCGAATATAAAACTTGTAGAAACTCATATTTTCCAAGTTAATCAATTTAGTTCTATAATTTCGTATCTCTATATTTATTTAACGTGTTTGAAGTTTATCTTCAATGATGAGCTGATTTGAAAAATTTTTAATTAAATCAAATACTGATTAAGTTAATCTCTTGAAATGTTGTTATAAGTCTGAAGGTTAGTAGTACGTCATACAATTTTGCAAATGAAACTAAAAGTTCTTGCATTATCAATATCCGGTTGTTAACATTATTCGATTTATAATGGTTCCTGTTTGTAGAAGTTGCAGTAATTTCATTCTTATTAAAAAGTGAAGTGTAAATGTTTCTTAGGAATTCTAGTATTGATATTATTATAATACATACGTATAAACGTGTTTCCGAATATACTATTTTACAATTACACAATTTGCTGATATAAAGTATATGTAGAAATTGTGCTGAACTTATCCGGTAATTAGTTGGATTACTAACTTATCGAATAAAATTACTCCATTTACTATATATGGTGTCCATGGAAGTTGGCAAAGAAAAATTAGGACTCCACCATTTTTTTTTCAAATAAAAATTCATGATCCGTATGGGAATCGAACCCACACCCACTCGGTCAATAAGTCAAATGCTTACTTTCTATAACACCGAGCCCCCACACAAATCTATCGATAAAAATAAATAAAAATTTTTGATTTTCGAAATCTGACAATTGCACCATAGAAACTAAACACAAACCAAATTTCAATTTTAAAAAATTAATTAATAAAAAAAATTATTTAATTATCTAAAATATAAAGTTTAACTATTTGATGCGAGTTCAACAACTCTTCAAACTCTTATGATAATAAGTGAAAACTTATTTATCTACCAAATATCAGTTATCAAAACTTGGTTTATGGTTTTGTATTCTTAAAACCAACTGTAAGTTACAAGAGATAAAAAAGTTTATTTTTAAATATAACAGGAAATATAAATTCACCACACTATTCCCCTCTTATATGAAAGTTTCTAAATTAAAAGAGAACTTTTGTTCTAATTTCATTTGTACTAATTTTCCCATTATTCCCATTTCCAAAAATAAAATGCTCTTAAATTTTCTCTTTGCTTATCTGTTCTCTTTCTTTTTGTGGTGAGTTTCTCTTACTGCGTGGTGAAAAAAAATTTTTTATTATTTCGTTTTATTTTTTATTGAAGCTTAATTTAATTAAATTTTGTTGATGATTGTTGATTATTGTTTCACTGATCGTGATGTGGAACTGATCTTCTGAATGTTATAATTTTTATTTAAATTTATTCAAGAAGTAAAAATTTTGGGTTGAAAAAGTATCTAGAGATTTTTAGATGTTAAAGATGTTAAAGTATATCTTTTACATAAGTTCTTTCATTTCTATCAGAAGTTCCTGATTTTTAAATTAATTTATTTTATTTCTAAATTGTACCTGTTGGCAGCCCAGTTCCAAGTGATAAATTTAAATATATTTAAGTGGATAATTTGATATAACTTATAGATATGGAGTATTTAATTATACACGAGCAAATTTTCTTTGGTTTATTATTGATATTGAATATTTTATGAATTTAAAATTCAAAGGAGCCATTGTATGTAATAGGGGACTGTACATAAATAAATAAATAAATATAACTTAGAGTTGGTTTTTTAAAGAATAATTGTTTTTATTTCAATATAAGAAAAAAATTTAAGAAAAAACTTTATTAGTTCTTAAATGTAGTTATATGAAAAATATTAATAATTTTGGTCTAAATCTAAGTGTTATATAAATTATTTTTATTTTTTAATTGATTTAATTTAACTTATAATTAAAAATTTTTTTTGTAAATTAACTCTTCAAAACTTTTTAAAAATATATTAGAAATAAGTAATCTAAATTTTTTTTTGGTAGAAAAATAAAGTAATAAGATTTTCATTTAGGTGCTTTACAAAACGATATTATAGAAGAAATAGGAAATTATTTAAGTAGAAATTAAATGCCATTCTTTTAGAATAACTGTAGGCTATCTTTATGGGGAACTGTAAGTCTTTCAACTCAATTAAAATTTGATTTAAAAATTGGTAGTTAACCTTATTGTCAGATTTTAAGACTCTGGTGATGATTTCATATAGTTGTGTTTTATACAATATCAAATACGTGTTTTAAACACGGTGTAAAATTCGTATTTGGGAAACGTTTGTATTTTAAAATTTTAATTATTATAAACATTTCTAGGATTCAAGACTAAACTCTTATGTTCATTATATAATTTTCATATCAAGTTTACAAGAAACAATATCATAAGCTTCAAAAAGAATTATAGACAAAAAATATCCCTTATATTTAAAAGATTTACATTATGTTAAATAGTGGGTTATTCATTAATAAGTATTCGTTTAATTTTTAATAAATATATAAAATAAATAATTTTTTACTCTAAAACTTTTGTTTTTAAATTTAAATTAAATTAGTTAAAAATTAATTTTAGTTTTTATTTTTGAAAGAACTTGTAATATTCTTTGGTGTAAGCTTATTATGGCATTATTTTAGGCATTTCAGCTTTATAACACTTTTCGCAGGCTTTCATTTGAAATATTATATGTTAAATTATGATTAACTGTTTGGGAGATAAGTAGTTAAAAAATCGCTTATGTAAAATGCAGAAGCGTTTTATTAATTACTTATTTGAATAGCCATATTAAATGAAACTTTCAATATCGTCCATTAAAATATGGGTTGGTGACTAAATCCACAAACCAAAATCTTGAAATAAAAAATCCATAAATTCAAAATTCAAATTGTGACAAGATTCCAAACTGTATTAAAAAAATATATAGCCATTAAAAGTAATATATTGCCTTTTTCTGAAATATTCTGGAAGGGGCATTTTTATTCAGTCATAAGGGCTAGTATGGATTTTGTTTTTTTGTAGATTTAGTCACCAACCCTTAAAATATTACTTGTGCAGTGCAGTTAGATAATTGCTATGACTTGTAATAAAACTCCAGTTAAAATATTGCTTTTATTTTCTAATATAAATATTATAATAGTTTCAAGATATCTAGAATAAAATTGAAATTCACATAACTATTATATACTAGCTGTTGGCCCGTCACAGAATGACGGAATGTCAATTGAAAGAAAAACTTTTTCTAATAAGAATTATTCCTAATTTCATTATATACATGTACATATATTGTATATCAATATTATTTTCTTAAATAAAGTCGAAACTGTTACATTTTGTAACACGTAGATTATATTTCGATTCTAATAATTGATACACAAAAAAAAATGACTTATATAACTTCTTGTTGTTTCTTAAAAATTTGAAGATGAATAATAAGTTATGTAGTCTACCTTTTGTATGTTTTAAATTTGATAAAATTTCGGGGTCGTTAGTTCAAATCCCCCCTTCTTGGTGAATTTTTTTTTATAATTTCAATTAATTTTTTTTTTATTCAATTACGTACTTGTTTAAATTTTAAATTTTTAAATTTGATAAAATTGTTTGTTAAAAGATTTTAAATTTTTTTATAGGTTTATTTTGTTACAATAATGATCTATTTCTCCATCTATAAACTTTATTTAGACATATTTTTAAAATGTTGCTAAGCTCTGTATATTGTTTCATAATCTTTGTTTAGATTCAAATCGAAATACTTGTATGTTGGCAACATTCTGCAATGTACCTACTCAACATGTTTAATTATGTTTATTTTTATGGATATAAAATTGAATTATGAATTGAGTTTTGCATTATCAAATGCAAATTAATTTTTTGATTTTTTTTATTATACCTACCTAATTAAGTAAAAAAAATATACTTGCTTTGATTACCAAGGTGCAGTTCATTTGGCTTTATTTCAGTGATGAGATGAGGGAAGCTTTGAAATTGCTTTGAAACATTGCTTGTTTTATTTACTTTCCAAAGCAAAAAGCAAGCAACGCAACAAAGCGTACATTTGGCCTTCGCCATTATTTCAGTTTATAACTGAAACTAATGAAGACTTACTACAAAACTGTTCATGTGAAGCATAGTCTTAGTTTTTAATAGCAAAATGATTTACTATTTATTTAAAATTCCCAGAAAATCTTCTGTGATTTTTAAAACTGAAATCAATTTTTTCATAAACTAAAAAAATTTTTTTTGTTTTTATTTTTTAATAAAATATTTTTTGGCCTGCTTACGATAATTTATGATATTTTATTTTCTGAAATAAAACACATTCAACAAAACATTAATATTTTATTTTTTAATAATTGAACACATCCAACAAAACACATTTAATTGAATGCGTTTGTTACACCTCATTCTAGACAAATATAATAATAATAATAATAATAAAAATAATTATAATATTATCAATTCTTATAAACATCTTTTATATAAAATAAAGTTAAACATCTTGTACTATAATTCTAATTAATTTGAATTAATTTTTAATGTACCTAATCAATTATTTAATATTTTCTAATCATCTAACGAGTTTGTAAAACTTCATTAAAACTATAAAATAATCTAATCATTATTTACGAGTAAGAAACTTTATTCAAACAATAATTCTAATCAATTAATTATTTGTTGATTAATTCATATAAACTCTATTTGAAAAACGGTTTTTACCAGACAATGAATTAATGAACAATAAATTAATTCATTCACCGCCGAAGGGGCAAAAAACAAAACAAATTTTATCAAGAAAAATGATTTTTATATGCAAATATTTTAATATGGAAAATATCTTAAACGTAAACCTCAATCATTTTTCAAATCTTCGAATTCAGTAGCAAAAATATTTAAACTTTTTAAATTATTCGGTATTCAATATCAGAAAACAATTTAATAATTTTGTTGAGCACATTTTTCAAAAAAAACAGTTTTAAAAAATAATTTGCTTTAATATCAGTCTCGCCCGTCTGTTCTTTTGTTTACAAAATTTCAAAACTGCAGCATATCAGTGATTAACAGTGGTGTAAAGTGACTAATCAAACTTTTTTTAAAGTCCTGTCTATATTACAGTGCTGCTGCCCGGTAAAGAGGGAAATGTATTACATCTATCTTAGGTTTTATTTTATATTAGTCGATCTAAGTCGCGCTTTAAATACACTCAATCCAAATTTTGAGTACACTCGACCTGTGAGCCAATGCATTTTGCTCAAAAATTGAGTCATATGAGTCATAATCATTGAGTCTTAATCATTTGAGCCATAAACACTTAAGTCCTCTCAACTTGTGAGCACATTATATCGCTCAAATCGAGAGCAGACTCAAACTTGGGTCAACTTTTGAACTCAAAATTTCTAACTCTAAGTTGAGCCGAAATTTAAACTTCATACAACTCTGTTAAAAATTACAAATTCATTGAAAAATAGTCTAGATCTCATGTAAATCTTCTTATATTATTTTTGAAAATATATGTGTACATAAAAACCTATATTATCGCATACTTCCTTGTTTTCATTTTTTAAAAAATTTATATTTAAATTATTCATACATTAATTCCATAACAAGAAGCTTAAATAGAAGCTTATATTCTTTCTAAAGAAAAAAAACCATACCTAAATATTAAAAAGAGTTGGATGATAATTAATGAATGAAAAAATAAGAAGCAAGATAAAAAGAGTAGAAGTTAAAAAAAAAAACAAAGAACTAGGAAATATTTCCAATTTTTCGACAATAGAAGTGTTTAACATTACATATGTATCAGATAATAATCTTCAATATAAAAACTATAAAAAAATTAATATTTTGTATCTTTAAGATACATTTATGTAAAATATGAATTGATAGATTGATTTTATTTCTTTTTGTTTTTATATTTTTTTGTATTTTTTTTTTATTTTTGACTGACAAACTATTTTATAATATTTGAATAATTGATAAATGTGAGTCTAGATAATATTTGATTGACATTCTTTAAGTAGTTATTTTATACTTCTATATATCATTCAAATATTAATAATTTTCAATAGATATGTAATTGGGATGTTTTTTTTTTTCAATAGATATGTAATTGATCTGTTTATACCCCTATGACTATAAATGAAAAGGGTATACTAAATTTGAAATAACGTTTGTGACGCAGTGAAGGATAGAGGGGAGAGGGGGATGGGGAGGAGGGTATGGATCGGATCAGATTCGAAAATTAAATCGATTTAGCTGTGTCCGCACAGATGGATGAACGGTATATGTCGATATTACGGTTATACGGGTATCCCAGAGTTGGCATAGTATACTCTATTACACTTTTCCTCGTTTTCATATTAAATTCTAATAGATGTAGAACATTATGTAAAACAGTAGCTGTTACAATTGTTTTGCGAAGATATATATATAATATATTTAAAAAACAAAAATTGATTAATAATTGATGGATTCATTTTAATTTGTTCTTGTAACTCAAAAAATAAAGGAGCTAGGGTTTTGATACTTCACTTTTATGCAATAGTTATCACTAGGGCAAATAAAAATATGCTCTAAAAAATCAGTTTTAAGCGCTTAAAATATGCTCTAAAAAATCTATTTTAAGCATTTAAAATATGCTCTATGCAAAGGATATCAAATACATAAAAAAAGATCAATTACTTAGAAATCTTCAAATAAAATAAGTATTAACAATGTTAGACTAGTAACTAGGGTTCCCAACTTTACAAAAGCTGAAAAAAGGACAGGCTAGAAAAATTAAAAATTTTCTATACAAAAAAACCGATATTAACAATTTGGGATCAATAAATTTGTGTCCAGAATTTGTTAAGTTATAATCCATTTTATTTACTTTATTTTATTTAATCAATAAAAAATAATAATTAAAATAAAATAACAAAATATAAAGCTTTTCATAAGCCAAAACAAAAACATAAACAAAATAAATAATTATATTTTTATAGTTCACTATATTTTAATATTAATTATTATATTGCAATATACTTAGTTTACTTTATAAATTAAACTATTAATATTTTATTACATAGTAATGTTAGTTATTTTTTATTAAATAATAATAGAAATGACATAAAACAATATAATCAGAACGTCAAACTAGCCAAAATTGTAAATACAAAATGACATTTTGGCAGGGCTATGTAAATTTGAGTTTTGTCACTACCCAGTAAAAAATTGTCAAAACACTAATCAACAAATAAATTTCACTAACCCAGCAAAAACTTATTAAGCAGTTTCTGAGTTTGACATTTCGAATTTTATAGCGAAATGAACCACGTTACTAAGTTATTATGAAATTATTAATAAAGAATAGATATAAAAACTATGAAAATGTGTTACAAAATTATTTGTTTGTAAAAAAGGACAATTAGACGTCCTTTAATGTGTTGAAAAAGGACAAGGACAAAATGTGTGAAAAAAGGATTGTCCTTTCCAAAAAAAGGTCAGTTGGCAACCCTACTAGTAACACTATCTCCAAAAGTTGTTTAAATTTAATTTTAGTAAAAAAGTAGATAGTTTTTTACTTTTGAATATATTATTTTTATAATTTTTTATTTTAAAATTAAATTTAATGAATAAAATTAATTCATGAAACTAAAATATTAAAAAAAGATAAAAAGATAAATTAGAGAGTAGAATAAGTTAAAATTAAATTAAATAAATAAACATAAATTAAGGAAACATTAATTAAATAAACATAAATTAAAATAAAAATTAATCCAAATAACGAAAATCTTACATCTAGTAAAATTAAAAACTAAGTTTAACTGAAATTTTGGTTGCAATATATCACAATCATTTAACTTAAATGTTTAAATAAGAAATTCTTCCGGTTCGATCGTAGGTCGTAGGACGCTTTTGTACATTTAAAATCTCCTTTCTACATTAACTGTGTTAATTGGTGCGAATTTAAATGCAATAGTTTCGTTTGTCGTGTAATTTATCGTAGCATTTAGCGTAGCATATCGTAGCTTTACCAGTCAAAGCTGCAGATATAGTTTTTAATTAAGTTGAAAGTTTCTGAATCAAGTTGAAATGAATAATAAAATAAATATGTATATGTACATGCATACAAAGAGATTTCTTTAAATACCTAATACCTACTTGTTTATTTTGAAAGAATGATATTTTAAATAAATAAATATTTAAATTACATCAATTTTTATGTTTTTTTATGGAAAATATTTTAAATGCAAGAAAATTAAAAAAATTATGATATTTTGAACGAAAATTGTCAAAATAAGCCAAAATATGCTCTTAAAAGTTAAAATATGCTAAATATGCTCTAACAAGTGAAATATGCAAAAATATGCCCTAACAAATCTAGCTTAAAATTCATAATTTTTGTTGAAACGAATTACTATCATGTTCATTTATCGATAAGACATAAGGAAAAAAACATGCTAATGCATATTTTTATTTGCCCTAGTTATCACTATTGAAATCCAGTCACGATTTCAGAAATACAGCTTCTTTTTTATATGAAAATAACTCTATAGATGTTAAAGCTGGATATTTGAAACTTTGCCAAAAGTAGTTTAGTTTTATGTCCATATAGGTTTTATATGAACAATACTCTATACCTAATAAAGGTGGATATTTGAAATTTTGCCAAAAGTAATTAACTTTAATGACCAACGTCTGAATAAAATAAAGTTAGTGTAGTGGAAGAGTTTCGAAGAGCAGCCTTTCAACTTATATGAATTTCTAACAGAATGATATAATGTCTGAATTACGGTTATACGGGTATCCCAGAGTTGGCACAGTATACTCTATTACACTTTTCCTCGTTTTCATATTAAATTCTAATAGATGTAGAACATTATGTAAAACAGTAGCTGTTACAATTGTTTTGCGAAGATATATATATAATATATTTAAAAAACAAAAATTGATTAATAATTGATGGATTCATTTTGATTTGTTCTTATATGTACTCTCTATTTTTGCAATGGGGTTCAATAAAAGTATAAGAACAGATTTTTTTTTAGCAACACTTCAGGGCATATCAGTTAGTATTTTTTTTTTAATTGTGTTATAACAGTACAATATTATTAAAAAAAAAAATAATTAATTTTTGCGATCTTAATTGATATAAGCTATCAATTAGAAATGAAGGAACTTTAAAAAACCGTTTCATATAAGATCAAATTTGAGTCATGAGATTTTTTTTTTATTTAATAAAAGTCAAGTAAAGCATTTACAGTTATCGTAATAGAATATCACAAAAATCCTATGTAGAGAAGATTAATTACAATGTTATTAATGTTAATTAAAATTTTTTAATGTATTTATGTACATATGTAAAGATATATGTACATAAATAAAGGTTAATAAACTTAAAAACACAAGTTGTTCATAATTTATGTGGAAAAAAGCTCATGTGTATGTTTGTTTGTTGAAAAATGATTTATTCAATTTTTATAACAAATTAAAATTTTTGCGTAAATTTTTTGGAACATTCTTAATTTGTGAACAATGTCGTGTGCTAATTTTAATAAAATGAAAAATTTTTTTATTTATCTTGTTACATGCTGAGTTTAATATTTAATATTAAGTAGGCCGTTTAAGAGTGTGTAATGCACTAGTAATTGAAATTATCAAATTATATTTTGATAAATTCAATTACTTGTAATTAAACCATATCCATGTATATTTGAGAAGTAATTGACAGTTGATTAATTTTTAGGTGTGGAATTGGTGTTGCTATATTGAATATTTATATTTAAATATTGCATATGAAAGCGTTCAGAAAGATTTTGATCTGTTTAAAAATAAAACTGTATTTCTTTCTATTCTCGGATTATATAGATTATCCGTCGTAAATTTCGGTTAGATCCCGAAGTGGGGTCAGAGCTTTATCTTTGACCCCGATTAAATTCTAAAATGTCATTGAGATCTTTTGAATAGTCGAAAAATTAAACGTCAAACTAAAAAAAATAATTACAAGGAGACTCAAATTGATTCAACATACCAAAACCAAAAACGCATTTCAATCTATTATACATATTATTATTTTCAATTTAAAAATCAATGAATGCTGAATCAATTTTAAATTTTGACGCAATTAAAAAATAAACGTTCCCATATTTCAGGCAAGCTTGACGGTGTATGTACTGCGTTTATTCCGTAAGCTGTCAAAATGAAGTTAAAAGAAATAAGTAGGCAAACTGGTTCATTTGGATAAAAAAACTTTATCCTTGTTTGACTTTTTAGGCTTTAAATGACATTTGTTTGTTTGTTTTGAAATCTTTTGTCAAAACAACCACGTTTAATTTTTATGTCTTATATTTAAGAATATGTAAAATGTATTTCTTATATTAAAAAAAAAAAATTATAAAATAATTACTATGAAATAAATTTTTTTAGAAAACATTTTGGCAATTAAAAAAAATCTTAAAGTTGACAATTAAAAATATGGTTTTGACTTTTACAAATATGATTAACTTTTCATTTTTGACGTTCCAACACCGTACAATATTACGGCGTGGGAGGCGTCGATCTTACTTGAAGCATTAAAATGTATTTTATATTTTATTTAAATATGTATCTGACAGTTTGAGCTGGGTGCTTTTTTTTTTCAAACTCGCAATTGAAACTTTAATTTAATTATTGCTTTCAGCATAGATCTGGTTATAAAAAGAAAATAATTTGTATTTATTAATTTTTGTAAAAAATTTTTACTCGAAAAGTTATGGTAATTTAATGTAAATTTGACAAGTGTATCATGTCATTTGTCAATATTTATACCCGTGCATACATATATGAACATCGGGTATATTAAAATTACTCCTCCGTTTGTAACGCATCGAAATATAAGAGCTAGATATAGTGTCAAGGGTACGTATCGAATCAGCATCGAAAAGTGAATCGATCTAGCTATGTGTGTCCGTCCGTCCGTCCGTCCGTCCGTCCGTCCGTCCGTCAGCACGATAACTCAAAAACTATAAGAGCTAGAGTTCTGAAACTTTCACAAAGTAATTTTTAGACAATTTGTAGGTTCCCTATTGTTTTTGGTTAAAATCGGAGAAAGGCTTCGGGTAGCTGCCATACAAATTTTTCGATATTTTATGAGTATTTTTAAAATTAATAACGAAAAATAGAAACCAAATATAAAAACAAACAAATTGTTGTTTAATTATTAATCGATTCATGGTGTAGTGGTTAGGACATGTTACTTGTAGCAAAAATGTTTCGGTTCGAATTCAGGCTACGGATATTTTTTTTTTTTTTTAAATTCATTTTTTTTATCTATTTTTTTTTTTAATAAAATATATGTATTTATTTTATGTTTGAAAAAATTTTATTTTATAGAAAATTAGACAGAAGATTCATTTATATTAAAAATTATTAATTTTTTTTAATATTTCTATAAAAAAATTCAAAACTGTTATTTAAAACAAACAACTGATACTATAGCAACTACGATTATTTAAAACTGTTATTTAAAACAAACAATTTATACCATAGTAACTAGAATTATTTAAAAAAAAAAAAAATGAGATAAATAAAAACTCGTTTTGTAAAGAAATTATTAATTGTTCTATGGTATAGTGTGTAGGACATGGGACTGGTAGTCAAAACGTTTCGGTTCGATTCTTGGCTGGGGCAAAATTTTTTTTTTTTAAATTCATCTTAAAATTCTCATTTATAAATTATTTATTTTTTTTAAAACATTTTTAAAAAAATTCAAAACAGTTATTCAAAACAAATAATTGATACCATCGCAACTATAATAATTTAAAAAAAAATTTAAATGAACATAAGGTCGATGGCTTAGTGGTTAAGACGTCGACATTTTAATTGGAGTGTGGGTTCGAATCTCGTTGAGAGCATATTTTTTTTTTAAATTCATCTTTTTTTTTTAATTCATTTTTTTTTTATTAATTTTTTTTCAATTAAATATAAAAAAACAAATATTTTGAATTTTCTGTCAAACAGTTCAATTGCAATATAAAAATTTCTTATATATTTGATACACGCACGGGTATCTAAAAGTTGACAAGGGCAACTATAATCTTCCTCGTTTTTTTAAAGTTTTAATATTTATTTTGCGATATTATTTTTTATAATTTATTCATTTTTCATATTATTATTTACACTTATTTTAAACCAGTTTTTTAACAAGTTGTGAGTAATTTACACTTTAATAAACAAGAAATAAATTTGGCTTTAATTTATACAATCAATTAAATGTAAAATGTAGTCATCTGATGTAGTTATCATGACATTTAATATTTGACGGGTAATTAGATGTAGATGATTTTTTTCAAAATTAATAATGTAATAGAAATTATATATATATATATATATATATATATATATATAATATATACATAGAAATTAAAAGATATACTTGTTAAAAGGTATTCTTATACCTATAGAAGAATCAATGGTTTGTGCTGTGTCACTTAAGGAACTTGTCATTAAACTGACTTTTGTAATTGTGAAATTTTTAAACCCGATAAAATAGTATGTGGTTAACTTTGCCTTGGAACTAATTTCTGCATTTTGTGAATCATTTTGTTTAAAAAAAATTAATAAGTTAGCTTAACAAACAGTTAGCTATACCGTTTATTGTAATTAATATCTGAATACATAAATGTATATATGTACCTATATATTATTTACATTCCATGGCTAATCTTTATTTTCAAAATATCTTTGAAGAAATTTAATATGTAAAATAAATAACTTTCATACTGATTATTATTATTAATCAGAATGAATCACTTTCGTTAATTAATATTTCAGCAGTAGATATTCTTTCACTTTCTATGGAATTTACATCGGATCTCATCACATGGATATTAATTTTAAGTTGTCAAACTTTTTTTTTTTTTTTACTTTACTCGTTAACAAACAAATTAATCGTTATTCATTAGCGTTTTAGCTACCTTTCTTTGTAATTTAGATAGAAGTAAATTAAATTTTTATGAAAGTTTTACTTATGGTTTATATAAAATTTTTTTTTTTTTTTTGAGAAAATAACTATTCTTTCATTAAACTAGTTAATCAAATTTTTATAATTAATTTTATACGAAAATTATAAATTATCAGATATTCGTATTGCAATGGATGCCGATTAGTAGTTTCTAGAAAATTTTTTTTTAAAAATTTGATAATGTGAAGTTATGATATTTATGTTACGGTATCTAATCTAGAAAAAGTTGTACTTAATCAGTTTTTTAAGAAAATTTATAATTAATGTACTTTTAAATGAAATTAGGTTCCTGGATAACGTATAATGTTAATCTAAAAAATACCTTTTTAATTGTAAGTTCAACTTAAGTAATCACTTGGGCTTAATTAAAAACTGTGTATGAAATTAAGGTTGGTTCTAATGAATTAGAGTTTGATTTAAATCTGCTTTAAGAAGTTTTATTTACTTACTTTTCCAAGAAATTAAATATCAGTTAAGAGTATTGTAGTGAATGTGCTGCTGAAGCTTTTGATATTTCTAAAGTTTGAGACAAAGTTCGCCATAATGCTTTAATATTAAAATGCACGAATTTTTGAATTTTTCTTTGTAAAGCGACTGTAGATTTGTTCTAGAGTTAATGGTTCACATTAATTTAAGAATTTAAACCACCTAGAAACAACGATTAAATAAAAATACAAAAATGGAAAATAGTTAAGGGAGTTGGTTTTAAACGTCAAAAGAACTCAATACTGTCTAATCGCGCGTAAAAAATGTGATTTCTATTCTGAACTATATATTTTAAGGAGAGTTTTTATTGGAACAAACAATGGTTTTGAATATCTTGGAAATCGAGCTAAACTGAAAATTGACTTGGTCAAATCAAATAGGGCTTTTTATGTTGCTGCAAAAAATACTTCTCTGCATCTGATCTTCTTAACATCTATAAAACATTAAGCCGAAATTAAGTATAATTCCCACATATTTTAAATGAAATGTTTCTAATGGCGCTGTGATATCTTGATAAAGTGAAAAACAGAGCTATTTGTCTAATTGATAATCCTAGTGTTATCGCAATACTCACTTCAGTCAACCATCGCAGTACAGTTGGGCCTCTTACTTTGTTTTATACAAATCTACTTAATGCCCAAGCACAAAGTTTTTAAACGAGAAACAAGGTTGGAAACAGATACTTATCCCTAAACATGTTAGTCTTTGAAAAACTGTTTGTCATGCGAGTTTTGTAAAAGAATACCTCCAATATTGAAAAAGGATATTTTAATACAAACATCACCGATAATAGCCATATTGATACAGATATAAGAAACCTAACACATAATAATTATAATGATATTTTAAAGTCTATTTCGCTCAAAAGCATAAAATCTAATTAAAGAATATTTTAAGGAACAGATGTTTTGTAATAAAATTATATTATGTGAAAGTAAACGATAATCTGTTTTTAAAAAGCAATTAGAAATAAAGATATTGTAATTTCCCATACTTATTTAGAAATAAGACAAAATTATAAATAGTTTGAATTAAGAAAAATTACAGCATTATTGCTCTAGCTGTAGTAACGGTCAGTCGTACTTTTAAGATACACTCTGTAAAACTAATAAATAAATAAAGTATTTCGTTAATTAAAATAAAAAGTTTTATTTTATTAAAAATAAATAACTCAAAACAAAATTTGCGCACGTTATTATTGTTGAACCACATTTTCATGAGTTCTCTAAAGATTTCCTGATATCGTAAATGTGTTTGCGACGTAGTGAATACAATGTCGCATGATCGTAAATGTAAACTACAAACATTTTACATTGCCTCATGATCGTAAATTCATTTAACATTGTATTCGCGACCGAAATAAAAAAATTAAAAGTTATTTAAATTTTGAAGTTTTAATTTGATTTTGGTCAGTTGAATTTTATTTTTGTGGTGTTGACGTCCCTAATTTAAAAAAAAAAAAAATAATAGAAAAAAATTAAGTAAATATTAATTTACTAGCTGTTGGCCCGTCACAGAATGACGGAATGTCAATTGAAAGAAAAACTTTTTCTTTATTTCTAATTTCATTATATACATGTACATATATTGTATATCAATACTATTTTCTTAAATAAAGTCGAA
This sequence comes from Dolichopus griseipennis, assembly GCA_963082915.1. NCBI lineage: Eukaryota > Metazoa > Arthropoda > Insecta > Diptera > Dolichopodidae > Dolichopus > Dolichopus griseipennis. The sequence continues at coordinate 69,880,279 of OY720441.1, read as the reverse complement.
ACTGTTACATTTTGTAATACGTAGATTATATTTGGATTCTAGTAATTGATACACAAAAAAAATGACTTATATAACTTCTTGTAGTTTCTTAAAAATTTGAAGATGAATAATAAGTTATGTAGTCTACCTTTTGTATGTTTTAAATTTCATAAAATTTCGGGGTCGTTAGTTCAAATCCCTTCTTGGTGAATTTTTATACCCGTGCATACATATATGACATCGGGTATATTAGATTTGCTCCTCCGTTTGTAACGCATCGATCTAGACGAGCTAGATATAGTGTCAAGGGTACGTATCGGCTCAGAATCGAAAAATGAGTCGATCTAGCTATGTGTGTCTGTCCGTCCGTCCGTCTGTGTGTCAGCACGATAACTCAAAAACTAAAAGAGCTACAGTTTTGAAATTTTCACAAAATATTTTTCAATCAATTTCTAGGTTCCCTATTTTTTTTGGTTAAGATCGGACCAAAACTTCGGGTAGCTCTCCAACAACTAACTTTTTTAATTCCAATATTTTCATATAAAAATTTGAAATTTTGCTATGCATCTTGTATTTAACATGAAATTATATGAATTTTGTTTTTTTTTGTTTTGTTTTTTTTTGTAGATAACGATTTCGAGTTAGAATTTCATATGATTTAAATGATGCGTAGTTTATTTAAGATAAGCAAAAAAGTAGACAAAGATTTTTTTTAATATATTCGTGAATTAAAAATTAATTAAAAGAGATAGAATTGAAAAATTAGAGCTAGAGTTTTTAAATTCACACATAACATTTTTTTGACATTTTTGAGGTTCCCTATTCTTTTTGGTTAAGACCAGACCAAGGTTTCGGGGAGCTGCCACACAACTTATTTAAATCAATATGAATTTTTTCAAAAGTAATTATACCAGGAAGATGAAAATTACACACGGTTAGTTTTATAATGAATCAAGAACTTATATGAAGTTTCAAAATGTTACGACTTCATTTTCGGGGGGCTGCCATACAACTTCTTTGCACCAATATGAATTTCTTGAAAACTGATTATACTAGGAGGATGAAAATTACACACTGTTAGTTATATAATGAAACGAGGACTTATATGGAGTTTCAAAATGTTACGGCGCCGTTTTCGGGCAACCGCCGAACAAAGTTGTCAATTCGATAACTGTGAGTCTAATAAAGCTACGAGGTTAAAATCAAAACTGGGCAGATAAAGTAATAGGGCAAGTTAGTTGGCAAAGTTGGACATCACTCGGACCAACTTTTAGAGCGGGCTATTTTTTTTTTATGGTTTTTTTTTTCTTTTTGTTTTTAAGCAAAAATTATGGGATAAAAAGTTAAATTTTTTTTTAACTATTTTACTTTCTTATATTTTTTTTGTAATATTTATAATAGCATAGGGGAAATAAATAACGGTTAGTGTGTATGCACGGGTATCTAAAAGTTGACAAGGGCAACTATAATCTTCCTCGTTTTTTTTAATTTCAATTAATTTTTTTTTTATTCAATTACGTACTTGTTTAAATTTTAAATTTTTAAATTTAAATTCGATAAATTTGTTTGTTAAAAGATTTGAAATTTTTTTATAGGTTTATTTTGTTTCCATAATGATCTATTTCTCCATCTATTAACTTCATGTAGACATATTTTTAAAATTTTGCTAAGCTCTGTATATTGTTTCATAACCTTTGTTTAGGATTCAAATCGAAATACTTGTATGTTGCCAACATTCTACAATGTACCTACTCAACATGTTTAATTATGTACCTATTTCTATGGACATCAAATTGAATTATGAATTGAGTTTTGCATTATCAAATGCAAATTAATTTTTGTGATTTTTTTTATTATACCTACCTAATTAAGTAAAAAAAATATATTTGCTTTGATTACTAAGGTGCAGTTCATTTGGCTTTATTTCAGGGATGAGATGAGGGAAGCTTTGAAATTGCTTTGAAACATTGCTTGCTTTATTTACTTTCCAAAGCAAAAAGCAAGCATTGTTGCAGTGTACATTTGGCCTTCGCCATTATTTCTGTTTTTAACTGAAACTTATGAAGACTTACTACAAAACTGTTCATGTGAAGCATAGTCTTAGTTTTTAATACCAAAATGATTTACTATTTATTTAAAGTTCCCAGAAAATCTTCTGTGATTTTTAAAACTGAAATCAATTTTTTCATAAACTAATAAATAAATTTAAGTTCATAAAAAATTTTTTTTTTATTTTTTTTTTGTTTTTTTTTTTATTAAAAATTAATAAAATATTTTTTGGCCTGTTTACGATAATTTATGATATTTTATTTTCTAAAATAAGACACATTCAGCAAAACATTAATATTTTCTTTTTTAATAATTGAACACATCCAACAAAACACATTTAATTGAATGCGTTTGTTACACCTCATTCTAGACAAATATATTAATAATAATAATAATAATACTTTCAAAGATTGTTTCTGTAGAAAAAATTTCAATTTAAATTTTTGGCATTTCATTTTGACGCAATCGGAATTGTAAACAAAATACCTTGTATTTTCGACACAATCTGTTCAAAAATTTTACATTGTGTTATTTTCACATTGTATCAGGTTGAAGTTTTTTTTACGACATTAACGATCCCACCCTTCATATTACATATGTGAGTGATTCAGTTTAATTGAAGAAAAATATTTATCTAACGGGTGGGTGGCCAACCTTTCATGCGGAAAGACCTGGGTTCGAATTCTAGTGAAAGTGAAAAAACTTTTTTGGTTTTCGACTCGACTCAGCTACCATTCGCCATTGGGTTCAAATTAATGGCATAATCAATAATTAATAATTATATATCTTTAATAAAAAATATTCATTTCAATTTTCCCCATCCACTTAAATTGTATAATCTTAAATTTCCAAAACCCAGTTGTTTAAAATCTGATCATCACCTTAACTATGAAGCCTAACTGTATTTGTATCGCAAATCGCACAAATCGCAGTTTGTTTTATCCTTTAAAGTTCCATTATATTAATATATTCAATTTAGAATTAGAACCCTTTACATTTCTGTATATTTATCTAACAGTTCCTTAATAGCTAAAATAAGAAAAAAAAAAATTGATAACTGTTGCACATAAAATATTAATTATTATGGATACAAAGTATTAAGTTAAAAAAATAAAGATTTTAATGATCTGTTAATACTATTATATAAAATAAATCAAAAAATATTTCATATTATTTATGTATATCTACTATTTATATATTTCTATTTATAAAATAATTTACAACATTTTATGTATCTATGCAAAGAAAGTGATTAAGAATTAAAATTTATTAGGATTTGTTTCAAAGTTTTATCGAATAGAAATGAACGATCCATAAATACGTCATTTTAAGACACATTTTGTTTTCCTTAAAAAGTTTTTCTATAGCAGTTTTTCATTTGCAGTTTTTTTTTGAATTTTTTTTTGATTTTTTTTTTTTTTACAATTTTTTTTTTTATGAATGAAACGGAACCATAATAAATTATTATTGTATATAAGTGATGAAATTACTTGAATTGACTTGAGTTGGCAGTTTTACTGAATTATATGATGCCCTTTTACTAACATTTGATTTATTATTTAAAAGAAACTTTATTTTTTTTAAAAAAAAAACAGTTAATATATTTTAAATGTTTTGTTGTTGTTGTTTTTATTTTTATTTTAGTTTTTTTTTTTTTTAAACACTTTGAATTATACATTACATGTACTAATGGTATATGCATTCTATAAAATTTTGTATCTTTAAGTGTATAATAACTGTTGCGTTATGCGGTACATTAAAAGCAATATGCAATTTTTTAGTTAGTTACTTAATTGTATATTGATATTAAATTTTTATTTTTAACAAATAGTTAATAATGTTTTGTTTTTTTTTTTTTTTTTTCAAAACATGATCGTTAATATTAATATAAATTAGAATTTTAGTGTTTTTTAAGTATTTCTAACGAAAAAATAACGAACATTCTTTTAAATATTTGCGCCAAAGTTGAAAAAAAATATAATAAAAATAATATGTATAAATAATTGTAAATTATAATTCGTTAGAAAAATATTAAATGAAAAAATAGAAAATTAAGTGTTATTATTTATTATAAATAAAAGAATTAATTTTTGAAGTAATGAAAAACACCTTCAGAAAATTTTAGAGATTATTAGTGTATAGTGTTTAGTTCATACTTTATATGATACAGTACATATGTGTACAAGAAACATAATTACAGTTCAGTTTTGTATAATTAGAGGTTTTCTTTGCTGGACATTTCTTATTGTCAGATTTATTCTAAATGGTTTTCATGATTTGACGCCAGATATTTTTTATTATACAGGGTTTCCGATACTCAAAAATGCCCACTGCACTCAGTGATTGGGTACATTAAAACAAACATAAAATTGTATTGTAGGAGGGGGTATTGTGAACACTTTTCGACATATGGGGTATTTAAGATTTTTTTGAAACTTTTTTTTTAAAAAAATCAATAACTTTTGAAAAGCTTGAATTTTTTTAAATAGCAGCCCAAAAATCCGGTTGTCATTTAATAGAATTAATTTAGAAGAAACCCATTAATTATAAATTTCTTATAGAATATTAATTAAAAAAGAAATAGATAAACCGATATAACTCACTTTTCTATTCTTCATTTCTCAAAATTGGTTAGAGATAGAGAAAAAGTTATTAGGTACTAATAATAGGGCTTGAAAAGCTATATCGAAATATGCTATAGAAAGTACCCCAAATATAGTGTGTTTCAAAAGTAAATTGAGTTTGAAACATAATTGTTTCATTGTAAATTATTTTGAACCTTGATAACTTTGTAATTGTTGGGTGTATGGGGATCATTAGTACATAAAAATTAAAGCTGACAACTTACTCAACAAATTGGATTTTTTTTTATCTCCCCACTGTAAGCTGTTCAAAAGTTATTGAATTTTTTATAAAAAGTTTCTAAAAATCTTTAACCCCTCATATATCGAAAAGGGTGCACAGTAGAACCTCTCCACAAGTTCAATTGTTTGTTTTATTGCCCCCAATCACTGAGTGCAGAGTGTGTACTTGAGTCCCGGAGACCCTGTGCATTTTAGGTTTATTTTGAAATTCTCATGTAATACAAATTATCGAACCAAAAGTTGTGCAGCCCTGTCATTTAAAGTGTCATAAAATAATAAGCAGCAGTTGATATATTATATGAAAATTTAATTCCCCTTACTTAATGTCATATTTAAAACAAATACCAAGTTTTCAGATAGAATCTAGGTTTATAAGTACAGAGGATGAGGATAATTACTTTGTCATGATGTTTGTAAATTCGTAAAAGAAAACAGTTATATATGGAAAAGTATTTATATTCTTAATTAGCGTCCCATTACCGATACAATTTAACGATGTCGATTCGCAAATTCATAATATAACTTAAATAATGAAACTATAACTTGACAAAATTTATAAAATAGGATATTAATAATGCAAAAAGATGGGGAACTCGAAAAATCAGTAAATTTAAAGTAAATCTAAAAAAAAAAATAGGGGAAATCGAAACAAGTGTTCGGATTTTGACAGTTTCTGAACAAGCCAAGGGCAAACGAATATATCTACGAATGATTATCGGATAAAGATAGAACCTTTAAATTTAATACAATGGTGTTATGTTCCTGAAGTTTGAGATGAATTAAAGTGATGTTAATATACAACTTTACATTTACTGATCTTTCTATTAATTCTTTCATTTCAAATTTATTGAATTAGTATTTGAGTCTACAAATACAGAATTATTGTCCGTTCGTTTACCTTATAGTTTGCATTTCTTTAAACTTATTTAAATGCAATAATCTTTTGTTAATAAAAGTTTACAAATATTTTTCGAAACTAATTTGTATACAAAGCGTTATAATTTTTATTACAAAATTTTTAAAATGAATTCTTTTTTTATATTTCATTGTTTAATTCAAATAATAAGTGAAAATATGTTCCCATATAAATAATAAAATATAAAAATAAATTAATAAAAATTATATGAGAATAACAATTATGATTCAAACTAAAATAATTAATTAATTTAATAAAATAATAATTATTTTACCATTTTTCTTATTTTTGCTAATTATTTACCCTGCAAGTAAAAGAATAAAAAAGTTTTACAACTTGATTAGTGGAATAATCAGCATGGTTTGGTTTTTTACTTCTTTAATGTTTAATTGCATTTTATTTTAATTTATTTATATATTTTATAAGTATATAACTTAAAGTGTAAATAAAATTCTTCCGTATCTAAAAATAGCATAAAAAGATGCATGAAATTATTATATTATAAATATATATATATATGCAAATAAAAATACATTTACAGTTATTCCAATGGCTTTAAAAAAACATTAACAAAATTCTAAGATTTCATATGACGCTTTAGAATATTCGTATTGCATTTCTGATATAAGACATTCTGGTTTTAATTTTTTTTTCAATTAACCCCTTAAGATATGCAATTTTATTCGATTAATCTATATTAAATTGTTACTCTACTAGTCAAACCCTGGTGGCCTCATTTTGGTTGTCGAATTAATGTTACAAGGAAGGTGTTAAACTAAACTGAAATTAACAATGTTATAGGTTCATTTGCTGTAGGTTGAAGCCTTGCATAGGGACTAAGGAAGCTTTCTGATGAATTATAATAAACTGATAATTTGTAATATTAAAATAAATTAGTGGCTGTGGCTGGAATTCAGTAATTTAAGATAATTTAAGTTTATAATTAAATATTTTGCTGGCTGTACAGTGTATTCGTGATCTACAACACTACAAAATTAAATGTGATTGGTACAAGTGTCTCTTAAATTTAAGATTATTTAGTCAATATTCTTCTTAGTTTTTTTTTTTTGTATTTCTAAAACAGTTCATTTTGTACTTATAACAGACTGGATTAACTGAATTATTAAAACTTAATGTTATGTAATTATCATTTTGTATTAATTAAAGTGAATAATTGTACTGATTTATTCAAGTTTTAATAATTTTTTATTACGTATTCAAGAAATTGCATAATCATATTTTTATATGTTACATAATTTTATGACTCATAAAAACCATTCATTCAGTGTTGCAAAAAAAAAAATTCTAAAGTTCTATTTTAAACAAGAAACGCTTTTTGCACAATTTAAAAAGAATAATATTATTAATAATTCTATAAATTTCTTTAATTCTCTGCATCTACTGCCATCTGTCCGGTTTGTTTAGAATTCTACACCTTTTAAAGAAAAAACTCTATTCATTTTCAAATTAAAATTTAGTAAAAAAACTAACGAATCCAAAATTTATTTAATTATATATCTTAAAATTAAATTTGAAATTGAAAGGGGGTCGATTCTCTTAAATTAACTTTAAAGTCTCACATCTCACCGCTTAAGTTATTCATCTTACACTTCTAAAAACTTATTGAGATTTTTAAAGACCATTTAAGTTTTAATTTTTGACCGAATAAAGATTGCTGCATTGAGATGCACAATAAAGTAAGTCGTATGTAGCCATTTTCAAATTAGTTTTTTCAATAACTAATTATTGTAGTGAGTTGTTAAAATTGAGCTGATCTTCAAAATCTTTGTTTTTCATATTAACTTGTTTCTTTTCATATTCTTTGGGTTGTTAAAACTATATACAACTGTTTTAGATCATATAATGAATTTTCTAAAGGTTTCCTGAAACGGGTATCTATAAAATATTATATTATTCTGACTAAGTTTATTTAGATACTTTAAACAAATCTTTACTTTGTTAAAAAAAATGTAGAAAAGAAACTTGATATTTACTTACTAATAAATTGATATTTACCAATACTGTACCATACTCTTTTTATTCTTTTTTCACTTCTTAAAGGAGTATAGGGGATTTACCACGGATGTATAAACTAGGCTTCAGTTTTTGTAATATTTATTTTCACTTATCCGTTGATTACTCGGCTGTAGTTATTGTATAATATTATGAATACACAAATCTGCGCCATCTATTATCCTACACAAGAGTTATTTATATATTTATATTAAATCTTATCTTATATTACGATATTAACTATTACGATGTAATTATGCAATTTTACGATATTTTTTTTTATTAGTTTTGCCAACTTTGAATTTTATTTTTATTAGATATGATCTGACCCTGACCCTGACCCCAGTACCATACTAGTAATAAATAATTAAAATCAAATTCCTTAATTTTTAATTTTATAAAAGATTCTCTTCCATATTAATATGATTAATTAAAATGTTATATTATCCAAGTAAAATAAAATAAAATAAAAAAAAATCTTTTTTTCAATATATACTTTTATTAAAGAAGTACAAGCCCCAAAATGCAGAAAATAAAAAATTGAAAATAGATCTTGGGAATTTGTTACTGTGTTAATATAAAAATAAATTGCTGGTATCAGAAACAGTTCTTTTAATGTTTGAAAACTTTTAAGCCTAAAATTTTTAAAATTTTCACTAACCAAAAATTGATGGCAGATCTTTTGAATTTAAAAGTGTTTTAATATAAAATATAAAAGAAATTATATCAAAGTGAAGTATTTTAGTTCTTAAAGTTACAAATTTTTAAAGAAACTATACAAATAAATTAATTTTTTTTATTATTTCTGTTGAATTAAAAAAAAAAACAAAAAAAATTTTTATCTTTGAAGGAGGATCGAACTCAGATCAATTTACACTCTAAGCAACTTTGCTAACCACTGAACCATAAAATTCTTGTAAATTTATGGTCAGATTTCTAATATAAATGTATCACTAACTGACAGAATGAAAAATAAAGCCATAGACACAGGCAAGTTCAATTAAAAGTATATAATAAATCAAAATTTTAAAATTTTCATTCATTGATAACTTTTTACTTGGGGTTGTTTAATATTTGAGACATTGAGAATTGCAATTAACAATATGAATTCAAAGTTACCGTGAATGGGGTCCTACAGCGCAATATCAATTTATTATATCTTTTATATTAACTGGCCCGTGTCTATGGGTTTATTTTTAGCACAGTTTGCTAACTTTGCAAACACTTATATGGATATATGTTTCAATATAATTCCCAAAATCAAAAAAAATAATTAAAATATTCCCTGCTAATTATATAAATAATATAACTAATTAGTAATTAGTCAAATTCAAATTGAATGTTTAACAATTTTTAAATAAAAAATTAAAAATAATAAAAAGCAGTCATGTAAAAAAATTTATTTTATTTTAATATCATATTCTTATTGCAGTTGTATATATTTATAAGGGATTAGTACTTATTATATTTATGGTTGGAATAATTAGATAATGACACCTAGGACAAGTAAAATCCTATGTACATACATAATTCCTCATATACTTAATGTTAAATTAAATATTCAATAGCAAAAATAAATATTCAAACATTTTTATTATTTCCGATCGAGTGAACTGGAGGATTAAATCAACATTTTATATCTGTGGGATTACCGTAGATTAAAGATAATAAGGTATGTAGACTATAAATCAAAATTGAACATTTGTTAATAAAAAACAAAAACAAGGGGAAATCAGATTCTTTTTTTTTTAAATAAAATATTAATTAGTTGTAAAACAAAATTTTAAATTTCCTGTACAAAATATACATAATTAACTTGTAGAAACGAGTGGCTTCGTTACACATATATCTATTACATATATTCTTATTTTTAGAATTTATTTAAATAAATTTCAGATTATACGAGTATTTGATTTACAAATTATTTTTAAGTAATATAATTTTGTTTTTTGATTTAAGTCGATATACAAATTAATTAATGAGTCAGTTGTCGGTTTTTTTATTTTACTTTGTCAACGGGCTTAAAAGGTTTAGTTACTTAACTGAAGGTTCAGTTGAACCCTTAATTGAAAGAAAGTTCGATGAGGTCCGAGTTGTAGGTTTAATAATTAAAAAACAAACTATTGAAAAACTATTTAGTTACAAAAGGTTCCTTATCTCTTACAATATGATCAGAAAGTGAAGCATGCCTTTCTTTTTCAGGCGTGGCAGATTATACTATTTATAAGTTTTTTTTAAGGGGTTGGTGACTAAATTCATAATGACTTTTGGCAAAGAAACAAAAAAATCCACAAGGACTAACAGACGGAATAAAAAAATGATTATGCCCTTCTCCAGAATATTCTCGGAAAAGGGCAATATATTGTTATTGTTAAATTGTTAAAAATCTATAAATTCAAATATGGGCAGTTTGGAAACTTGTCACAATTTTGAATTTATAGATTTTTTATTTCTGGATTTCGGCTTGTGTATTTAGTCACATGTTTAAGTAATATTATCTAATTTGTTTATATCATATATTTTATATTTAACTATATATATTTGGTCAACATGGGGATTTGGAAAGAGAAATCAATTTTTAATAATTTTTTTTTAATTAAAAATTCATGACCCGTACGGGAATCAAACCCGCACCTCCTCTGTTAGAAAGCTTACTTTACCTTACCTTAATGCATTACCCATTTATCAATCGAGGCCCCACTATATATCTAAAATTGTAAAATTGCACTTTATTTTAAAAAGCTTGCAAAATATCAAATTATTTTATAATTATGATCTTGAATAAAATAGTATGCAGCTTTCAATAGAGCAATTCAAAATAATTTATTTACATTTAATTAAATATTTTTTATCACACATCGATTTCCGGAAAAATAAAGTTATAAAAGCGATTTTCATTTGAAAGTGAAAAAAGAACATTTTTTAATTATATAATAAAGAACTAAAAAATTATTATGTAATTAATACATTTCATTTTTAAAGTCTAATTTAAATTAATTAAAACAGTCATTGCTGGTAGTAGGTTGAATTAAATTTAGTAATTTTTAACTTCGGGTAAATGATTCTTAAAATGTTGAATCGAAAGTTAATTCTTACCATTTATACAGGATTTAAGCTGATTCAAAGCTTCAAGCCCAACTTTTTACTATTTTAATTAAAGGAGTGTGCTAAGAAAGAAATTTGTTTGATTATAGAGATAAAGTTGTTTATTAATTAATATTGCCTGATAATATTAATCCTTTGCCAATTTAACATTTGGACTTTTTATTAAATTATTGTATTATACACTAGTCAAAGGGTATAATAAATTTGCATTACGTTTGTAACGCAAAGAAGAAGGGGGGTAGATATAGACTCAAGTGTATGGATCGGATCAGAATCGAAAAAAAAAATCGATTTAGCTATGTATGTCCGTCCGTCCGTCCGTCCGCACGATAACTCAGGAGCTAGGATCTTGAAATTTTTTCGCAAATTCGTTTTTTTGCAATAGCCGTCATCACTATTTAAATCCAGCCATTTTGGTCCATAGGTTCGGGTGGCTGCCATACAACTTCTTTTTTTATATGAGTATTTCTTTGTACCTATTACAGCTACGTGTCTGAAATTTTGGCAAAAGTAGTTTAGTTCTATGGCCAAAGTTTCTACAAAATTTGTTTGGTCTGTTGCAGTGAGCTCGAGTAGGTGCCATACAACTCCTTCTTTTATATGAGCATTACTCTATACCTATTAAAGCTGAGTGTCTGAAATTTTGCCAAAAATAGTTTAGTGTAATGGCCAAAGTTACTGCAAAATTTGGTTGGTCTACTGCAAAGGTTCGAGTAGCTGCCATACAACTCCTTCTTTTATATGAGCATTATATTTCACCGAATAAAGCTGGTGTGTTTGAAATTTTGCCAAAAGTAATTAATGTTTATAATAATACCTAATGATATAATGTTTATATAACCGTCATACGGGTATCCCAGAGTTGACACAGTCTACTCTACTACATTCTACCTCGTTTTCATTAGATATGATGAGTCCGAGTCCGAGACTTTTCGATTAAAAAACCGCCACTTTATCACTGAGCTTTCGATCAGATTTTAAATTGATTACAAAACCCCGTATTTTCCAATGTTTTAGAATATGTGACATAATATTTTCATATGTGACATCAATTTACATGTATATTTTAATCATAGTAATCATTTATGTAATCATATTTATGTAATCAAAAAAAAAATTTTTTATCATATAATAATTTTAAATGACATATGATAAATTAAACGTCATATTTTTATGAGTGCCATTATAAAATTGACATGCTAACTAATGTGTCAATAAATCTTGATGTAACATTTAAAATATATGTCATCAATTATCATTCGTTTAACAGGATTAATTTTAAATTATTTTATAATTAATTTAAAATTTTCATTGCAATTCATTCACAATAATTAAAAATGTTCAAATTTAACTTTGGTGTTATTTTGAACATATTTCCTTATATATGAGAAAATCTTAAAGTTTAGTACTTCTCTATTTATTTTATTTGAACACTATGTGTAACTTGTCAATTAAAAATCCAAATATAATTTTGTTTTTTATTTCTAAGCAGCGTCTTCATTTTTAGCAGTACTACAATATAAAATTTAATATCTGTTTAAAAATGAAACATTATAATTTTATATCAATATCATACTAGAAATGGTAGATAGTTTTAATATTTCTTTTCTATTCAGTTCTGATTCGTTTTATTTAATAATAAAGTACTGTATTCAACTTTAAAAAATAAAATATAATATGTATAAAAAAAGTAATGCACAATATATGGTAAATTGTGCGTTGCATTTATATTTATAACATTCTAAAATAACCTGACGGCTTTAACATTTTTATTTAAGTACAATTTAACTTAAGAACTGTCATTTTTAATTTTCTGTTATATTTTATATTCTGACATATGAAGAAAATAAGGAAACAAAATATTTTTCAACACACTGAGATTAAATAATCTGTTTGTAAATATATATATTGTATATATAAACAAAAAAATGTAATGAACATAACATAACCGCTGCTGGGTTTGTATTTACTTCTTCATTTCATTTTTAATATCTTTATTTTTAATGGCTTTGGAATGTGCCGCAAAGCTTGTCAAGTTATTCATTTATGTGTAGTAAATAGTAACATCTATTTTATTTATATTAAGAATTATATTTTTTGACAATTTTTAGATTGCAAGCACCAGGTATAGCAGGTATAGCTGTAAGACAGTTCTGTCATACTGATTTGAAATGTTATTCAAGTGTTTTATAAATAAATGAACAGGTTGAATTATTTTGAAATCTTAATATGCACAATATTGTTTAGAAAAATTTGCAGTAATGTACATTGTATAATTAATATTGATATGTTATTTTCAGATTTTTTATATTTACTGAATATTACCAACTGATGTTAAGGTTAACTTTACTGAATGTACATTTTTATTTTATTTTGGCGTTAAGAAACCTTATCATTTCTGAAGGCGTTTTAACTGATAGATCGCTTGGATCGTTGTATTATTAGAACTGTTAATAATAAAATCTTTATATATTTTTTTAAAGAAATTAGTACATGGTCTTATAATTAATAATTATTTTTATTAACATTAACTTATAATCGAAGACGTCAAACAACATATTGTGAATAGTTTATTATTTTTATTATTGTGAATTGTCAAATGACAATATAATTTGACAACTCAATTTTTCGATTTTTAACATTTGACATTTCGATTTTCCATTGAGAATCCTTGAATTAGATTTTATATCCTAGAATTATACTAATCTCGTATAATGAATTCTAATCTTTATAAAAATATAGGACCTTATCGTGAGTATCAATTATCAGTAGTCATTTATTACAAATTGTGATAGCTTTCAAAAACTTTTATTAACCTTATCGTGAGTATCAAATACATGAAAAATTTCATATCTATTGTGAATTTAATCATATGTCAACTGATATTTTGGTATCGCGAATATTCAAATATGTGACATTTATTAGTTTGTTTATTTATTCAGTAGATAATTTGAAAGTGATAACTGGAAAGTTGTTAAATTAAAATTTTTTAAACAGAAAAGTAATGGAATTAGTACGAGTATGAGCATTTTATTTCTTTTATTATTTATAAAATATGATTTAGAAAAGCAAAATCAACTAACATGCATCAAATCAAATCGTAACTTGTTTTTATTTTATTTACACGAAGTTGAATTTTTGTTTTTATTTATATGAAGTCAAAATTTCATTTTTTTTTAATATGAAGTTGAATGTATTTTTTAAACATTTTGATTTTAAATAAAAAATTCAAAAAAAAAATTAATGTCAATTAATCACAATTCACAATAGCAAATTTTTTAAAAAGAATTTATCAGAATTAGTTCACAATACTGTCTATGATAAATTTTATCAATTATCAGATATGTGATAACTGACACTCACGATAAGGCTCATAGTGTAACATTTTATTTTTATTTTGAGGATATATTAACCATGGACTATTATAACTAAAAAAGGGATCTAAATAAATCAAAGTGTTTGTTTTAATAATTGAGTACATTTAATTTCAGTTAAATATAAATATATTAATATAAAGCTCAATATTATCAATATTATTTTCATAACATATAAATTTTCATAACATATAAATTTGGATTAATTAAAGTTGATTAAATTAAAATTGATTATTTCAAAAAAATTCCAAAATACTAAACTTTGGTTGATCATCATCAGTTGGTTTATTTTCTTTATTTATTTTATTTATTTTACCCTGTATATTTTCTTTATTTTCATCTTTAATAGACTGTCGGCTCATATTACTACGGGTCTCCACTTTTTCATTTTCATTTAATTCTCCTTGAACTGAAGGACATTTTTTGAGTAATTGTTTTAAATGTTTTCTTATAAGTTTTTCTAATATTGGACCATTAGCACCAAACATTAGTTCTGTTTCTACACCGTTCTATAAAAACAGGAGACATATTCAAATATTGGAAAACTATTATAAAAATTATTGAATATCTTACAATCATAAAAATCCATGTTGGTATACAACTAGTTCTATACTTTTTAAGAGCTTTTATATTATCAGACTTGCACTGCACACAATATAAAAATAAAATAGTATTAAAAATAATTTTACTTCGATAATTAGTTAATTAATAATTACTAAGTTAGATTAATATTGTTTAATTATAATAATATGTAAATACTTACAATCGCCAAATGTAAATCTTCAAAACCATCCATTTCTTTAAGTTTGCGTAAAGTACTAACCATTCCAGTACAAGGGCCAAAAAATTCTTTATAAACATCTAAAACTGTTTTTTTTTTTATAATATTTAATAAAAAATAATGTTTGTTTTTATTTTAGTAACTTTTACCTAAAA
This sequence comes from Dolichopus griseipennis, assembly GCA_963082915.1. Classification (NCBI taxonomy): domain Eukaryota; kingdom Metazoa; phylum Arthropoda; class Insecta; order Diptera; family Dolichopodidae; genus Dolichopus; species Dolichopus griseipennis. The sequence continues at coordinate 69,865,043 of OY720441.1, read as the reverse complement.
GTCCATTATGTTTAATAAATGTATTGTAATCTTCATCAGATTCGATTTTTCTTTGTAATGAATACTTTTTTATCATTTTACCTTGATGTTTATTTAAAAATTAGGTTTTTTAAATCTAAAATGTATAACAAAACATAATATATAATATAAAATTCAAAATTGAATGAAATCGTTTATTAAAATGTCATTTTGATTGTGTCAAAGACAAAATCAATTAGAAGTAATCTATGAGTACTGAAATAATTATTTATTTGCGTCGCATCATTTTTCGTATGGTGATAAGCAATATTTAAGGGCAGGTATTTGAATTAATTAAAACGAGGAAGAGTGTAGTAGAGTAGACTGTGTAGTATCCGCAAAACGAAATATAACTTGGTCGAATAAAAATAATAGGCAAAATCTAGATATAAATTAAGGCTCAAGTACTAAATAAAATAATTTGGAATTAAAAGAAATAAACGAAATATTAAATATTCAATTTGAAATTATTTTATTACCTATTAATTAACGTACATGCCGAAAATGTTCAATTTAGTAGAGTTTGTAAATAACTTCTTACTTTAATAATAGGAACTTGTTCCTCAATAGTATAATTTAAAATTTGTTTACGGTAACATTGAGTACAGTGAGCAGTACAAAACACCGTACGAAAAGGTGACAATAAGTAATAGGCGCCATTTTCTTAAACATCAACAATATAACGATCAGCTGTTGATGACTATGCAATTGATTAAAAATAAAATCAAATAAAAAAAATCTTTTTTTCAATATATACTTTTATTAAAGTAGTACAAGCCCCCTAAAATGCAGAAAATAAAAAATTGAAGGTAGATCTTGGGAATTTGTTACTGTGTTAATATAAAAGTAAATTGCTGGTATAAGAAACAGTTCTTTTAATGTTTCAAAACTTTTAAGCTTAAAATTTTTAAAATTTTCACTAACCAAAAATTGATGGCAGATCTTTTGCATTTAAAAGTATTCTAATATAAAAGTAAATTGCTGAAATGAAAGATAGTTCTTCTTTTTGTTAAAATTAATCCAGCAATTTACTTTACTTACATATACATACATATGCTCATAATAATGTAACAATAACATGGTTGAATATCTAATTCGAAATATTAATGTCATTAATAAAAACTATTCACTTAAATATTTTTTGTTTACATTTCCATATACAAAAAAAAAAATGCGCACTCGCTTATTCATATAAGATTATTATCTCACTTATCTATCTATATATATAAAAGCGAAAGTTTGTTTATTTGTTTGTTTGTTTGTTTGTTTGTATGTAGCGAGTTGGCTCCTAAACTGCCCAGCCGATTTTCATGAAAATTTGTATAAAGAGGTTTTTGGGTTCGGAAGGAAATCGTGGCCCAAAAATTTTGCTCTAACGGACCGCCAAGTTGGGGCACAGCACCACGCCAAGTGGTGCAAGTATTTAAACTTCTTTGTTCTAAAATAAAAACGGTTTGACCGATTGACTTCAAATTTTGTATACGTGATGCTCTTTGAGAATTGAGTACACACTATTAAGAATTTTGGAATTTGTTAACCCATGTCGGGCCGACGGGTGGTCAAAAAAAATTTTGGGTCCAAATTTTGTCCGATTTTACGAAATTCTGCTTTGGCTTAAAAGAAAGCCCACACAAAAATTTTATTGAGTTGCATTAACCCATTGCGACTCAACAGCTTTTTATAAAGTTTTTGGTTACTTTACTCTAAATTAGAAACGGTTTAACCGATTTTCTTCAAATTTTGTATATGTGTTCCGTTTTGAGAATGAAATTAGCTCTTTTTACAGACTTGCAATTGGTTAACTCATGCGCCCGACGATTGACAAAAAAAAGATTTGGAAGAAAATTACGTCCAATTTAGCGCAATACTGCTTTGCCCAAAGAGAAAGTATAGTTCCGTTAACCCAATGGGGCACAGTGGCTTTTATCATTGATTAAGAATTATATATAGATAAACATTTTCATGTTAAAAATTTGTATGAAACTTTTTTCGCATATTTTTTAAAATTCTCTGAAAATCGTGGGCACGAAGATAAATGTATTGTAACTATTTCTATTTTATAGTATACCCTTTATTTTTATTCTCTACATACATATAACATGATTCAAGAATATGAATACTATGACACTAAAGAAAAGAAAAAAATCGAATAAGAAAAAAAACGAGGAAGTGTGTAGTAGAGTAGATTGTGTCAACTCTGGGATACCCGTATGACCGTAGTATAAACATTATAATATCATCCGATTAATTACTTTTGGCAAAATTTCAAACACTAAGCTTTATTAGGTGTAGTGTAATGCTCATATAAAAGAAGGAGTTGTATGGCACTTACTCGAACCCTCTGCAGTAGACCAACCAACTTTTCCAGTAACTTTGGCCATTACACTTAACTACTTTTGGCAAAATTTCAGATACCCAGCTTTAATAAGTACAGAGTAATGCTCATATAAAACAAGAAGTTATATGGCAGCTACCCGAGCACGTTGTGCAAACTGGCTGAATTTCAATGGTGATGACGGTTTTTTTTAAAAATCCGATTTGTTGAAAGTTCCAGAATCCTAGCTCCTTTAATTTTTGAGTTATCGTAATTACGGATGGACAGACGCACGGACATACATAGCTAAATCGATTTATTTTTCAATTCTGATCCGATCCATACACTTGAGTCTATATCTACCCCCCTACTTCTCTGCGTAATAAACGTAATGGCAAATTTAGTATACCCTTTTGACAAATAGTCATACTTGTATAAGCAATGATTTTTTCATTCATAAATTCATAGTTCATTTTTTCGAATTGATTTCGTTTTTTCTAAAAAATTATTTAATTTTGTATGTACTTGCGTACATACCTATATAGATATGTATGCATATAAAGGTTCTAAAATAATTATTTTAAAATCTAACTTTATAGATCTCAATACAAATAACCTTTATGAATATTTGAAGGTGACCAAACATTTTATTTTCTATTTCTTATGAGGTTTAAATTGTAACGGGAAACTTTTTGTTTTGATTTTTTCATTTTTGTTTAAATAAATAAATTTTTCTAAAACTCACAAAGTGCATAGTTGTGAATGGAATCTATGAAATTTTATAAAGTGTTTATGTATAGATGTATGTATGTATTCAAATTTCTATTTTTAAATATTTCGGACACTTGCTGCACGAGCCTGGAAATTTCAGAGAAATATTAAGGAGCTGAATGGAAATTGTTATCAGAGCTTTCTTTTAAGTTAACTAATTATTCACGACTTATAAATAATTATTTTAAATATATTTTTAGTAAGTTTAAAGATGTTGAATAACACATAGACATATTGCTACACCTCAGACTAAAGATGAGAGAAGCTTCGAAAATGTAGTAATCCATTTTCATTTAAGCAAGTATATCCGACATTCGAAAAATATATTTAATGTGACAAAATTTGGACAATGGTAAATTATAATATAACTTACTCTTAAGTTTCGCTGAAAATTTTCTTTTTTTAAACTAACCGTTTATAGTTTTCCAAAATTAAAATAAAATGAGTATAACATGAAATTGTGTTGAAATGCAAAATAATCTTAAGTTTTTTTCCTGGCTACAATTAAATGAAACTGAAATGAAAATTTTTCTTTATTCACTTTTCAAAGAAATTTTTTTTTTTTTCAAGTTTTTCTTTTTAATCGGTATTCAAAATCAAAAAAAAAATCTGGACAAATTTTCCAGATAAAAATCTATACAGTAAAAATGATGCTGATTTGATTACAATAAAACATAGTTGTAATTTAAACTTTTCCAGACTGGAAAAAATTTATAATAATTGACCACAAAATGTTTATATTGAAAAAGAAGTCGCAATACGCATTAAAAACTTCCGAAAGTAAAATTTTAACAACTGTTTAAATGATTGTAAAACATTTTGTCCTAGTTATGCCAAAATTGAATTTGTAATGTATAAAAAATTGAGTGAAAAAATATTATAATTTAGAGTAGTAAAATTACTATAATTAAAAAATTGTAACACTGAAAATGAAATTACAGTAAATTGTTATTTATTTAATTATTTTTTTTTTTTTTTGAGTAATCAACTGACTTTGTTGAAACATATTTTTTTATATTGTAGAATAGATTGCCTTGCACAGAAAATTATTTAAATTATTGAAATTAAACTGGTTGCCATGAGTTGGGGCTAAAGTTGAATTGAAATTGGATCATGATGTCTACTATGCAAGTGGAGAAGGGATGGAATAGAATGGTTTTATTTTTAATATCTAAATAAATGAAAAATAATAAACTTTTCAAATGACAGATAGTTTTAAAATGTCAAATATACGTATGACATTTATTCGAACGATTATACACTCCTGAAATAAAAAATAGCTGTCCATTTACAAACTAATCCCAGTTTTTCTTTAATTACTCTTTTTACTGAAAGGAAAGCATGTTTTAATAAGTTTTTAGTTTCTGTTTTGAACTTCGTTTTTTCTTACTCCTCTTAGGAGCGTAGAACTTCCACTAGACCATTCCACTGAACTCTGTTTAGGTGCTGTGCGGATTCCCTGAATATATTTAAAAAATTAAGCTACATTATTGTTTTTCTTTCCCAGATCTTCTCAAGACGACCATGTCTTTTGAAGCTTTACATAAACCATTCAAGGGCCACTCTCCTTATGTTTCCTATATGTTTCGTAACGTGTTCCTTTTCCACCTCCTCTATTAGTCCCTATTCTTGAAGGTCTTTGCCCCATAATTTTTTTTTTTATAAATATCTACTATTTTATTTTTATCCATTTATTTACAAATAGCTAGCCAGATGGCGAAACACGGCTTATGGAAATTCGTTTGTCATGTGCTCATCTCATCTATGGAACCATATTCCGCCAAATGTGTTCTCCAAAGTTAATAATGTATGTATGTACAATTTAACCAAATTTAAGAAGAATATTAACACCTTTCTTCTAAATATCCCATCCAACTTTCTCCCTCCGCCATAATCCAGAAATAACTTCAAGCATAATCCTAAATCCGACCATATCCTTATCCCTGTAATCAAACTTCACATTTGTATCACAGGTTCCCTTCTAAAGTTTGGGTGTGGTTTGTTTTAAAAAGGGTGTGGTTTTGGTGTGTTAAAGTCGTACAATACCCAAAAAGACACCGCATAGTTTCAAAGGGTGGCTTTCGAGCTTTCCATTCCTTCGCTAAAAAAAAAAAAAAAATCTGTTGCCTGATGTTTGTATCGTAAATATATAACTACTTTTAACACATGTTCAAAATATCTACCACCTCGTATTTCTTGAGATTTGTGAATTCTCTATATACTGGTTGTAGTCTACCAAATGCTGCACTACCCTTTTCCAAGTCGATAATTCTTATCTTCTTTAGCTCGCCTCCACTGTTAAGGCATTGAAAGACCTTACGGAATATAAACTGGAAAGTCATTAAATGAAAGCAAAGGTAGCTTAATATTTTCATTGCATACAGAACAGGTAAATGAATAACAGACAGTCTTTTGAAGAATTGCATTTAAAAACTATTTTATATATTGTTGTAATATTCATTTGAATTTTGGATAAATTTGTAAAATTACGGCCTGAGACACAACCATTATTTCTGGTTTTTTTTTATTTCTATTTCAATTGTTATGAATTGGTGCAATATTAGAATACAAAATAATAATAGAAAAATGGTTAAAAAATTAAAATTTTTATTAATTGCAATTTTTTTTCCAAACTAGTTGTTATCATTTTGTACACATTTTCTGGTGAAAAGTGAATTAGTTTGAAAAAAAATTGCAAGTTTTTAAGATTGATGTTATATTTAAGTTAAGACTAATTGTATGAGTAAAATATCTGTAAATTATATATGATTTTGTTTTAGTTGTTTTTTTATTTTATTTTTGCAATTTAAAAAGTTGAAATGTTATTTTTAGTATTAACCAACAAATCAACATTGTATTCAGACTTATTTAGTCTATAGGTTCACAATATATAAAACTAAAAAATTAAGTTAAATATCTAGGTTAAAACAATTTATGTAAGTAATTATTTATATTCGCTAGAAGCTACTGAATTTAATTTTGTTTTATATTTTATTATTATTAATTTTAAATAATTTTTCATATTAAATTGAGTTTTTTATTTTGTTTTTTCATGTATTTTATAATAATTTGGATTAAAATATTACAACTAATTGCGGTTTTTGATGAATTTTTTGTTGTCGGATTAACGCAATCTTCATTTTCTAGAATGAAAATTATTTTAATAAATGCATTTAAATCTATTATAGCGTTATATTTATACAAATTTAGATTATAAGAAATTATTTGTTGTTTCAAAAAGACTATATTTGGATAAATCTATTAGCCACATATCTTATAATCTAGCATCTAAAGAAAAGAATCACTATAGAGTCATAGCAAGAAGTGTAGTCGTTCTATAATGTAATTTACATTTAAAAACGTCGATTTTTAAATTATGATGAAGTCATAATGAAGTATCTAATTAAATAGTGTAATAAGAGCTGCCCACTTTTTTATAAGAGTATGTATAATGTTTAGGCAATTTTTATGAATTAGCTGTTACGTCGCAGATATTGAAACCGCTTATTTCTAGAACTTGAAATATTTTTTACAGGTTCAACGCTTGCTTCACTTAGCCGTCGACGTACAATTGGGTCATTGACCTTGTTTTTTAGATATTATGTAGTGACTAACAGCTGAAATAAAGCAACTAATGCCTATACTCAAAATTTTCCAGAATGAGAAACAAAGACGGAAGCAAATGCTCATCCTTACACAGTTGAACTATTCAGGAGGTACAATACAGCTTATATAAATTTGTTTGTTATGCGCTGCTCGTGCATATGGTACCATATCTTATCAAATGTGTTTCCTTAAGTTGGTAATTCATATCTGTACGTAAAGGGAATTTTAAGAAAAACATTAACATATTTCTTCAAAATATTTCATCCAATTTTCTGCAGTCCTCCGGATATAATAATCCCGGAATTCTATTTTTCCCAAATCCGATTCCAAATTATCCTTTTCCTAGAAACCAAGCAGTAGATTTGCTACATAATTCCTAAAGTTTGGTTCAAAAGCTCTTGTGAATTTCAAATATTGTTGCGAACTTCTTGTAAGAACTCCGCGCAGCTCTAATAGGTTTCTTTCGAAATATTCCATGTTTCTCATAAAAAAAGGAAAAAACGTAAAATTTTTGTCCCTTCTTGATTAAGTTAGATGTTCTAGACGAAAATTCTTTTATATAATACATTTCACATTGTAATTAACATTATTTGAAATAATATTGGCAAAACTTCCGCAAAGGGGTTGTGAGCTATCAAGATGACGTCATCACATAACGGTACTAAATATCTCAAAGTTTCCGAATATATATACCATTAGTGGCGATGGCGCCATCTAGTGGTCGAAAAATGCATTACAAAAATTTCCTAAGATTTTGTAGCATTTTAATTAAAATGCTATATTTTTCCTGTAAGACCATAAACTAGAACCAACATCATAAAATATTGTAGAGAATGATATTGCCTTTCATATAAATCCGGTTTCATCTGAATCGGTGCTACCGTTTTTAAGATATTGCAATTTAAAGTGAAAATTTAAAAAAAAAAAAAAAAAAAAATCAAACTTTCAAAAAAACTACTATAACTGTGAAATTTTCAAAAACACCCTGTATTATTATTATACCATTAGAAAGGTCTCTTAAAACTCTTTCCAACGGTATATAATAAGTATGGCATATGTTGACAAATAGCCCCACCAGAGACCATAAATGCAAAAATGACGCAACAATTTTATTAAAAAATACATTTTCATACTTTATTTGTCACAAATTTATTTTGCCTTTTTGGCAAATTTAAAAATGTAAAAATGCATTTTAGGTTTGGATACAATATTGAGTTTGGTTCTGACAATTTGTTTTGAGGGATTTTGGAGGTGACAACCTCAAAGTTTTAAAATTTTTTTTATTTAAATATGTATGTAAAAATATAATTAGAAAGGCCCTTAAGCTACAAAATCAGAAGTAATTTTATTTGTGAAAATAGAAGCAATTTAATTTTCCAAACTTTTTTATTTAAATAGTTAGGAAGGGGTTTTAGAGTTGGTTTCAAAAGCAGGGTTTTACGCTTTTTCCAGAATATTTATATATGTGTATATGTGGGATTCTCAATTAGGAGGGATTTTAGAGTTGGATTCAAAAGCAGGATTGCCGCTTTTTCCAGAATATTTATATATGTGTATATGTGGGATTGTTAGTTGGATTCAAAAGCAGGGCTTTACGCTTTTTCCAGAATATTTATATATATGTGTATATGTGGGATTCTCAATTAGGAGGGATTTTGGAGTTGGATTCAAAAGCAGGTTTGCCCCCTTTTCCAGAATATTTATATTTATTAATTAGGGTTGATTATTTTTTGTATGAAATAGCTATGCCGAATTCTCATACCATTCTTTTCATTTTAGTGTTGGATTCAAAATCTAGCTTCAATAATTGAGTTAGCGGGGGTTCGGGGGCGGCAGCCCCCGTAATGAAAATATAATATTATTTAACATGTTTTATTACAGTGAATTAAAAAAAATTAGAAACTTATTAATTTTTTTAATGAATTAGGTATCCGAATTCTTATACCATTCTTTTCATTTTAGTGTTGGATTCAAAATCTAGCTTCAATAATTGAGTTAGCGGGGGTTCGGGGGCGGCAGCCCCCGTAATGAAAATATAATATTATTTAACGTGTTTTATTACAGTGTATTAAAAAAAATTAGGAACTTATTAATTTTTTGAATGAATTAGGTATTCGAATTCTTATACCATTCTTTTCATTTTAGTGTTGGATTCAAAATCTAGCTTCAATAATTGAGTTAGCGGGGGTTCGGGGGCGGCAGCCCCCGTAATGAAAATATAATATTATTTAACATGTTTTATTACAGTGTAAAAAATTAGAAACTTATTAATTTTTTTAATGAATTAGGTATCCGAATTCTTATACCATTCTTTTCATTTTTGTGTTGGATTCAAAATCTAGCTTCAGTAATTGAGTTAGCGGGGGTTCGGGGGCGGCAGCCCCCGTAATGAAAATATAATACTATTTAACATGTTTTATTACAGTGTATTAAAAAAAATTAGAAACTTATTAATTTTTTGAATGAATTAGGTATCCGAATTCTTATACCATTCTTTTCATTTTAGTGTTAGAATTTGTATCAATTTTACTATATGACTTTATTTGGTAAAATTTTAGAAAATGATATGGCTTTATTTCGCATTTGAATGTTGTACAGGTTGTTGGAACAGTATAAGCGTAATTTTATATCCAACTCAAAACCCTGTCAATCTTCAAAATCTTAGTATATAAATATTCTGGAAAAAGCGTATAATTCTGACTTTATAACCAACTCTAAAGTCCTTTCTAATTATACTTTACATACATATAAATACCTCAAAAATCCTCTAAACAAAACCCAACTCAATATTGTATCAAACTATAAAGTACATTCTTAAATTTTAAAATAAATATTTCAAATGGAAAACAAAAAGGCAAAATAAATTTATGACAAATAAAGTATGAAAATGTATTTTTTAATAAAATTGTTGCGTCATTTTTGCATTTATGTTCTCTGGTGGGGCTATTTGTCAACATATGCCATACTTATTATATACCGTTGGAAAGAGTTTTAAGAGACCTTTCTAATGGTATAATAATAATACAGGGTGTTTTTGAAAATTTCACAGTTATAGTAGTTTTTTTGAAAGTTTGATTTTTTTTTTTTTTTTTTTTTAAATTTTTACTTTAAATTGCAATATCTCAAAAATGGTAGCACCGATCCAAATGAAACAAGATGTTTATGAAAGACAATATCATGCCCTACAATAGTGTAAGTAGTTGGTTCCAGTTTATGGACTAACAGGAAAAATATAGCATTTTAATAAAAATGCTACAAAATCTTAGGAAATTTTTGTAATGCATTTTTCGACCACTAGATGGCGCCATCGCCACTAATGGTATATATATTCGAAAACTTTGAGATATTTAGTACCGTTATGTGATGACGTCATCTTGATAGCTCACAACCCCTTTCCGGAAGTTTCACCATAATATTTAGTGTCTGGAATATAATAAAATTGATTTATGTCTAAATACAAAATAAGAAAATAAAAAAAGTTGTTAATGTTAACGAGCATGAAAATATTCCTGTGAAAGATTATGAAAAAAAAAAGTGTTATGCTAATCCTGATTACGTTCTAATGTTTATCTCATAACATAATAATTTGGATCAAAATAAAAAAAAAAACATAGCTTCCATTTAATTTAAATTGGCTTCTATATTGATTGTCGATAATTGTTCAATCTTTAAATATAAGTGGAATAATATGTGGAATTTTCATAATCCAGAACAATTTTCAAATTAAATGCTCTTACATATGGGTCAGAAGCTTTTGAACAGAGATTTTGATTTAACTTGTTTTTTTAAATTAACCTTAATATCATAATATAAATAACTTTAGATTTGATTTTGCAATTGATTTACAATCAAAATATTGAATATTTGAATCAAGTAAGTTGATATAATTAAATTTGTGTAAAATGATTTCTGTTTCATAATTGTGTACATTTCTATAGTAGCCGAGAAATTTAACGGTCTGTTGGAATTAATGATGCAAAAATTTCACAGTTGGTTGAGCTTAAATTAAACAGTAATTATATGGATTGGATTGGCCTTAAATAATTGAAATAACGAAAAGGATAAAGAAAATAAAATAATAAGTTGTCTACCAGAAGTGCAAATCTAATATTATATAATTAAAATATTTTTGGGGATGGTCTTAAATTAATGCATTTTTTTTTAAACATCTGAATTAACAACAGAAGTTTAAAATAATAGCGATTATTTAGTTTAATAAGCTGCGAAGGAAAACTACTTAAAAAAATCATAATATAAGGTTTTGTGGAAATTCTTAATAAGGAAGTTTTTGGATTTTGATATGCACGAGTTTTCTTTTTAAATACAAATTGAAACTGCCTTCACAGTTTAAAATACCTTAATACCTTAATTATAAAAAAAATAGATAAAAGAAACCTGTATGCTCAGGTCTAAATCATAATCTGCAGAGTGTTTGTCCATAATAATCTACCATAATCTACCGTAGGTGTTATTTTAGGAATTAAAACAAATGAAAAATTTTTGTGGAGGTGAAGTTGATTTATTTAGTTAATACCGCCTGATATTATAAATGTCCTTAACCTATTTGCCATTTGGACTTCTTATTAAACTATTATAATATAATACAATATATTTTTATACCAGTATGACGATCGGTTAAAGGGTATAATAAATTTGCCATTACGTTTGTGACGCAGAGAAGGAGGGGAGTAGATACTCAAGTGTATGGATCGGATCAGAATCGAAAATTAAATTGATTTAGCTATGTATGCCCGTCCGTCACCACGATAGCCCAAAAATTAAAGGTGCTAGGATTTTGAGATTTTCACAAATTAGTTTTTATGCAATAGCCGCCATAGCTATTGAAATCCAACCATTTTGGTCTACGGGTTCGAGTACCTGCCATACAACTGCTTCTTGTATATGAGCATTACTTTAAACCTAATAAACCTGAATATTTGAAATTTTGCCAAAATTAATTAACCGGATGATATAATATTTATGTTACGATCATACGGGTATCCCAGAGTTGACACAGTTTACTCTCCTACACTCTTCCTCGTTTTTATTAGATATGATCTGACCAGGATTTCAACCCAAAACTTTTCGATTGAAAATCCGCCACTTTAACCACTGAGCTATCGGCCAGATGTGAAGTCTATTCTCATCCGTTTTGGGAGATATGATATATAAAAATTTTTTAAGTTTTATATCTATGTATAAAATTTTAGAGCTTTGTAAAAACTATTTCTAAAACTTAGTCAGCAAGATTTGGTTTCGTTGAACGAGATTTTTCGTATCTTGAAACCATAAATTATTAACTTTTTACAAGCGAAATATAATTTTAATATAATTATGAATACTCGAAGCATACTCTGTGCACATTCATATGCTCTGTATTAAAAAGAGCGTATTATAGGCAAGCAAGCTGTTACTTTTACTGCGTAAAGATTACATAAGTATTTGTTTTGTCTGCACTTTAATGAAAGCAAAATTATTTTTCTTTATTTAATTTACGTCTGGAAATGTTATATTTGATGTAAAAATTATTATTACCACATTTAAGAATATTTTAAATTAAAAATTTTAATTATCTTGTATTTGAAAACCTATATTGCTTTTTTAGGTTTTTGTTAAGCGTTAGATTAAGCTTGCCTATTCCATTGGTACATGTTGGAGCAGAGGGTCATATAATATTCGTGTTATTAGAATTTATCTTAATTATTTCCACTTACAATTTAAATATGAGATAGTACTAGGCCTTATACAATGTAGAAATGTCTTAGATTTTTAATATATTGTAATATTTTGTATTTGAGTTATATGGAATTCTATATCTGTGATTTATATGATTCAATTAAATTATTTGTTTTATATTAATGAATTATGAAAAAATATATAATATTTTATATTATATTAATGAATTTTTTATTAAAAACATATAATTATTAATTATTGATTAAGTCATTAATTTGAATCCAATGGCGACTACTGGCTGAGTCAAGTCTAAAACCAGAAAAGTTTTTTTCCTCCTTCACTAGGATTTGAATCCGGGCTTTACTCTAACAACTGTGCCACCCAGCCGTATATTAATGAATTTTCAAAGATCAAAGCTATTTTATAAAATTTCTTTCTCAAATTACAAATTCTTATTTAATGCATTAATTTTAATCCCCATTTAACATTTAAAATAGCTTCTGTTAGAATAATAAATAACAATTTCCTGAAAGTGTTATTGATTTGCGTTTTTTTTTTTGTAAGAATTTTTTCTAAGAAATATTAAAAGTAAATATTTTTATTAAGGTTTGTGTTGCAAAAGTTTAATTTAAAAAATTCTCAAACTAGTTATTTCTATTTAATTTCTATTTAACTTAATTGATCATTAGATTATATTACAGCTGATTATTTGTTAAGTTTCTCACGATTTTATAAAATAATGAATTTGATCGATATAAAATTTGCAAAAATATATTCACAGCTTTATTGATTACTTTATATGTGAATACAATATCTAAGAAATATATTTTATAAAGATCTAAATCATTATGACTTTCCTTATATACAGAACCTTTCCTTAGGATATTTGTTCTAAAAAAACAAATTTTAGAATATAGAATTACTATTCTTTTATAAAAAAAAAAAATAAACAACAAAATTTTTGAACTAAATTAATTTTTCTATATAGGTACGTACCTACTATAGTTAGTAATCATTGAATTTTATCAAATAAATTTTTATGATTATTTTTTCACAGGTATAGATATTAATTTAATTTTATTAGACTATATTATCTATCTATCACCTCCGGTATTGATTTAGAAAAAAATTCTACAACACAATTGATTCTAAATTATTTTCAGAAAGTTAATCTTATTATGATTATAACTATAACGTAAACACTTATTTTAATTTTGAGGGGATTTTCTAAGAGATAAGAAGAGAAGAGATGAGTTGCATTGCAACTTGCAAACTTCAGAGGTCATATTGTTAAGTTTCATAGTTTTCTCTTTCTTTGTTGCTCAATTTTGTGTCGTATTCTTATTATTTTATTTTGTTTTTTTTTGTTGTTGTTTTTTTTTTGTAATCATGTTTCACGTTCACTGTCATTACAATTTTTTTTGTTGTTGCATTTGTTTTTTTTTTTGCAAAAAAATCAAAAAAAACAAACAAAAACTTTTGTTAGAATCGTCCTAATGGATTTCACTACTCTCAAGTTTTGGTTTGTTGTTTGTTAGTTTTAATTTCGCTTTTAAAACTAACAACAAGCAGAAATCTCACAAAAATAAACAAGTAAACAAACAAACTAACAAACATTTTGTTACTACTTTTTGTTGTTTTTATTTTTTTTTTTTCTCAAAGATTACTGAGCGTTCAATTAAAATTTCATCGAAACGTGAAAGTGTTTTCCAATACACGATTTTAAAGTTTGTTGTGATTTTTATTATTATTGTTTTGTTATTGTATGGTTTTTTTTGTTTACTTTTCAATAAAATTTTGTATGCAAATCTCGTCCTCCTAAAAAAAAAACTTTACAACCTTAAGAGATGAATCAAAAATTACAAAATCTCAAAAAAACAAGAGAAGAAAATCAAAAGAAAACCAGGAAGGCAAGAAAAGATTGAGAAAAAAGCAAAAAAAAAGACAAAGGAATGAAAAAATCAAGGGTTTTTATAAAAGGGAATTTACAAAATTTAATATTATGTTCGATGAATTAGTCTATTAAGAGTGCATTAAAATTTTTATAATTTTTTAGAATTTTTGTTAATAGATAATTCTTAAGAAAATTGTGAAAAATCAACAGATACTTTCTTCAATATTATGGAACCTTTTTCTAATTAAGAAAAACTGTCAACATACGTTAAAATATAGTTTTGGAGATTTCATATTTGTGTATCACTTAAAAAGTTACAGATATTTAAAAATAGGCAATTTTCAGTATTTAACACTATACAGTTCTAGAATAGATTTTACTTAAGAGATTTACTAAAAGATCTTAAGAGTCTCATACACACTTATTTTTTAAGATGTAACTTTCCTCAATTTCAAGTTTCTAACTCAAGCTGTTTAAAAAATAAAAAAAATCAAGCAAATATTGAGTTTTGCATAAAATTAGATTAAAGTACTGTTAACACTGGATTAACAGCTTGGTGGCAAAGTGGTTGAGTGCCGACCTTTCATGCGGAATGGCCTGGGTTCGAATTCTAGTGAAAGTGAAAAAATTTTCTGGTTTTCGACTCGACTCAGCTACCATTCGCCATTGGGTTCAAATTAATGGCATAATCAATAATTAATAATTATAAATCTTTAATAAAAAATACTTTAATATAAAAATATAAACAAATGCAAAATATATACAAATAATTTAATTAAATAATATAACTCGCAGATATAGAATACCATATAAGTAAAATATAAAATATTACAATATAAACAAAAAATAGAATTGTAAATATTGAAAATCTAAGGCGTTTCTACATGTTATAAGGCCTAGTACTATCTCATGTTTAAATAATTGTATGTGGAATTCAATAAGACCAATTCTAATAACACGAATATAATATGACCCCCTGTTTCAACATGTACCTATGGTATAGACAGGCTTATTAGCCTAACAATTGAACAGTTAGCGCTTAAAAAAAAAAAAAAACCACCAATTTTAATTTGTGTTATATAATATTTATAAAGCTTATAAAAATCAGGGCTGCGGAGTAGAGAAAATAAACTACGAACTCTAACTGCCATTGCGATTCCGACTTTTTTGACTTCTAAAACCGATTCCGGCAACATCTCCTGGGATGACATTAAAATATCAGCGCGGAATTGCGTGAGATGGAGGTGTCAAGTGGAAGTCCTATGCTAAGAAATACATGTATTAAGAAAATAATAAAAAATTTTAAATAAAAAGTATAAATAAGTAATAACTGTTACAAAATATACCTAAACATAAAATATTATTATTTTTTTTAATAGTCGGAGTCGGCTTATATTGTATTGCTTATATTGCTTATATTGTGTATCAACCTAACAATAATGAAGTCGACTCCCACTTTTCAGCCCCTAGAAAACAGCTATATTTTGTCGTTTTCAGATTGAAAATATTCGTAATAGAACTTTTGTTTATAATATAAAAGTTAATATATATATAAGTTATATTTGTATATAAATACGAGTATAAGTTATTTCCCGAATTTGTAGGATGTAGCTCCGTAAAGGGTGGGGCTCCAGAAAAAATTTCTTCCGTGAAACCAATTTTTTTAATACCTATTCGTAGTTCAAAATTTATTTTTTTTTTTCAAACAGTGTAAAAGTTTTGTAAACATGCGAACGGACTGACGGACGGAATGAAACTTTATAGTTTAAATGTGCTAAAAATAACAATAATCATCGGTTGGTACAATAGAACATATAGCTTTGGATAGTTAAGACAAGTAATAAAGAAAACAAACAAAACAACAAAATTGAAAGCAACATATACACAACGTCCATGAAAGAATAACTAAAAATATTTGGACTATTAGAAAAAATCAAAAAGACAAAATATACAACAAGTACAACACACAAAAAAAAGATTTTCATTGGAATAAAAATGAAAAACTAACTATATAGAATAAAAGTAACTAACGAATGGATGATATGTGGGTATTGATGATCGGTTACAATTTTCTTGCACACAGTCAATAACATGTTTTTTTTGTTTTTTTTTTTTTTAAGAAATTAATTTTGTTGTTGTTTTTTTTTTTGTTTTTAGTTGTACCAATAATGAAAATGAGTAAATGAAGAAGATTAATATAAAAATTCAATATACATATATATATATATATATTAAATGAGTAGTTTATTTACATATATTGTACATTATACATCAATATTTCTAACACAGTAAATCTCTTCTCTAAATGAAAAACTTATATGGGAAATTCTAACTAGCCACAAAATTTATCCTTTAATCACATGAACCGGATAAATCTTCATTTTGTTTTGATTTTTTTTTTTTATTTTTTTTTATGTTTTAAAATTTTGCATAATTGTTTTTTTTTTTTTTTTGGTTAATAGAAGAGAATTTGCAAAAGAAATGAAAAAAAATTAAAATAAAAAAAAAACGAGGAAGATTATAGTTGCCCTTGTCAACTTTTAGATACCCGTGCATACTCACTATGGTGTATTAAATAAACAGTAAGTTACTTTCCTTATAGATTTAACTAATTATCCCATAATTTTGGTATAAAAAAAAAAAAATTGGCCCACCCTAAAAGTCCGGTGGTCCGAGGGATGTCCAACTTTGCCGAGTAACTTGCCCTATCACTTTACCTACCCAATTTTAATTTTAGCCTCGTAGTTTCATTAGATTCACAGTTATTGAATCGAAAACTTTGTATGGCAGCCCCCCGAAAATGGAGCCGTAACATTTTGAAACTTCATATAAGTATAATTAGTTTTGAAGAAATTCATATTGGTGCAAAAAAGTTGTATGGCAGCTCCCCGAGGCCTTGGTCCGATTTTAACCAAAAACAATAGGGAACCTAGAAATGGTCTAAAAATCGCTTTGTGCGAATTTCAAGACTCTAGCCTTTTTAGTTTTTGAGTTATCGTGCTGACACACGGACGGACGGACGGACGGACGGACGGACGGACAGACACACATAGCTAGATCGACTAATTTTTCGATTCTGAGCCGATACGTACCCTTGACACTATATCTAGCTCGTCTAGATCGATGCGTTACAAACGGAGAAGCAATTTTAATATACCCGATGTTATATATGTATACACGGGTATAAATAGAAAATGAAATTGAAAATGAAAATGATTAAAAAGAAAAGTTGCACTGTATTGACATAGGATAAATTGTTTAGTTTTTCGTATTATCAAGTTGACAACTTTCACTTTAAATGGACAACAAAATATTACAAAAGAACAACAAAACTTACTACAAAAGAACAGTTATAAACTTGTATAGGAAATATAAAAATATGTTGTATAGTAAATATCTTGTATAGGAAATGGGTACAAGATACAATAGTTACAATATACAATATATTTCGTATAAACAATTGGTATATGGAAGGTTAATATTTGAATTGAACAACTTTCTCATTAATTTTACAATATGCAAATTCCATTTTAAATAAAAACATTATTTTTTTTTTTTTAATATAAAATTGCTAATTTTAATCCATCGCAATGCAGAATGGAAATATGGCATAAAGCTTGAAAATTAATTAAGTGGGCTCGCTTGACAAAGCCCACTTTTTTTCAGCTTTTTTTAAGTTCAAACTGTTGAACTGTTACCCTATCTATGAACTAATAAACCTATTTATACCATAGGTACATGTTGGAACTGCCTCCCTATTATACATATTATATTGTTATTAGAAATAGTTCAATTTGTTATATATTTTAATAATTTTATATTCGAATTATAATGTATTTCTTTATCTGTGAGTTATATTATTCAATTCAATTATTTGTTTAAATTTTGTATTAATTTGTATTGTTATATCAATGTATTTTTTTTTTAAGTAATGTAATTTTTAATTATTGAGTATGCCAATAATTTGAACCCAAAATAAAACATTTTGTTATACACTTTTACTGGAAATCGAACCCGGGTCTCTATAGTGTAAATTCACTATAAAAATTTTTAAAATATAGACAATAACACCCAGCCGTAGTTTCTTATACTAAATTTTCTCTTTAAACCTTAAAACGTTTATTGTTATTTTGAACTTAGAACATTGCCATCATTCTTTACATAATTTAAGGGACAGGATGGGGCTTCAATTATCAAAGATCTGTGAAAAGCATGCAAGGTTTTAAATGTACTTCTATATTATTAGAAATGTTCCTTTTATTAAATTTCATTAATCATGCCTAAGTATCGACTTGTCATTTTCGATAATTCTATTTAAAAATCGCTAATTAGTATTAAAGTTCTCCTTTTTCTACGTTCCAAAAACGGAACTAAGTCAAATAACTGTAATAACTTGTTCGGAATTTTTTATCCCTTTTAGCTTAAATCTTTTTTTATTCAAATAGTTTAATAATATCTTTTACTTTTTGTATTGCTTATTTTCCTCTTCCTAAGTTATTATAAACGTGTTTTGAAATATTGATTTCATTGAAATTGTATTAATTATTGATTTGATCAATTTAATTGCATACAGTATACTTCTACTTTAAATATTGTTCAATATGCTTGTCTAAGACAAAATTTCGATTATGTAGTATTTCTACGAATGATGATGACGATGATATTGATGACTATGATCATGTTGATCTCGATAATTATGTACTGTCAATGAGTACTACTGTTGTAGGAAAAATATAACGACAAAGATTATTTGGCAGAAGAAATTTAAGTTTTATAAACATAAGAACTTCCAATGAGAAAAAAAAACTTAAGGCTTCAGTTGAATTTACAAAAAAAGTTACAAAAGTTATTGGTTCTTATAAGGAACAAGTAACAACTGCAAGACAAGACAACAAATTTGCTATCATTAAATTATCTGAATAAAGTTAAGTACTTGTAGGTCAGAATTCACTGGTGCTAATTTTTTTATTCAATAGAATCCGGGGTACTCTAACGATGTGATACAGATTTTTTACTGTGGTAACTTTTTACGAATCATTGAAATTGAAATTATTTTTTTGTTTTTGGAGATTTAATTAAAAAATATCATATACATGTACTTATATACATGTACATTTACATATATATACAATATTATATACTTAGTGAAAAATACGTTAATGAATTAAGAACAAATAAAATGAAGCTTGGGAAAAAGTTTTAAGAACTGTATGTTTCTTAATATGCATCCTATTGAATGTATATAAAATGTATGTACAATTGTATAAACTTATATATTAAAACTTTCATGTGAATCTTACTTTAATAATAAGGACCGTTTATAAATTGTAATGGAGAATTATTTTAATAATACTAAAAATACTAAAATGTGCTATACTTAATCAAATTTCATATTGGGCATATCAAGTATAAATGACGAAATTGTCACTAACCTTAACAATTTTAATAATATTTTAAGGAAGATGGTTTTCGCAATTTATATATTGCGGGAATACCAAGGTCCCGAGTATTCCCAGCTGAATTAATATTATTATTGTTGTTGTTTGATATGGGGGGATAGCATGTGTCATCTTAACACCAATGCTTTGCAGTATGTTGCGTATACTAATTCCGATACTTTCTGTACACCTGCCGCGGTAAGTTAGTCAAATGTTTATCAACTACACCATCGAGGTCACTTAAATCAGTATTAGTCAATATGCTTCCGCTGTTTCGGTTGGTCCTTCCTGCAACAATGACCTAGGTATGATATATTTTGATTCCAATACAACTGTACTGTATTACAACTATGCAACTATACTGCGTAGTGGGGACCCTGTTTTTAATGGAGATGCTTATGGAATTGTAGTAAAACAATTGTTTCCTCAGGTTGGACAGATTAGATGCTGTTTAGATTAGACAGAATATTATACGTTATCTTTAATTTGTCATCATTATGGTTTTATTATTCACATTCCAAAATATATTAAAGGCCCCTGCAGTTCTATATAATTTTAATTTCGGTCAACCAACCGTTTTGACAACCGTTCCGGTATAAGCAAAGTCGGTTTCGCTGCCGTTGATGATGCACCATTTACCCATCCACTGTCGGTCGCCCAAGGCATCAAGGTTTCATGGTCAGTATGGGTCTAGCAGACTCATATATAGGTGAATAAGAACTTCAGATGAGAAAAAAAAATAAAGGCTTATATTGAATAAATGAAGACTTTTTTAATTAAACTAGTAAAATTATTTATAAGAATGATTGTATTCTTATTCTAATAAATATTAAAAGTTTTACTTCTTTTTTAAATATTTCTGCATAATGTAGATTTTTAATTGATTTAAAAACTTCTGTACAGAATGAAAATGCAGCAATGAAAATTGTCATGTTTGAAAATCTTTTTAATCTTTTAACAAGGAGGGAAAAGTGTAAACATTTTTCTTTATTAAATTTGAGATTAATATTTGGTAATAAATTATACTTTGATTTGAAATAATATTAACAACTTTTTACAAAATATTTTAAAGATCATCTAAAAATATGTTTAATTTAAATAATTTATTTGAATTTTGTCTTTTTAAAAAATTAAAAAATAGTTGGTAAATTTCATGGGAAATTAAAGTTGTTATGGACACTTATTAATTAAATGAATATTATAATAATTAAATAAATTACCCAAATTAAAAATAATTATTAATGTATACAAAATTTTTTGTAAATTACTATTTTGTAAAATTACATATTGTGTAAAATACGATATTATGTAATGCAAATGGTATTAAAAAGTTAGAACAGCTAGGATTTATGGATTTATAAATGGAACTCCATTCAATGAAACAAAAAACATAAATCAAACCGCCTCCCAATTTTCTTCTAATGTTAAACACTAAAATTAATCAGATTTAAAAAATGTTATTCTAAATAATCTAGATTATTAAACAAGCTGGCATTTATTAGATCTTAGTAATCTGACGACAAAGGGAAGTTTCTTAGACAATGCACAAATAAATAAACAGACGAAAATCGACAAACTTACAAGGCACACAGCATGTGTTAAACGTAAAATAAACACGGAGAAAATTAAGATAATCACCTATGTTTCAGCTTTCCATTCCCTATAAAAACAGAATGTGACAGGAGAATGGGAATACTGGTGTTCCAGCATTCTCTTAGAGAATGTCATATTCTCTCAGAAAATAAAATTTTTCAAAAATGAATAAAATGGTGTTCTGTCATTCACTTTTTGGGAATGTGAATGGAATAGAATTCCTTTTTTCAGTCTGTATCGAATGAGGCATGAATGAGGTTGACGTTACGTAATTTAATTAAAAAAGAATTTGTGTTGTTAAATTTGAAATAAAAAAGTTTAAATAAGTATGTGTATATTTTTCTGATTTGTATATAAATAAATAATGATTTCAAATTCATAGGGTTAAAGGAAAACACAAAAATTGTCGTCAAGACAAAATTTTTTTAGATTTTATGCAGAAAAATAGAGATATTGCCAAAGGATATTGCACAAAATAATTAACTTTCATAGATTCTGGAAGATCTAAAGATTTGCTTGTTCCCTTAAAATTTTTCTTAATTTTTTTTTTCTCCTATTTTTTTCTTTTAATAAAATAATTGGATCCATATTTCTTTCTTTTCAAAATTATTTTCAAATATGCAATTCACTTAAAGCACAAAATTTTCAAAACTATATGTTTTGACATTTATTTTGACATTTCCAAATTGAGAATAAATTTTTCGAATACGGGAGAATGCTGGAACACCAATTTTCAGTTCCAGAGAATGTTAATTCACATTCACATTCTCATGAATGCTGGAACATGGGCGAATAAGAGAAAATTCAATTAACACCACACCGATAAATGTAAATGTTGCATCTCTTGGAGATAGACCGAAATACAACTGTATAGGATGCAAAATTTCAATCAATAAAAATAGTAAATAAATGTTTTCTTTGTTTGGAAAAAACCTCTAGAAAAATAATCTAAAACAATCCAGAAGCTACAATTATTCTTGAAAACATATCCGTGAATTATAGATGCATAATATATTTTAGTTCCGGAAACCATAGGCATAATAGTTATCAGCAAATAAATATATTACTGGTACACCTAAAAAAAAAACTATTCTATTTTCAAAAAAGTTCCCAATTGGATCTTCAAGGAAAAATAAGAGTAGGAAGGAAATAGTCCTAAAATTACATAGAAATGGAGACAGCAATAAGAATCTAAACATAAATAAAGTAGTATTTAAACTTAAATGGAGACTTTTATCTCTGAAAGCCTTCTTGGTGCCAAATAACTTAGCTAATAGAGATTACTAGTTAACACTTATAGCATTTCACCTCAGCACTAATATTATTCTTCAGAAAGTAATTACTTTAAAAAAAACTAAAAACTCCAAAAGCGTTTTCAATTATTGCATAATCCAATATATAACCTTAAAAGTTTAAAATTAATTTAAAATAATATTTTATGGTTATTTGATAACTTGCAAAATAATTTTTTATTCGAATTATATTCAAAATGACTTTCGCTTAATTGAAAATAAATTATCAATGATATGTTCTGTCCTGGTCCTATAGACATTAGAATATCTATTGAAAACCCTTCATAGCTTCTAATGTAATTTCCAAATTAAAAATAAAAACTTAAACCCAAGAAAACCAACAATAATTTGTATTTTGTTAAACTATGAATTTTTAATTATTTAAATAAAAAAAAAAATGAATTACTAATCGTCTCCCTTTCATTTGGTTATAAATGGAAATGATGTTAAATCGATTTATCAAATATTGAAACTGTTAAGATTCTTTTAGAGAAGGAATTTATATGTAAAAACGGTAGAAAAATGTTATGAAATACGATTTTATAATTCTTAAAGCGTTTTGTTTTTAAATAAAATCTCATATTTAATTATTGAAGTACATTAAACCTAGAATATAGATAGAGTCACGCAAATTAAATAAATATCTTTTGGTTCATCATTTAAAAAAAATGAACAACACTAAACTAACACAGCACAAAAAAAAACAAACTTCATTGCAGCCTCAAAATAAAGGCGTTTATCCAATTTATGTTTAAGATGAAAAAAAAAAAAAAAACGCAAAAGAAAATATAAAATTGTGGACAGATATTTAGATGACCACCAAGGAAAGTTTATTCTTCTGGTATCTAAAAATCCGGATAACCACCTTCTGCATTTTTTTTTTTATTTATTTTAAGAATTTTTATACCGCACTTTTAAGCCTATTCATTCAACCTTGCCAAATTCTTTTATTTTTGCAAAAAAAAAAAATTACAACAAAATAATTAATAAAAAATAGTTTAAAAAAATAAAATTGAAATTGATCGAAAGATTTTTTGTTTTTAAGTTATAAGTTCAAAAACTGAGATATTATTTGAGTGAGATTTTTTTAGAAAAGCCGATAAAGTATTAAGTTGATGAAATGAAGAATTTCAATTTTTTCGTTTATAATTACATAAAACTTTCATTTAATTGTTTTGGTAAAGCTGTTGATAACTTGGCTGAAGCTACTGTATATTTTTTTTACCAAACATATCAAAAAAAACTTCGAAAGGCATCTGGAATACTAAGCCCCCGTTAGTGTGAGATTCTACTTATTAAAAAAATCTGCCCCCCGGAATCAAAATAATGGAAAAAGCACTCAACCTGCCTGCGCAATATATTTGTTGAAAAGTAATGATGAGACACTGGTATCACGTGGAAAACCAGTTGTTATAAGTTGCCGTTTTTGTCGAATTTTTCTAAATCATAAGAATTGGAAAACACAAATGGGAATATTGTGTTCGAAAATTTCGAGGTTCGACTTAAAAAATGAGTTCCTAAATTTCAGAGTACTAGTTCGAAAAAATTTTAAATCTCCAAGACTTTCCATTTAGAATGTCGCCGACTTAATCATTACACCATTGGTTAGATCATATGAAGATCCTTATTAATCTCACCCACTTAGCTAATTTGGTTGCTCTTAATATTATAATTTGTTACTGCTTTTAAAAAAAATTGGACTAACGAGATTCTCCAGTTTACCAGTAGGTGGGCTTTTAAAACCATTAACTAAGTTAAGGCTAGAAAATACTTGATGTCTTCATGCATTTGTCGAAGTTATGTAGTAAAATGATTTTTAAATACTGGCAACGTAAATAATTGTGAAACAGCTTCAATCTACATGATATATATTGGCAACTTCTGTTGTAGGGGGGACTCTTCATTCTCGATCTACAATAACGTGTCCTATAAGCTCTCCAAATTATTCCATTTCATCAGTGTACGATACAAAAAATCGTTATTTATTATCCTATTTCACATGAACTTGCTAATTACTATCATGTATTCACTTAAGATTAATAAATGATTGAAAGAACTCTAACTTTATACCCTACAGTTGAGAAATATTCTTATTTTTCGAAAATTAAAAATAAAAATATTTTAGAAGCATAATAAAATCGCACTTTCACCGTATATTGAATATTGACGGAAATTGCAATATTATATTCATTAGGTCGTTTTTGTGCAATTATATCTCGTATATATATTAGTTATATACATATAGTTATTTTAGATATTATGCAATCTATTTGTAATTCTTATTAGATTGTTAGGAGGTAACGTATATAATAATATTTGTCTAGGACATAAAATGCTAATAGCATATGCTTAGTGTGTTTGTTAGTGTTATAAAAAATGAATATTGACGGTATCGTTCCGCATTATAAAAAAATCGAATCTTAAATATGGAGTTTTATTTTCCATTATTGCATATTATTCATTGTTTTTAGTTTTTTTTATTTTTTTTTTTATAAAAAGTTAAAGAATAGAATTTATAATTTATTTAATTTTTTAGTTAACAAAATCCGAATTCTATAGACTTTTTTCGAAATTCTAAAAAAATAGTTTTTCATATAGATAATAAGATATTTTAATTAATATTGATTAAAAAAATTTTGAAATTTTCAATTCAGTTGTTCAGAAGTCTAGAACTGACCAAAGTCGGTTAATGACCAGTAAATAAACACATTCACATTAATTTGGGCCCTTTTCAAATGAAATTTGTCTATTTTCATTTAAATTAGTTTTTGTTCGAAAAAGGTTCCATTATCTTGGGAACCTGAATCAGAAACTCAAAAATAAAAAAAAATTAAGAAGAGTTTCAAAAACTAACAAATAACACTATAATATTCTGTAGTAATCATGGTTACCATGGCAACGGTTAAGTTCTACGAAAATGTAATTATTCGGTATTATAAGTATTCAAAAACATTTGTAATGTACTAGTTAAAACATACTTCTTCTTTTTAAACATCAATAACTTTTTTTTTTAGTTTAGTGTAGGTTTAATGAGAAACTAAATGCGGTATTTCTTAAAATTTAAAAGAAGGAAGCCTTAAGGTGCCTTAAAATAAAAAAAGAAAAAGATACTTACTGTTCCAATCGTTATGTATATCTTATATTTTCAATCAAAAACATATGTGCTTTTAGAGATTGATAGAATCTTTGAAATATTTTAAACAAAAAATTTAAGTGAATGTATAGTTGTAAGTAACATAAGGTTAATATGTGGGATGATTACATACATTATAGAAGCATGAGATATACTACCTTAATTTTTTTTTTTTAATCGTAGTTATTAAGTTTTTATTTAGTTTTTTTTTCCAATTCATAAATATAATTTATTTTGATTTTTATTTATTATTTTTCTGTTTTTTTTTGAAATAATTGAAAATCGATTATTTTCATTAAAAATCAATGGATTTGATTTTATGGTTGTTATAATATTTTTCTACAAATATTGTTGTGTTGCACTTGAATACTGCAACTTACCTTGCTTTAAGGCATCATTTTATCTATTAACCGATATAATTTTTGAAATAAATATTTGCAGGTTAAAAACGATTTATGTCAGTAATAAAGATTTTTTTTTAAAATATGCAAGAGATGAAAATGTGATGGTTTTTTGTCAGGTGGGTAAAATTTAATGTTATATAATATAAAAATATGAACTATTTTACATATTATCATGAGTTAAAAAAATTGGTTATTATAATGATATAGATTGTATGTAATATTGTGGTTATTCAAGGTATAAACCACTTCTTGAAGTAAGTTAGATATGATCAGATCAGATTTAATTTCATATTAATCAAATATTTATATTATAAAAATTATATAAAATGATAAAAATAATTAATTTTAATATTTAAGGAAATTTTTTTAATTAGACAAGGTTGAAACTATATTTGATGTACGTTAATTAAAAATATAGTGTTTTAGTTTGAATATTTTCCTTATCTTTATTCTTAAAACATTATATTTACAAATTGGGCTAGTTTTGTTGTTAAAATTTGTAAAAATTTTGGTATTACGAGAAAAATATTGACGAATCATCTTAATATTTTTCATTTTTCCTTGGCTTGAAACATCTAGGTCTTGGCATGTAGAAACGTCTAAATTTTCAATAGATAAAATACTACATGTTTTATATTCTATTAATTTTTTAACTTGAAGATTGTGTTATAAGGTATTTCTTTATGTCTGTGAGCTATATTATTCAATTAAACCATTTTTTTGTATTTTTTATTGTATATATTATTGAAATAGAATTATTAATCAGTAGTTATATTATTGATTTGAACCCCAAGTAATGGTAGCTGAATCAAGTCGCAAAAAAGATACAAGTTCTTTTATTCCAGCTGGGCTTTGAACTCGGCCCTTCGAGTAGTCGCTACGTATATTCTTAATTTCTAAAAGAATCATTACTTGCCAGAAATCTTAAGACAATTTCAAGTTTAAGTTTATAGCAGGAAATGCATTTCAATTTCCATGTGTTATGCATTTTGTTTTGAAATATGAGGTTCTACTAAAGTAAGGAGTTCATCATATTTAGTACATATCATAAGCAAATGATTTCGAAAAAGATTGGGGTCTTTAAATCCGTTTTTAAATCGGTATTTCGATGGTCTACTCATATAAAATTGTTGTTTGACTGTTGTTTCTTTCTTTTATCAAATTTCGAATTTCCATATGTAACATATTTGCAACAACCACTGAAACCACATCTTATTCAGCACTGAAATAGTACTAGATAATTGTGTAATACATATACATATGTAATACAATAAGAATGATAAAGTGGTACTTCCTAATTAG
Organism: Dolichopus griseipennis; assembly: GCA_963082915.1. Taxonomy (NCBI): domain Eukaryota; kingdom Metazoa; phylum Arthropoda; class Insecta; order Diptera; family Dolichopodidae; genus Dolichopus; species Dolichopus griseipennis. The sequence goes on along the minus strand of OY720441.1, from coordinate 69,837,602 downwards.
TATACAGTCAACGAGGCATTAACATTGTGCCATTTGGCTAAATATCTTTCCAAAGTACTTAAAAAATTTTTGAAATGTAATCATTTATAAGGAAACATATATCTAAAAGCAATATTTGTTACTTCGGAAAGATAAAGGGTTGTTATAAGGAAGTTTTTATTAATGATTTTGGCCACATTTTAATTAAATTTAGAAATTTTAAAATATAATATTATTTAATTTAAAATAACATTTTTTAAATATTTTGTTTTGTAATCATAAATTATTAGAAAAAAAGTAATTGATTATCGCTTTAGGTGTTTTTGAATATAATTTATTAGTGAAATTGTGTCACAATGAATTTTTTTAAAAATCTAATAAAATATTTTTTTTTAATTAAATTTTGATTTAAAAATAATGATTCGAATTTTTTTTAATTTTTGAATTAATATGAAAATAATTATAATTTATTTCAACTGAATTTTTAAATTCAAATTAAAAATATTTCCTTTCAAAATATCTATATACGATTATTTAATTTAATTTAATTAGTCTCAAAAATATTTACTTTAATGAAGTGATTCTTTTTTGTCGATATAGTTTTAAGTGTTTATTAGTTTTTATTTAACCCTTTAACTGACGCGTTTTGTGTTTGAAGTACAAGCATTTACTTTGACATGTAATAATTTGTCAGTTTAAACAAAAAGTTTGTGTTTAGAAGTTTTGTAATTGAAGGTAACAGATTTTAATTATGTGTTACCACTGTCAATATTTTTCATGTGATAAGTAAATTTGACATCTAAATTTTCACCAATTTAAGTTTTAAACGGTTTTCAGTGTTGCCAATTGATTTTTACTCCTAAATAAAGTGAAACTCAATAAATTTACTTTAATTGTGAGCTTAAAATAATCAGAATTGACAAACACAGTAGACTTAATTTAATTTTAAGTAAATTTCATAAAGTATGTAATGTAAAGTAAATTTTTCTACTGGAGACGCAGCATATATGGGATTAACAAAATATCTGATGTTTTTAACTAGTTTTTGACTTGTTTAAAACTATTAAATTACAAATATAAACATTTCTTATTCTTATTTATTTTGCGAAATTTCTAGGAATTTTGCATTTGGTTTAAAATAACATAAATTTGAATAAAATTCTTTGAAATTTAAAGATTTGACATAAAGTAATAAATTCTTTATATAAATTCGAAATCAGTTTATTAGAAATAGGGAATACGAGTAATATGCTGTATGTCTTAATTAAATTTTACCTTTTATTAATTCAAACATTAAAACAATTTTACATTTTCTTGTTAAAATTAATTTATTTTTCTTTTTTTTATCTTATGGATACATTTAAGCAGATAATCCGCATTTTACAATACTGAAATGAATGAAATTAAAACTTCCATTTCAGTTAAACTCAAGGTCATTTAAAAATTGTTTCAATAAATTAATTTGAATAGTATTAAAAATGTAATTTATTAGTATAATAAAGTATAAAGTAAAATAAAGGTGTTAATATTAATTTATGTAGATTTGTATATTTCTTGAAATAGTCGAAAGAAATATAAAATTCATATTATAAAAAAGATTTTCACTTATTTTTAAAAGACCATCAATCTGTCTGTTGGTTATTAAAACTTCATATGATAACAACAAAAAATGATTAAAGTTTTATAAAAAAAATTTATATTTTAACTGAAAAGATTTTTAATTTAATTGAAGAATTTTTATCTTTAGAGAATTTTTATTTAAGCGAAGACATTTTGATTTTAAATGAAAATTTTTACTTTACGTTTATAGACATTTTTATTTTAAAAGAAGATTTTTAGGTTAGGTGAAGATATTTTCATATATATTCTTCGGAATAGCAGGTTGATTCTTTCAAAAGCATACTATTATTAAATATGTGGTCTAACACGTTAAAACCTAAAGTTATACAAGTTAAAAAATTTTCGAGAATCAAAAGACTTAAGTTAGAAACTTTTTATTATTTTATTATTTTTAAATCCCATCGTTTAAAAGCACCACGTCAAGAAAGTTTAGGCACAGTTTTAAATATTCAAATGCAGATCCAAAATCAGCTAAGGTTTGAGGACGTTTCCTAAAAGAAATCTTCATCAGAAAAATTCTTTTAAATATGGTATGTGTAGCGCTTCCATTCTTCAAAAAACAAAATGGCTAGATAAATAGACCAAAAATTAAAATAATTCTTTAAAAATTTTAAATCAAATTTATTTAATAACTTATATTTATGTCAATCTTTTTAAAGTTTTTCAAAGAAAAAATAAAGATTTTCAAATACAAATCTAAGAAAGAAATTAAAACAAATAAATTAATTTTATTAAACTAAAAATTAAAAATTTAAGTTATTAAAAAGAATTAATAATTAAAATGTTAGAAAATTCATATTAGTATAATATTATGTTATCTGTTTTATTTCATAATAATTCATATTATTTAAAATTATGCAATTTTCTTTACTGCATTTCAGTATGTACCATTAGAAATGACACTAAATAGCTACCATTTAATATTATATTATTTTTTTTAAATTTTACTTATTGCACTTTTGTGAATGCTGCACCACAAGACAAATTTAAAGTGAAGAAAAGAAAAGAAAATTGATGGTGAATGACGGTTTTTCTGTTTAATCTTTAAAAAAGATTGAACATTCTTTTACCTCAGTGTTTATATAATATATTGGATGATCATATATGCATATACTAGATGCATTAATGAAAATGTTTATATGTGTATATTAAAACGTTTTATAAAATATTAAAGATTTTCACAATTTGTATTTTTGATTTGCTTAAAGGTATTTTAAATAAAGATATTTATAGAAAATATATGATTGACAGTGTACTGGGGGTTTTATGATTAATAAACTACATCTTGTCTAATAAAATTATAAAAATTTAAAATTTTTTCATATGAAAATTATAAAATCAAAAATAAATGTATATTTATGTATTATTATGTATATACATTCAAATTTTTAATTATAAAGCTGTTTCTTTAAAATTTCAATCATATTTTTAAAGCTTACATTCGACCTAAGATGGAGTAAAATTCTCATTCTTAAACATTTAATAAAGTATTTATTTGTTGAATATCTAATAAATCAACGATTTTTCAAACATATGTTAATGTATTTTAAATTAAAACAGTTTTCAAAAAAAAATCTAGTCAAAAAAACTTTTTTAAGTAAAATCTCAAATGGAAATACACAAAAGTCGTTTTGTCAATGTTCTTTAAGACTTGTGCCGCTTTGCGTATATTTCTCTTAGTAAAAATAAATCTACTACACTTTTTCTTGTTTAAAAAATTTATTAATTTGCAAAAAGTATTTGGAATTGCTTTTTACTACCAAGAAGGATTTATGTCGTTTTCGATTCGTAGGCTAAGTCTAGAGTAAAAACAGTTAAACTAGATTTATTCTAAAGTGGATCTATGTCCGATTAGGACACAAATGGAAAAATATTTAAATAATTGAACTTTGATAAATATTTTTTATTGAAAAATAAAAAAAAATATATCAGAATAAAAATTTAATAAAATTATTAATTCTTTTTCTATCTTGGGTTAAATAATATCAAACCATTATTCAAAATGGCTATACAATAAACTTTAAACTATTGAATATTTTTTAATTCGTGAAATTTGTAAACAAAACAATGTCAAAAAATGCTGTCATGTACATTTCATTGTGGACACTCCTTTGTTGACTACGTAATGAGAACGAAGACAGCGACATGAGAGTAGCGTCATTGTAGATAGGCCATTAGAGTAAATTAAGATTTTTTCTCAAATTAACTTTATTTTTTCTATGTATGTGTTTAACATTTCTCAGTTTTTCAAACAAAAATAAAGTAACTTTTGTTTCATTTTCGATTAACAATAGCATTTTCAATCTAAAATGACATTTAATTTTTAACCTTAATTTTTCTTTTACATATGACGTTTTAAATGTCAAATTTGTCTTTTCAGTATCGATTTCTTACACATCAGGGATGTGTGTAAGGATTGTATGTCAAATTTGGTTTTTGAATATCGAAACTAAAATTATTGGAACATAAAATCAAACTCTATTTTCTTTCTTTCGTTATTTCAAAAAAAAAAAAAAAACAAAAAAACATAATTAATTTTCATTTCTAAATTATCACTTCAATCATCTTAGTTCATTTGTTATTGATTTTAATTTAGTTATTTTTCAATTTTCAAATCAATGATAATAAATAATTTTCCGGACATTTTTTTGTTTTGTAAGAATCATTCTAACATTTTGTTGTTGTAGTTTTTGTTGTTAGATTTTTTCTTATTGATATTTTTAGAATTTTCTTAGAATATTTTCAGTTTTCACTATCCATTTCTCACATATAATGATTAAAGAAAAAAAAAAACCGTCATTGTAATAAAATTTAATTTCACCAAAGGCATGAAACACCAGGCAGAAAAAAAAATACATATATATACAAAAATTTAGAATTAATGTATGTATGATTAAGTCCAGATTTGTTTATTTTTTTACTTCTCATATATGTATATATATAAATATATATATATATATATAAGGAGGAAATAATTGCAAATTGTGTCGTGAGTTTTATATCATTACTTTGTAAGAAAAGACAAGTAAAAATGAAAAAAAAAAAATGAAATCTTTAGGTTTTGATTAAGACATTCCCTATATGAAAACGTCCTAAGGAAAATAGAAATAGGAAAAGTACAAAAAAAAAAGAACAAAAACAAATCAAATAAAAATAATATATTTGCTTGCTCTACTCTATTAGTAGATGCCTCCAGATTTAAAAATTGAATTTTCAGAAAAAATAAAGGAACACATGATATTTACATTCAGTAAAGAAGTACGCACGTAAAATATTTTGAAATAAATAAAATTTCAAAAGAACAGCATCAGCTGATGTGTATTGTCAAAACACAGAACAATTAAAGTTCTTTGAAAAGTCTATTTAATTTTGTAATTTTAATTTTAGAATTATACATATTAAATTTGACTTAAAAAAACCTAAATAAAGAGACTGCGTTGATATTTCATAATGACAGTTATTAAACGGTAGCACTGAGGTTACGTGTTTGAAGTGTCTCATTGATATCAAGTAATTAATGATCAATGAATATGTTAAAAATATAATTACAGAACTACCTATTGAAGAAATGCGTATAATTATTGGTGCATGACATGCCTGAAACCTTATAATGCATTTTAGTATAAAATGTATTTCAAAAAGTTGTATTTAATAATGTACATGCAGCCTTAAGTAACAAAAAAATGTTGCTTTTATTTTGTCATATACTCTCACTTTAGTTGAAGAATCCAGAATTGAAATAGAAATTGTAGTATTTTTTTTTCCTTAAGGAATTCGGTTTTTGTTTGTTTTTTTATAAAATCTGTTTTCATTTTTTTTAATTCTGAGATTTTTTTTTTTTTTTTAAATTTTACTTTTCTAAAAAACATATGGGCATGATGTATTACAATTGCAATATGTGCACGTTCACCTTAATTTACAATGACAATTCAACAACATCTTGATTTTAGAAGAAAAAAAAAAAAAAATGAAAAACAAAAGCAAAATTATAGGAAGTTTAAGAATGTGAAATGAATATTTTTATTATTTTTAAACATTTTGTTTAAACGCAGAAATGTTTGTCATATGTCCTGTCATTCGAATGAATTTAGTTTAGGTGAAACGTCAAACTGGTTTAGTTTGATTATTTCACGTCAAATTCAAACGAATGGGTGGATTTATGATTAAAAGTAATTGGTATTATTAATTAATGAGCCATGTATTGAAGAGCTTATTTAAAGAGCAATGCAAGCTCAAATTAAACGAGCTATGAAATTAAATAAGTTAGGTGACTTTCTTAAGCGTCAGCGATTTGTCGTCTGTTTACATAAGTTTTCATCGCGTCAGCGATACAATGAAGTTAAAATGATCGTCATAATTTACCCATTTGTATTATTTTAAAAAATAATGGAAAATTTTAATCAACTACCCTTACGAGATAAATTTTCCACCTGTTTTTGTTTTCATTTAATAATAATAACAATAATAATAATAAAATAAAAAAAAATTATGGAAAATTTTGCTCACAGGTTACGTCACATGTTATAACTTTATTTAAGTTAGCATTTCTATTGCTATACTTACTGTGTAATGCCGTATATACTGTTTCATTTTCTCATTTCATGTTTTGGTCATCCCACTTGTTGTTCCGATGAAAGAAAGACAAATATAAAAAAAAAAAATTTCCTCAAAAATAAGAAATAAAACATATGTTTATAAACTTTTTACAATGTACAATAATATGTTGGGTTCCCCGAACGGGATAGCGATGCGTATTATGTTGTTGCTTCCTGTTAACAACACTCAGCCTCTCGCTATTCAATTCCTACTCTCACCTTCACGTGGTGGAACCTGTTAACCTGAGTAACCAGTATGAAAGATTGGGTAACCAACCCCAGTGTAGTAACCTGGTCAGGGACCGACGAGAGAGGAAGAAGGTGCTGCCTTGTATCTTTTACTATGGGATTGGTTTCCCAAAGGCTAGAAGACGAAAACTTCGATATCAAATGACCTGGTCCTCCAGGTTGGGGGTCGATCGTTGGTTTAACAGGCCACATCGTAAAGCAACATTGTTACGAGAAACACAACTCAGCCTCGGATAACAGAATTTGAACAAACGGCACGAATCTCGGCACGAAAAAGGAAAAATGATTTGATACTAGGCACATGGAATATTAGAACTATGCTACGGGCAGGTATGATGCACGAAATCGCTCAGCAACAGCATGACTATAAAATTGACATCTTGGCGCTGCAAGAAATTAGATGGAAAGGAAATGGTGCTATACATAAGAGAAATTTCTCTTTATACTTTAGTGGAAACGTCAATAGAAGTGGTCTATATGGAACAGGCTTTATGATTACAAAGCGCCTAAAAGAAACGGTACTAGGTTTTACACCAGTTACTGATCGTATATGCCTTCTAAGAATTAAGGGAAAATTCAATAATATTACTTTAATATCCGCATACGCACCAACAGAAGAAGCGGATGAAACAGAGAAAGACATATTTTACAACGACTTAGAACAAATATGTAGCAGCGTCGGTAGTTATGATACAACGATCATTCTTGGGGATTTCAACGCCAAAATAGGTAAAGAAACGTTCACAGAAAACATAGCAGGAAAACACTCTCTGCATCATGTCACATCACAAAATGGATTAAAATTATGCGAATTTGCAAATAGCACAAATATGTATATAAGTAGTACACATTTTCCACACAAAGACATACACAAAGGTACGTGGAAAGTACCAGGATCACAAAGGGTTAACCAAATTGACCATATACTTATAAATAAAAGAAGGCTCTCAACCATAATTGACTCGCATACATGCAGAGGGGCAAATGTCGATAGCGATCATTATCTGGTTAAAACAATCCTACGCCAGAGGATCTCCAACGTTGCAAAAAACCGAGGATTAAAAAGAATAAAGTGGAACGATGAAAAATTAAAAGACATAGGAAATCTAGCGGCATACCAACGCAAAATCGCATCAGTAATAAGAGAAAGCCAGGCAGAACAAACGACGAACAGTATTGAGAGCAATTGGCAAATTTTAGAAAAGGCAATAACACAAGCAGCAACCGAATGTATTGGTCAAAAGCAAGTTGCTAGAAATGCGGAATGGTTTGACGAAGATTGTAAAAGAGCGATTGAAAGAAAGAATAACGCAAGGCAAAAATGTCTAGAAAGAAACACTAGGAGTAATAGAAATGCTTACATTGAATTAAGAAAAGAAGCCACAAAACTCTGCAGAAGGAAGAAAAAATTACACCTTAAAGCTAAAGTGGAGAGCATAGCTGAGAACTTTCATCGAAATGATATGAGGAAATTCTTTAACGGCATTAAACAGCAAAAAAACGGCTTCCAACCGAAACTAATAAACTGCAAAGATAAAACCGGCGCCACCCTTGCAGAAGAAGAATCAATAGTCACTCGTTGGAGAGAATACTTTTCAGAGCTACTTAATACGCAGGAAGGGGATACAAGCAATATTGTAACACCAAGAAACATCAGTGAGCAAACTGAGCAACAACGTTACTTAATTGAAGCTCCATCGTTAGATGAAGTAAAAGACGCCATACAAAATCTTAAAAACTATTAAGCCCCCGGCGAAGATGGAATAACAGCCGAATTGATAAAAAAAATTGGTGAGGAAAACATTCTAACGCTGCACCAGCTGATGGAACAAATATGGCAGGAGGAATGTATGCCAACAGGATGGCTTACGGGCTTAATAGTACCCATCCATAAAAAAGGTGACAAACTGAATTGTGAGAACTACCGCGGAATTACATTACTGAATGTATGCTACAAGGTGCTTTCAATTATTCTCTCGAAAAAATTAAAGGAAAAAGCTGAGCTAATATTGGATGAATATCAGTGTGGATTTAGACCAAACCGGTCAACAACTGATCAAGTGTTCCTACTAAAGCAAACTATAGATAAATGCTATGAATTCAACACAGATTTACACCTACTGTTTTTGGATTTTAAACAGGCGTTCGACTGCATTGAAAGAAGCAAAATTCCAAACTCTTTGCATAACTTGGGTATACCGACGAAACTAATAAATCTCACCATGATGACACTAAACAATACCATGGGTAAGGTCTTATTACAGCGAAATATATCCGAGTCTTTTAGAATTAAATCAGGAGTAAGACAGGGAGATACACTATCGACAACAATCTTCAACTTGATGCTACATCATGCGGTCAGAGATCTATATAGAGGAGGTCACATATTCTGCAGATCAGAATTGTTTTATGCGTATGCTGATGATATAGTAATAATATCAAAAAACAAGAACGATATGATGCGCATGTTCACATCCATAGAAGGAGCTGCAAAAACTATTGGACTGCGAATAAACCAACCAAAAACACAATATCTGAAGGTATCAAGAAGAGAAAGCAGAAGACAACCCGAAAGCATTACCATCGGGGATTACCAATTTCAAGGTACTGCAAGTTTTAAGTATTTGGGTGTGATAATAAAGAATGACAACAGTATGCAAGATTGTATAACTGACAGATTAGTGGCTGCAAACAAATGCTACTACGCGCATCTCAAATTATTTAAATCTAGATTACTCACCAGAAAATCCAAGCTCAGTATATACAAAACAACCGTGCGACCAGTACTTACTTACGGTTGTGAAGCTTGGACCCCTACGGTCACTGAAGAGAAAAGTTTGCGAGTATTTGAACGCAAAATATTAAGAAAAATCTACGGGCCTAGAATAACAGAGGACGGGGAATATTTTCAAAGGTCAAATGAAGAGCTGGACCGTATAATCGAGGGGAAAGATGTAGTCAGGTTCTACAAAGCGCAACGTATTCGGTGGGCTGGACATATAATGAGGATGGAAGAAACACGGCCCCAGAAACAAATACTTCAGTATCGCCCACTTATAAATCGACCACAGGGAAGACCTCGTCTGAGATGGCTGGACAGTGTAGAAAAAGATTTACTAACACTAAATGTACAAAACTGGAAGATAAAAGCAAGAGACAGAAATATCTGGAGACTAGTTGTGCAAGAGGCTCAAGCTCACCCCGAGCTGTAACGCCAGTTGATGATGATGATGACAATAATATGTTATTCATATGTTTGTATATATATATATTAATATAAAATTATAGATATATTTTGTATAGTATATATATACTGGTACATATATATAAATGCATAATATATCATGGTAACTTTTGTAGAAAAAATAACGATTCTATCAGAGAATATCAGATGTCGTTGTTGACTTTTAACAATCACGACAACTTAATTCAGTAACCGCAAGGGTCATACAACCTTACTTTTTAACATTTTTATTATCATTTTCTTTATATTTTTTTTATTTTCCCATGGTATAATATAATGTTTTATCTATTAAAAATCAAATAAAGGAAAATCGCTTTTCTTAAATGTTAGGATGATTTTATATATAGGAATTCTTTAAAAATACTAAAATTATATATAGTTTTGTTTTTAATGTATGCAAAGCCACTTTCACTAAGACAACTTTTATATATTAATTTAATTAAATTACCAAAAAAAAATTTTAAATAGAATTCTAATGTATATTTGAAGAGATTTTTCAAGTAATTTCCTTTTTAATTTAAATGAAATCTTCGAAATGTATCTTTCATTTGCTCTACAATTGTACCTACTTTAATATTTGGCAATTAAAAATACAATGAAGTAATTTGAATAAATTCGGAATACTACTCAATAACTTTCAATCTAATTTTAATTTGTTTAAAGTAAAAAAACAAATTGTTGTTGTAAGATTATTGTTTGTAGAAGTACAATTGAATTTTATATTCTTGAGTGTGTAAGTGATAATCTCAACTAATTTAAAACTTATTTATTATCCTTATAGGATTATCCTATATCCGGATTATAGGATTAGGACGAAGTATATAGTCTTATTAATAACCTTCTGGAACCCTTAACTTCTGATATAAAAATCCAACATTTTAATTAAAAAATTGAACTGATCTAATAGCTCAGTGGTAAAGTGACAGCTTTTTAATCGAAAAGTCTCGGGTTCAAACCTTAGTCGGATCATATCTAATAAAAAGATAAACATTTTTAATTAATAATTTTATCAGAGGTCCCAATGTTAAATAGGCAGAGGATTATTATTTACTATTGTCTGGTACTACAAATAAATAAATAAATAAATAAATTAAAAAATTAAACTTTGAACTTGAAACATAAAAGTTTTAAAAATTGTATAGGACAGTCAAAAAAGTATGTAAGAATCTAGTCAAAATCAAAAACGCATTTAATTGAGCTATGAGTGTCTGTCCATTCTTCTGTCCACACAATAATTAAAAGGGCTAGAATTTGGAATTTGGCTGGAATTAAAAACTAAAAGGGCTAGAATTTGGAATTTTTCACAAGAGCCATCTTACTATGGGAATTGAACCAGTTTTGCTTAGCGGTTTCCAGCAGTTGCCATACAACTTCTTTTTTTTCAAAATAATTAATGTCTACCCAAGTTGTGTATCTGAAATTTTGACAATTATGTTTATGGTATCCCAGAGTTGAAACAGCCTAATCTTCTTTTCCCACGTTTTTAATTTAATATTTTAGCAGTAATTTAGCATTTTTTGGATCAAAATTTAATCATTTAGGTGCTCAGCCTCTAGAGAAGCAGTTTGAGGAAAAGAAAAAAAGTAAGCAAAAAAGGAATCAGAGAATTCTTGGAAATTGAAAATAAAACAATTAATTTTAAAGCCGAACGAATTAGGTCAAGAACTGGAAGTCCAAAAAATTTAAGAATTTGAAAATTTTTTAAAAGAGCATAAACCTTATTAAAGTTTTATTCCTTTATTTCAATTTTACTATCAAGTCCAATAAAATATTTTTAAATCATTTTCGTCCAACTTCTGATTCCAGATCCAAGATACGAGAGTTTCAAAAAAATTTATTACTCTTATGTCAATTACTATTTTTAACTAGATAGATAGATTAGATTAGTGAAGTCATTTCTGAATTGATTAGTCATTAGAAAAATTTATATAGAAAATTACAGTACTGTTAAATCACCGGCAATTACTAATATTAATAACAGATAGTTATCACTTTTCATAAATAAATCACCAGCACAGTAACATAATCACTATCGTCCTATAGACAATATCGCTTCTAGCCATTTATTTATATATTTTACATAATACAAAAATTAGAAAATAAATTGATATTATATTCAAATATAGATTTATTATTTTATTATCAATTTATACCAATTTTTTTTTGTTAAATAAGAAGGAAATGCTTGAATAAATTCTGATATTGAACAATACCGACCAACTAAATTGATTTTTAAATTATTAAATAAGATTTTTATTTTCTTTATAATAATCAATTTAAAATGAAAAACTATAAAAATGATAAGGGTGTGTATTTTAATGGACATTAAAGCACAAAAGAACCACACAATTCTTATTAACTAATGATGATTTTTTGTTGTTTTTTTGCAGTTATATAACTGCAACAATATCTGGTCATCAAAAAATATAAAAATAAAAAATCACCTCATTATAAAAATCTGATAAACAAATATTGCAAACAAAATAAAATGAAAATTTTTTTTCAATTCACAGATTAAAATAAGATGAAAATTTTTTTTAGTATAAACTGAAATAATAAAGTGCAACAAAGTTTTGTTTTTGTTTTTGAATTTATTCTGTAAAAATTTCTTCTTTTGTATTTTTAAAATTTATTTGCACAATAAAATTCGCGAGATAATTTTTAAAAAAAACTAAAACAGATCAAAATTATAATCAGTTTCGCAATAGCAGTAGTTTGATATCATCACAATCTACAGGAATGGTAACTTTGAAAGTCGTTAAACCTGACTTTCTTTTAAAGAGGTGTCTTTCTTTAACGGCTGTGCGGAACAGTGGTTACAGTGCCGACCTTTCATGCGAAAGAACCTGGTTCGAATCCCAGTAAAATGAAAAAAACTTTTCTGCTTTTTGACTCTACTCAGCAACCATTCGGCATTGGGTTCAAATAAATGGCTTAATCAATAATTAATAATTACATATCTTAAAAAATACATTAATATAACAATAATTTAATTCAATAATATAACTCACAGATATAGAATATCATATAACTTAAAAAAAAAAAAAAATTTAAAATATAAACAAAAATAGAATTGTATCTATTGAAAATCTAAGACCTTTTTACATGTTATAAGGCCTAGTAAGGCCTCCTAAGAATTCATTATGATTGATTCTAACAATGACCCCGTGTTCCAACATGTACCAATGGTATAGACAGACAGGCTTATTAGCTTAACAATAGAACAGTTAGCACATAAAAAAACAAAAAAAATTACATTTTGAATGTAGTTTTTATATTTTATTTAAATAAGAGATTAACCAAGTCACTTAGACTATAGTCCTCAATTTTTTTAATCGTTATATTCACTAAACAGTTGATTACTCGGCTGTGTAGCTATGGTTTAGGATTATGAATACGCGTTAATTTTATTGCGTTATCTATTATCTTGTACAAGAGTTATATATAATCATACAATTTTACGATATTTTTTATTAGATATGATCTGACTGGGGTTTGAACCCCACAACTTCCACTTGAAAGATTGGTATCTTAACTGCTACTACACTGGTCAGAAAGTTTTTAAATTTCATGGTAGAAAAAAAATATTCAAGACTGAAATAAAATTTTTAGACTAAATATGATTTTGTCCCATAGCCCACAACATGAATCTCTCAAAGGCTTCCAAATACCATGATATGAAAATCTACTCATTTCAATTTTTTTAAATAAATTTTTGTATCTTGTCCTTTTTAAGAGCATATGCACACTTATTGCATAGATTATACAGGTAAATTTTAATAAAATTCTTCCTTAAAACCATAGAATACTTTGATCTATTAACCATAAATCTTCCAATGCAGTAAGTAAACTTCGCTTTCTAAAACATATTGATTTCCATAGTTCTAGTGATTTTTAATTGTTTACACTTTATTATTAACTTCAAACTTTAACTGCTTATTTTATAAGTATTGACAATCTGATAACTTAGAAGCAAAAAATTGTACGACTACAAGTAATCAAAGTTCAAAGGAATCAAAGTTTAAATAAAATAAAACTCCCAGACAATTTTGACGCTCGTCAAAATTTATGAAATAGGAACAAGTGTCGAATTATCTCAACCCTCCTCAATAATTTTATTTTAAAGTTGAAATATTCTGTAAGTATGCATTTATCAGTACTAATAACTATGATATAAAAATTAAATTCAAAATTAATTAAAAAAGATCTTTTCAATTTTCATCTTAAAATATTTTACGAAAAGAACAGACAAATGAACTTTAAACTGTATATAATACAATTTAATAATAAAATAAAAAATAATACCAATCACTCTAGTTAAATAAAACGAATGAACTTAACAATCAAATAAATGTAATAAAAATAAAAAATAAAAACAATTTAAAAAAAAAAAAAAAACAGAAAAAATTAAAAACTAACCAAAATGATCATTTTGAATTCAGTGAAAAAAATAATAAGAATAAGAATGAATATTTATTTTTATAATCTATTTTTATTAAGTAAAATATAAGAAAGAATATCTCTTTAAAGTACGCCCAACTTTAATGATACTATATAAATGGACACAAACTACATATACATATATATATGTACATAAATAAATTTTAATCTAAGTTCTCTGATCTAAAAAAAAAAAAAATAAAAAAAGAGGGAATTCATAATATTGAAATTCCAACATTCAAATAAGGAAACGATTATAACGGAATGTCCTATTGAATTAGACTAAAAACTCTTTTTTGTATCGTTTTTTTTTTTGTTTCATTCTTTCATTTATAACTGAGTACCAGGGATGAAAAATGAGTAAAATGAACTGTATTAAAAGTATAATAAAAATTGTACTAAATTGGGAATAAATGTACTGAAATTTGTTTATATTATGTATCTGCATAATACCACAATAAAACTACATTATAAAGGACTAGTTTTAATAAAAAAATTAAACATTAATAAAACAGAAATAAATATAAGTTTATTAAAAAACAAAAATCACATAATTCTTATCTTTAAACCTTAAACTAATATTTCGTCTGCCACTCTAGCAGCATTTTGTAAACTTTTTTTAATTAAGTCTCTCTCCACCGTAAAGCTATGGCACTGGTCATTTATAATTAAATCCCTGCTTTGAATTAATGTGGGACAAGTACTTATTTGCAGTCTATTTCTGCATTTTGTTTTCACTAAATTTTGATTTAAAAAAATATTCTCTCAATATTTGCAGAGGAATGTGGTTGAGCTAAGCGATATATATTTCAAAACATATTTATGTTTAAACTTTATTGATGCAGTTCATTTTTTATTAGAGAAACTTTGGTCCAAGTTTTATATATTACTATATTTTATATTTTCGAAAAAAATTCGTAGTGGAGTGTATTGAATTTAGACTCGAGTGTACTACTGTATTTTCTAGAGTCAATTGTATTGAAAAAAGTACAATTGTATCGAAGATTTCATCACTGCTGAGTACTCATATAAGAAACAGAATATGAATCTGTTTTCTTATTGAGTACTTTTTGACAGAACCGTACAATTGCATTGCTATTTTGTTTTTTTAACACTGTAGTATTGTAGTACTGAAGTGGTATTGAATCAGAGCAGAAACACTAAAAATCATTCATGGTTTATAAAATTATATTAGTATATATACTATATATATGTAGGATTCGTTATAGAGTGTAGTATTCGTTATATAATTTTTGTACTTGTCGTAACTTTTGTCGCGTCGAGTCGTCGTTTGTTGCTTCAACTCGTTTAACTTTTTTCATAATTAAGTTCTGCAGTTCTGATCTATATTTCTTTTTGTAATGATCGTTTTTTTATAATGTAATGTAAAATGAGTCAGAGCTAATAAAGCTTACAATAAAATATTTAAAGAAGAATTAAATATAACTTTTAATAATCAAATGTAAAACAAAAGCAACATAAACAATAAATAAAGTGAATTTTATACTAATAAATAAAATGTGTTTAATTCAGTCTTACAAATTGGGGGCTCAACCGGGATCGAACTCTAAAAGTGCTAACTAATATTCTAAGTGAAAAGAAAATCTTAAACTTACTTATGATAATTTTGACTAGAAATAAAGATTAAACTTATGACAGTTTTGACTAAGGGTAAAGTTATTTTATATAACCTTAATGAAATATAAAGTTCAAGATAAATATGAAATTCTCAATGGCGACGCCATTATATATTTGAATTTTACTGTCGGTTAAAAAACAAAAGACAAATAAAAAAAAAAAAAAAAAAAAAAAAAAATATATAAAAAAAAAAAAAAAAACATTACACACATCCAAAGAAGTTTTATAAGCAATTTTCATTACAAATGAAACTCAATACACACATAAAATACATGTGTATTATAGTTCAGTCAGCACGTATTATACTTTGCACAAGCTATACAAGTATTCAGTCAGCAATTAAAAATTGCACACGATAAACTAACAACAGCAAGTATCATACTCTGCACACGCTACAATATTATTCAGTCAGCAATTAAAATTTGCACACGATAAACTAACAACAGCAAATATCATAATCTGCACACGTTACAATATTATTCAGTCAGCAATTAAAATTAGCACACGATAAACAGCAAGCACTACACGGATACACGCCACAAAAATTCGGTCTGCAAATAACGTTTGCCAACGCCAATATACACGAAAAAGAATAATAATATCATTTATGCTAAACACAACGCAGCAATTAATTTAAGCATTTATACGACAAACCCAGAAAATACATAAGGAGAAACAACTTAAGCAAAAAGGAGAAATTTAAAACTTCACACGAGAAGACAAGCAACATTATTACTAAAAGCTACAAGTTAATCCAGTCAAACTAAGCTGAGTAAAATTTTATATTATTTTCATTGGTACATTTTAGATTTTAAAACAAAATATAAATATTGTATTAATATTAAAATTTGAAAAGGAGTTTAAAGTTAAATTTGTTTTATTGCATTATTTATGTTTAAAAGCTAAGTAATAATACCTAAAATAAAACTAATTAATAAAGAACACAAAACTAAGAATAGGTACTAGTATTATTTTCTAAGGAAAATAATATTAGAAGTGCCTTAAAAAATTAAGCTAAGTCAAATTAAAAAGTAAAACCAGGAAAAATATAGATTTGAAATTACGAAAATATTATAAGATTTAACATTTTAATATTATAAATTTTAATTTATTTCCTTAATCTATTTATTATTGAAAATTGAATTAAACTTTATGAAATAAGTTCAAGACGAAATCAAATTCCATGTATTTTATTAATGTATATATTTTCTTGATTAAATAATTTTAAAAAAAACTTGTAATTCCTAAGAATTACAAAAAGTAAAAGATATTTTTTTTTGGTTTTTCTTAACACTTTAATATTATTAAGTGTATTTCGAGCTTTAACAAGCCATATACGATCAGTATTAGAATAAAGAAAAATTAACAAATATTTTAAGACGATTAAAAGTAACATCTTCTTTTATATTAGGATACAGGCATAATTTAACAAAGAATTGTAATACTTAATAAATGATAATACACTATAAATTTGAAACTTAGTAAATTGAAATTGTAATAGTAAAAAGAAGTTTGAAAAATGGAAATTGTAGAGATTTTGTCACTGAATGTAGACGAGTTGAAGCGTAAGCTATTGGAATTAAATATAGACCAAAATGGTAATAAAGCTGATTTACAGGCGCGTTTAATCGAGTATTTTTTAAATTTAAACACAGATAACGAATCGGTTCATACGGTGCAAGAAAATAATTCAGATCCTAATAATTATGCTTCAAGTAATTTGAACTCAACTCATTTTTCATTTAAAGATATTGAAGAATCTATTTCTTGTTTCTCTGGTGACGACGATTTAGAAGTAGGAGCTTGGATTTCTGAATTCGAGCAAATGAGTGCCATTATTAATTGGAACGATTTGCAAAAATTTATCTTTGCTAAAAGATTATTGAAGGGCTCAGCCCGTCTATTTATTAATGGTATTCGTAACGTAACTTCTTGGAACTTGTTAAAAAATTGTCTTTCTGAGGAATTTAGGAAAAAGGTAAATAGTGCTGATATCCATAAAAAATTATCCAAACGTAAAAAAAGAAATGATGAAACTATGAAAGAATTTATTTATAAAATGGTAGAATTAGCTAATTTAGGCAACGTTGAAGAAGAGGCTCTTGTTACTTATATAATAGACGGCATAAATGATAAGGGACCCGAATCTTATTTATTATATGGCGAAACCAAATTAAAAAAATTAAAAGAACGTATTGTTATTTACGAACAAGCTAAAAATAGATCAAATTCCCGATTGCATAACGACCTAATAGATAAAAGAAGATTCAATTCAAGTTCAAATGTGACACACTCTTTTCCTAACAATAACAAACGGTGTCACATCTGTGGTGATAAAAGACATAGCAGTGAAACATGTCCAAATAAATCTAAAGGTTTTAAATGCTTCCGATGTAATCAATACGGTCACAAATCCTCAAATTGCAACAGTCAAATACAAGTCAATACTCCCGTTCCCGTCAAAAAAGAAGTTAATCACATGACGATTAACAAAAATTATACGAATGTCAAAATTAATAACGTCCCAATAAGCGCATTAGTAGATTCTGGTGCTGACATTTCAATAATTAGGTTTGACACATTCGAGTTATTAGGAATATCAAATTATTCCAACGAAAGAATCTCCGTTAACGGTATTGGTGGATCAGCTTTCACAACAGGATCATGTACTCTTAAAGTAGATTTTGAAAACTTCGCCATTGAATTAAAATTTTTTATAGTTCAAAAAGAACTTATTACGGCTCCTATAATATTAGGCAATAATTTTTTTGAAAAAACTAAAGTAGAATTTCATAAAGGAGAAATTTCAATTTCACCATTTGAAAACATTGTCGAACATCCTCAAGTCGAAAATAACGATACGGAATTTTTGACATGTTATACATTTGATAAGAACGATTATGAAGAAATCGAAATCAGTCATATCAAAGATACAGAAACTCGAAAGTATATTTCAAATTTAATTAATAATTATATCCCAAATAAAATTTACGACTCACCTATCGAAATGACTCTGATTCTTAAAGACGAAGTACCAATTTATGAAACTCCAAGAAGAGTTCCACACGAACATAAATTAGAAATCAAATCTCAAATTGATTCATGGTTGAAAGACGGTATTATAGAAGAATGTTCTTCTGATTTTGCAAGTCCTGTCGTTTTGGTAAAAAAGAAAAATGGTTCTAAAAGATTATGTGTCGATTATCGACGTATTAATAATAAGATAATAAAAGATCGTTTCCCAATCCCAATAATTGAAGATCAATTAGACCAGTTGCAAGACGCGAAATATTTCACCACATTAGATTTAACTTCCGCATTTTTTCACGTCCCCGTTTCAAAAAATTCCCGAAAATATACAAGTTTTGTTATCGAAAGTGGTCAATATCAGTTTAAATTCTGTCCATTTGGTTTATGCAATAGTCCTGCCGTATTCTCTAGATATATCTCTTCTATTTTTAGATCATTAATTCAAAATAAAGTTGTAATAACGTACATGGACGATTTAATTATTCCGTCGAAGACCGAAAATGAAGGAATACAAAATTTAGAAAAAGTTTTAAATGTTGCTCGAAATCACGGTCTGCAAATAAATTGGCAGAAATGTAGCTTCTTAAAAACTAAAATTGATTTCCTAGGACATACTATTGAGAATGGTTTTATTCGTCCAGGAGCGGAAAAGATCAAAGCTGTAATTAATTATCCAACCCCGGATAAAAATATTAAGCAAGTTCAAAGTTTCCTGGGACTTGCTTCATATTTTCGTAAGTTTATTTCTAATTTCGCTATAAAAGCAAAACCCTTATCCGATCTTTTAAGAAAAAATATAAATTTTGTATTCGGCCCAGAACAACGTCATGCTTTTGCAGAACTAAAATCCGATCTTTCAAAAGAACCAGTCCTTAAATTGTTTAAGTACGGAGCATATACCGAAATACATACAGACGCCTCGCAGTACGGATTTGCTGCAGTAATGTTGCAAAAAGATTTTGACGATGGCGATCTTCATCCTGTTCAATATATGAGCAGAAAGACAACAGATGCTGAACGCAAGTACCATTCGTACGAGTTGGAAGCTCTTGCAATTGTACAAGCGTTTAAGAAATGGAGACCATATTTGCTTGGTCAAAAAACGAAAGTTATTACAGATTGTAATGCTTTTGCGTTAACGATTAGAAAAAAGGACGTTCCCTTGAAAGTCGCAAGATGGGCTTTATACTTACAAGACTTCGACATGGAAATTGAACACCGTTCGGGTACGAAGATGCGTCACGTTGACGCTTTAAGTAGGGAAATATTACCCATAGAAACCGTAGTTACTGACCAAATAAGACAAGCTCAAGGAGAGGATACCTATTTAAAAACTCTCAAAACCATTTTAAATGAACACGAATATGATGATTTTTTTTTGAAAAATGACATTATTTATAAAATATATAATGGAAACGAGTTACTGGTCATTCCAGTATCTATGGAAAATGAAATAATTAGACAAATGCACCAACAAGGACATTTTGCTATTAAAAAAACGGAAGATCTTTTATTAAAAGAATACTTTATCCCTGATTATCGAAAGAAAATAGAAAAATCTATTAAAATTTGTATTACATGTATATTTGCCGAAAAAAAGAGTGGTAAGCAGGAATGTTTTCTAAATCCAATTGAAAAGGAAAATATACCTCTGCAAACATTTCACATCGACCATTTAGGCATTCTTGAAGTAACTCAAAAACGTTACAAACATATTTTCGCGGTTACTGATGCTTTTACAAAGTTTGTTTGGCTGTATCCCACTAAAAACACGTCCAGTGAAGAAGTAATAAACTTATTAAGGAAACAAGCAGCCACTTTTGGTAATCCATCGCGAATAATATCCGATCGTGGAACCGCTTTTACTTCACACCTCTTCAAAGAGTATTGTGATGAACAAGGAATCAAGCACATTCTTATAACTACCGGAGTTCCAAGGGGTAACGGACAGGTTGAAAGAATCAATCGCATTATCATACCCATGTTGACTAAACTGTCTTTAGATAAACCATCTAATTGGTACAAACATGTTAATGTAGTACAACAATGTATAAATTCGACAATTTCAAGGAGTACAGGAATGACACCTTTTAAAGTTTTGACTGGGGTAGAAATGAAACTAAAAAATAATTCCGAACTGGTACAACTTGCTAAAATTATTGAAATTGAAAATTTGTCTGAATTAAGTCATGAAAGAAATGAGCTTCGCAAAATTGCAAAAGAAAACATTTTAAAAATTCAGGAAGAGAATCGTAAGAGTTTTAATAAAAAACGAAAACCTGCGGTTAAGTATAAAAAGGACGACTTAGTCGCCATAAAAAGGACGCAAATGACACAGGGGAAATTAAGTTCCAAATATGTAGGCCCTTATAAGATTTCTTACGTTGGTAAGAACAACAGGTACCATGTGAGTAAAGTAGGTGACCATGAAGGTCCTAATAAGACTACAACTGTAGCAGATCAAATAAAGAAATGGAGTGACGAGGTTATTCGGGTCGAATAATTTTCAGGATCGCCGAGTGTAGGATTCGTTATAGAGTGTAGTATTCGTTATATAGTTTTTGTACTTGTCGTAACTTTTGTCGCGTCGAGTCGTCGTTTGTTGCTTCAACTCGTTTAACTTTTTTCATAATTAAGTTCTGCAGTTCTGATCTATATTTCTTTTTGTAATGATCGTTTTTTTATAATGTAATGTAAAATGAGTCAGAGCTAATAAAGCTTACAATAAAATATTTAAAGAAGAATTAAATATAACTTTTAATAATCAAATGTAAAACAAAAGCAACATAAACAATAAATAAAGTGAATTTTATACTAATAAATAAAATGTGTTTAATTCAGTCTTACATATATATATATATATATGTTAGGTTTTTATATATATATTTATTTATATTATATTAAAGAATTCGCATAATAATAAAATATTACGAATATAAATTTTTATTATATTTTCAATATTTAGAATTGCGTTGATAGTGTTGAAATTTTTGCGCACACTGCTAACTACACTATCAAACTACAACAACAACAACAACAATACAAAATATTAATATGACAGGTGCAATTGTTTTTGTTTTTTTTTTCGCGAAATTGTTTTCAAGAAAATTTTAACGAATTTTTATTCCATATCAGTTTTTATAAAATATTTAATGCTTATAAATGATTAAATTAATTGATTCCTTTGGTTTAAAACACAATATTACAAGGTTATGTTAAGAAATTTTGCATTTCCATTTTAATTTATATTTAAGTTTCTTAAAAGAATAGTATAATAAACAGTTAAACTAATTGTATTTTATCAGATAAAATTAATTTTAATTTATGAGTTCAAAATATCAATCAGGTTGTAATGTTGTATATAGATTCTAATGTATATATATGTAGTTTGTAATATATATACATTTATATATAGGTTCATGGAATATTATTTGACTTTTAATAGTTAACTTTATTGTAATTCAATTGGATACTTAATTTATATAATTAGTTTTTATTTGTTGGTTAGAACAGTAAGTAACTGTATTATTTATATTGTTTAGTGTTTAATTTACTAGAACGTTTCTAAATAAATATAACTTATGGAAAATAATTTTAATTAATTAATAAAATTATTTTTATGAAAATTTTTCTTAAAAAAATATTTAATTATTTTAGTTAATAGTTAGCGTTAATATTAGGAAATAAAATGAATTTTTATTGTAATATAGAATAATATGGTTACACTGCACAATTTAATCTTTCAGAATTTTATGAGAGTAACATGTAATAATGTAAGTTTTTTAGTTAAATATATTCGTTGAATGACTTTTAGATAATTGTTTTCTTTTTACGAGGTAATGCAAAGCTAGAAAGTCATCCATTTAGACTGTGCGATGTTTCTTTGGGTAGTTTGGAACCAAACTTTAGGAGTTTAACATATACTCAAAGTATTTAGAGAGTGTACAAAATTATTTTATACAATATTCTAGCATTTGGAGGTAAATAGAATGTTAAACGAAATGCTCAAGGTAAGTTTGAGACAAATTTTGAAAGGCTTTTTTCCAAAAACTGATGCAAATTGTAATAGTATTGAAAAAAAATTCTACAAGAGATATTCTATAATATTCTATTCTATAGGGTGTTATTATATATTCAACCCCTTTTCAAAACTATAAAGTCAGGATATAAAATCAATATTTTATTTATTTGACATCCCTAATAATTTTAAATATTTAGTTACTTAAATATTATGAATGATAAGAAATATTAAAAGATTTTAGAGTCGAATGCTTTATTGCAGGTATATTATGTATTACAATAAAAGTAGAAGGTAGCTCAGAGTTTAATACAAAATAAGTATTTCAATTAGTTTTTAAAATGAAATTGCCGGCCTCATTTATTTTAAACACTTAATTCTTTTCAGTTAGTCCTAGAACGGAACTCCCAAGGTAGTAGAAAGCGCGGCTGACCCAACAACAGTTGGTGTCGTGCAGCTACGGCTGAACTAGTGAGAATCGGGCAAACTTGGATGTAGATGAAGCTTGCTGGCGAAAGATCGAGTCCGATAGAAGAGGCAAGTGGATGCCCTGTGCTCCCACGAGTATGTAGTAAAAAATAAAACTCATTCACTCTTTATTAAATTTTTTTAAGGAGAATTTTTTACGATTTCTTTTTGCAAAATCATGTAAGTTGATTTTTTCTTTAAATTCTTTTACCCAGCTCGATAAAAAATGCAATTTTAAGGGGGAAAACATTGATTGGAAGAATAAAAACATTTAGTATTGCATTTGGTATCTTTTGGACACAGGATTAGTAGAACTAAATTGTAGATTCCGGTAGTCTCTATCTTCCATAGGATATAAACTTGCTTTATATTTACTAGATTATTCCTACAAAAAAATTAGTTTCAATACAAAATAGAAAAATCAATAATTTGTTAGCATCCCTTGCTTTCAAAAAAATATGTTACATATTATTAATTAAGAGCAGCAAACCTAGTGTTACTATTACTCATTCATTGTTGGTTTTAAGTCTGAATTATAATTTTCATACATTTTATTAAATTTTATTTTTCAGAATTATCTGTTTTTTTAGAGTTCATCATTCTTTTGATTTATTTTATAATTTTGCAGTTACCACTTGATTCTATTAAGTAGTGGCAAAAAGTTCATTTACTTTTAAAATTTAAACTTAACTTAAATTAATAACTTTAAAATTAATGTTTTATTAAGTAATAACTATTAATTTACTTTTTTCTCATCGAAATTAACTGCTTCTTTATAATTATGTAATTTCGCATTCTCTTTGCTTTGATAAAAACGGTTTTTTTTTTATCGTTACATCTAATAAAGGAATCATCAAACTAAAAAGTAATTACATAAAAAATGACTACTTAATTATTAATCATATTTTTAAATAAATAAAACAAAATTATGTAATTAAAAAAAAAGGGCTTCTACAGCTATTTCGTAACATGTAGGTTGACCATAAATTCCAGTTTATTTCTTTAAATAGTCCATTTTACTGTAATATAATATTTTAATGATTATTATAATATTACAAAAGATGGCTACTGCCAATTACTAAATTAACAAAACTAATACGGAAGAAAAAATAAATATATTTTTAAGTTTATTATAAAATTATAACGTTATTATATTTTAATGATTAACGATGAATTTTACTAAAGTACTTTAATTAATGTGGAGACTATATATAAGTATATACATACATATATATATATATAGAATAAATTCTAATGTATGCAATTTAAATAATAAACTTATATAGTAAACTTATAGTATAAATGTTAAAGATTTAATATAATTAAATTTTCATTAAAATAATTAATGAATTCTTCTTATAATAAAAATGGACCTAGTTTTTATTATAGTTCAATAAATAATTCGCAGTAATATGAGTTTTATCATTTTTTTTTTTATTCTTGTGAATTTCTATTTATTTGCACAGAAGTATTATGGAGTGTTTAAATTCTTTTCTTTAATTAATTATCACTCATGCAAGCTTTTTAATTTAATAAAATTTTAATAATAGAAGTTAATTTAATAATATCTTTAAATAATATCTTAATTATTTTTTCAACATACTGAAAAAGATCAAAAGTACCGCTTAATGTAAAAATCAAATGGAATTTTTATTTTTAGATTTTTAAGTGCATTTAAAATATAGAATATATCGGATTCTTAAGTCTTTATACCCGTATGACTATATAGTCAAAGGGTATAATAATTTTGCCATTACGTTTGAGACGCAGAGCAGAAGGGAGGGGGAGGGGGGGGAAGATATAGACTAAAGTGTATGGATCTGATTAGAATCGAAAAATAAATCGATTTAGCTATGTATGTCCGTCCGTCACCACGATAACTCAAAAACTAAAGAAGCTAGGATCTTGAAATTTTCGCAAATTCGTTTTTTTGCAATAGCCGTTTTAAATCCAGCCATTTTGGTCCATGGGTTCGGGTAGCTGCCATACAACTTCTTTTTTTATATGAGTATTTCTCCGTACCTATTACAGCTGCGTGTCTGAAATTTTGCCAAAAGTAGTTTAGTTTTATGGCAAAAGTTTCTGCAAAATTTAGTTGGTCTACTGCAGTGGGTTCGAGTGGCTGCAATACAACTTCTTATTTTATATGACCATTACTCTATACCTATTAAAGCAGGGTGTCTGAATTTTGGTAAAAATTGTTTAGTGTAATGGCCAAAGTTTCTGTGAAATTTGGTTGGTCTACTGCGGAGGGTTCGAGTAGCTGCCATACAACTCCTTCTTTTATATGAGCATTACACTACATCTAATGAAGCTGGCTGTCAGAAATTTTGCCAAAAATAGTTTAGTGTAATGGCCAAAGTTACTGCAAAATTTGCTTGATCTACTGCATAGTGTTCGAGGACCTGCCGTACAACTCCTTCTTTTATATAAGCATTATACTACACCTAATAAAACTGTATGTTTGAAATTTTGCCAAAAGTAATTATCCGAATGATATAATGTATATGTTACGGTCATACGGGTATCCCACGAGTTGACACAGTCTACTCTACTACACTCTTCCTCGTTTTATATATATTATTGTTTAACTTTTATAATATTCTTGTAAAAAGTCTGACTTTTAAGAATAATTGCGAAGAATATGCAGTATACGAACTTGGGTGATTCGGTAGCACCAGTATGTATATAAATTTTTATATCATCAGAAATTATGCGATGTTTTTGTGAAATTCAACGTTTTTCATATAGGTACATTCGTATTAGAAAAACTTTTTATTAACTGTAAGAACATAACGGTTCTTGAATGACAAGCTAGGAGAACAAACTTAAACTGGACAGAAAACGTTTAGGATTTAATGTGTGATTTCCGAACAAATAGCTATAGGGTTCGTTCAGATATTAAAGAGCAAATTGATATAAGTTTGATTATAGACATCAAAGAACATACCAAAAATGGTATTTTGAGGATCCCTAGTTTCTGATTATTTAAGAAAATTCATAAATTTTATGCCAAATGAAGTTTATGGATACAGAAATGTGATCACAGTAAAATATACTCATTTTTTATACCCGTATGACTATCTAGTCAAAGGGTATAATAAATTTGCCATTACGTTTGTGACGCAGAGAAGGAGGACGATTTCAGAATCGAAAAATAAATCGATTTAGCTATGTATGTCCGTCCGTCCGTCCGCACGATAACTAAAAAACTAAAAGAGCTGGGATGTTGAAATTTTCGCAAATTCGTTTTTTTGCAATAGCCGTTATCGCTATTTAAATCCAGCCATTTTGGTGAATGGGTTCGGGTACCTATTACAGCTGCGTGTCTGAAATTTTGCCAAAAGTAGTTTAGTTTTATGGCCAAAGTTTCTGCAAAATTTGGTTGGTCTAGTGCAGTGGGTTCGAGGTGCTGCCATACAAATTCTTATTTTATATGAGGATTACTCTCCACCTAATGAAGCAGGGTGTCTAAAATTTTGCCAAAAATAGTTTGGTATAATGGCTAAAATTATAGTAAAAGTTGATTGGTCTACTCCAGAGGGTTCGAGTAGCTGCCATACAACTCCTTCTTTTATATGAGTATTCCAGTATACTTAATAAAGCTGTATGTTTCATATTTCGCCAAAAGTAATTAACCGGATGATATAATGTATATGTTACGGTTATACAGGTATCCCAGAGTTGACACAGTCTAACCTACTACACTCTTCCTCGTTTTTTTATATTTTCAGCGATCTTACATGACAACTGACAAATATAAAAACAAAACAAGGGTTGGAAATTTTGTTTCACTTAAAACAATCGAAATTCCGTGGAAGAGTATGATTTTCAGCCACCTTTTTCTATTTGAATTTTGAAAGTAGTTTTTACTTAAAAGAATATTTAATGTATCGAGAATTGAATATACGAAATACTGGTATTTATAAAAATAAATAATTTTAGTGAAATTAAAGGGAGTACTACTCAATTTTTATTTCTTTCATATCCTATATGAAAATTAATATTCGTGGTTCACTTCGATCATATATATACATATATATATATATTTATATATATATATATATAAATTTATATATATATATATATATATATATATATATATATATCAAAAATATAATATTTTAAATTATTTTATTAAAAAACATAACTAAAAAAATATTTAAAAAAAACGAAACACTCAGTTTTTGTTTTGTGGAACATCTTTTCAATTTTAAAAGTACTAAAAGATGAAAATCAATTGACTTATTATATAGGAAGGTTCAGACTTCAGAGCTTATTCTAAATAAGGTCTCCTTTGTAAAATACTCTCCTAGAACAAAAGTTTAAAATTTAAATAATAAAAGAATTATATAACATATAACGAAGTTAAAATAAATTAATTTTAGTAAGCTAATCACAAATTCGATATATTTACAACTTAATTTAATGCGTTTTTTTTCAAATTTACATGGGTTAAATGTCAAAAATGTATGCAATATATTTTTTGACAGAAGTTTTTTCAATTTCAATACATTTTTAGCACATTTTCAAAAAATTTTGTAAAAATGTGCCTATATAGCTTCACTCTGTCCGTCCGTCCGTCCGTCCGTATGTTTACAAAAACTTTTACACCGTTTGAAATAGAGTAAAGAAATTTTAACCATGGGTAGTTTTTGCAAAAAAAATAATTTCGTAGAAGAATTTTTTTCTGTAGCCCCACCTGTTACGGGGCTACAGCCCCCCAAAGTTGGAAAAAGCCCTATATTTAAATTGTTATAACAAGAGTTCTGTTACATATATTTTCAATCTGAAAACGGCAATTGATAGCTGGTTTCATAAACTTTATAAATTTTTACAAGGCAAATGTTTAGGGTTGCCATACGGTACTAAAATTTAACATTACGCAAAACTCAATTTTCGCAAAATTTTTGGCCACACATATCTTCTGAACGGTTCAAGCTAGGGTCTTGAAATTTTGGGAGAAGTTAGATACTTAGAAATTAGTAGGAGTCGGTTAACAAAATTTTTTTGTCAAGCCCCCTGTTTAGGAGCTATAAGGGCCCGAAAATTGAAATTATGCTATTTTTAAGCACCTGTAACTTGAATACCTGTCCAATTTTGTTTTTATTAATGTACAAAATTTAAAGGTCCAACATTATATTTTAACATATGTTAAAGGTTTTTCTTAAATTTAAAAGGGGTTCCTTAAATTGAAGAAAGTGTCTCTCAGTTTTACCCATTTTTGCTTAGATAATAAAATTCTAAGTAAAATTCCAAATTTTTGTGTAATTCACAATTTAATTCCTAGAACCTAAAAACTTAGATGATGAGGGGGGGGGGGAGTTGAAGTTAGATTCTTGAGAAATTTGGCAACCTTTCTCATTAAAGGGCTATAACAACTTTTAAATAAAAAATTTACTGTTAGCAGTAAATTTTATAAGTCAGTAGTAACTATTTCCAAGTAAATATTTCCAAAGTTAAACTCAGTATGTAATACAATATAATTTTGAAAATGTGCTTTTTTAAAAACCCTTGGTTTTTTTTCATCACTTGTTATTTTTATACTCTGTCTATATGTCTATCTATATCATAGATAATATTGTGAATAACCAGCGCTTCGTGTTAGGAATTCAAGTTTTTATACCCGTGCATACATATATGACATCGGGTATATTAGATTTGCTCCTCCGTTTGTAACGCATCGATCTAGACGAGCTAGATATAGTGTCAAGGGTACGTATCGGCTCAGAATCAAAAAATTAGTCGATCTAGCTATGTGTGTCTGTCCGTCCGTCCGTCCGTCCGTCCGTCCATCCGTCCGTGTGTCAGCACGATAACTCAAAAACTAAAAGGGCTAGAGTCTTGAATTTCACACAAAGTCATTTTTAGACAATTTCTAGGTTCCCTATTGTTTTTGGTTAAAATCGGACCAAGGCTTCGGGGAGCTGCCATACAACTTTTTTGCACCAATATGAATTTCTTAAAAACTATTTATACTACGGGGATGAAAATTGCACACAGTTAGTTTTATAATGACTCCGGCACTTATATGAAGTTTCAAAATGTTAGGGCCCCATTTTCGGGGGGCTGCCATACAACTTCCTTGCACCAATATGCATTTCTTCAGAACTAATTATACTACGCGGATGAAAATTACACACGGTTAGTTATATAATGAATAGAGCACTTATATGAAGTTTCAAAATGTTAGGGCCCCATTTTCGAGGGGCTGCCATACAACTTCATTGCACCAATATGAATTTCTTCAAAACTAATTATACTACGAGGCTGAAAATTACACACGGTTAGTTATATAATGAATCGAGTACTTATGTGAAGTTTCAAAATGTTAGGGCCCCATTTTCGGGGGGCTGCCATACAAAGTTTTCGATTCAATAA
Source organism: Dolichopus griseipennis (assembly GCA_963082915.1). NCBI lineage: Eukaryota > Metazoa > Arthropoda > Insecta > Diptera > Dolichopodidae > Dolichopus > Dolichopus griseipennis. The sequence continues at coordinate 69,807,940 of OY720441.1, read as the reverse complement.
CTTTGAATCTAATGAAGCTACAAGGTTAAAATTAAAATTGGGCAGATAAATTAATAGGGCAAGTTACTTGGCAAAGTTGGACATCACTCGGACCTTCGGACTTTTAAGGTGGGCCAATTTTCTTTTTTTTGTTTTTTTTTTTTTATTATTTTTTTTTTTGTTTTTTTTTTTTTATTATTTTTTTTTTTTTTTTTAAGCTAAAGTTATGGGACAATGATGAAAATTTTGTTTTTCTTTTTTGTGATTTTTTTTTTTTTTGTTACTTTTTTTTTTTTTTTTTTGGCTAAAGTTTGGGACAAGGAATAAAAATTTTGTTTTTTGTTTTGTGATTTTTTTTTTTTTTTTGTTAATTTTTTTTTTTTTTTTTACGTCAAAATTATGGGGTAATGAGTTAAATGTTTTAACGGTTTATTTTATACACCATAGTGGGTATGCACGGGTATCTAAAAGTTGACAAGGGCAACTATAATCTTCCTCGTTTTTGATAATACTAGTATCGCCCTGTGCTCGAAATTCGAGCTATTTTTGCTTTTAAGTTAACATATAAAATTCGTTTTGTGTAAATTATATTAGACTGTACATAATAAAAATTATGCCAACAGTGTTGTCAACAATTCTTGCGCTTGAAATTTGCTTAAAAAAATTTATAATTTTTCTTAATTATTAAAACGTTGTTAAGTACCGATTTTTGAGTTTTATTTCTATAGCTTAAGCCGCTTTAAAAAGAGGATAAGTTGGTACAGTTAAATTAAATTAAAATTCTAAATACATATAAATATTATTCTAATAAATACATATTTCTAAACATATACATATATTTATTGAAGTCAAGAACCCAAAATTCGAGTTAATGCTGTCCTTCATAAAGCAAACTGTACTTTTTTCTAAACATTTTAGTACGATATGAACTATGTTGTACGTATTCTGTATCCTAATTAAAAAACTCTATGAATACATAATATGTACAACAAAATATAACATATCATAATTCATAAGTTTAGTAATTAGTATTATATTATATTGAAGCTGCCAGAAGTACAAATAATAGTCAAGTTGACCGAAGTCTTTTTTTAAATTTCAATCTTAAGATTTATAGCAAAAAAAAAAGGTTTTCAATAAATCAAAGAATAAATTTTTCCTACCCTTTTTTCATTTTTAAATTTAATAGCTACATAGGTAAATTTTTACTACAAATGTATGCCTATTCAAAGTTCTGAAAACATGGGAAAAATGATTCTGAATTGCTTAGTTTACTTTATACCTTTTTGTCTAGTTTATTTATTTAATATTTCCTAAGTTTTTTATTGACAAAAATATATTTCTATACATGGTCATGAGCCATGACTCATAAGTTTCTTAAAACAAATAAATATTATTGCTTTTCCTTTAAGGGGAGTAAACTCTTTTCTACTCTCAACTATTGCCAGCTACTTCAGCCCTTGTAAAAGAGTATATGACAGAGTAGATAAATAATTTCCGGCAGATGGCTTTAATTAAAATTCTCTTGAATAGGTTAAGTTAAATCATATTTTTTATTTGATAACCAATAAGCACTTACCCCCTTCCATTTTAAAAAATATTCTTTATATTTATATCAGCAATAAACCTTAATTTTTTCACTTTATTAATATTTAAATACTATTAAATATAATTAACTTCTCAAATGACAGGTAGTTTTAAAATGTCAAATATATATATATGATGATAATCTGACAATTATGTACTCCTGAAAAATATGCGTTCCATTTACAAACTACGCCTATCTAATCTTCATGTACACTTTTTGATATATAAAATTCGTTCGTTTTGTCAAAGTAAAACTAAAAATAGTTTTTTTTATTATAAAAAAACATTATTCGATGTTGAAAGTGTGAAATAAACTTTTCAATTATTAGAATGAAATCAAACATACGACGTACAATTTTTATACGGCAGTACGTCAATACGTCTGTCTGCATATCCATTATCGGTAAATCGATACGCGCGTACAATATTTAATTTATCAAAAATATTTATTTGAAGGTACTAAACAAAAAATATTTTTAATTTCATATTATATGTATTTTGAATATAAGATATTTTTTAATAAAAATTATTGTAAAAAAATATTATTTTTTAAAACATAATATTAGAAATATAAGAAAATCCAATAATAATATTTTTATACATTTTGTCAATATTTGTAAATTTTAAAAATCCGAGATACTGTACATTGCGTTACGCGTATTTTCGCTGCTCTAATGTAAATTTATGAACCTATTTATTTCTCAATTTTTTGACAGAAATTATATGCTGCGCGCTTTTATTTAGGTTAGGACCTAAGGAACAAATAACTTTTTTTGAGAAACATAATTTTTTTAGTTTTGCAAACATATACTCCCTTACAAGTATTTTTAATTTATTTGAATATTTGTATGTTTGGGCCGCAAGGTCTAGGTGTAAGGGAGACTTGCTTTCCCCCCGTTTAAACAACAACAACAACAACATTTGTATGTTTTAAACTAAATTATTTAAAAAAAAATATTATTTTAAAATATTTTATTTTTAAAATTTAATCACAGCAGCATAAGAAAAAACAATTACAATATGTATTTTTATACACTTTGTCAATTTTTAAATTTTAAAATTTAAAACGTCGCGTATGCTTTCATGTAAATTTTTTTACATAACTAATTATTTCAAAATTTTTTGACAGAAACTGAATGCCGTACATGCTGATTTTGGCTGATCCACAAGAAACAAATCATTTTTCTTAGAAATATTATTTTTTTTTTAAGTTTCTGCATATTTCAGAATTCAGTTTTTAATTTTACAAAAAACTTAACCACAATTTACGATTTACAAAAAAATTTTTTTTTAGTACCTACTGTATTGAAATAAATTGCAAACAAAAACAAAATACAGTACTTTTCGGTTATAACGACCATTATGGGACTGAAAATATTCGTCGTAATAAACGAATGTCTTTTTAAAAGAATGCTGTGAATTTTGAAAAATTAGTATAAGACTTGAACATTGTAGAATGTGCTGATTCTAGAATGGACACTTTGAACTCATTTGCTAACATTTTATTTGATGTGTCTCAAATAAAATGTTAAGCCTATGTATAGTGCTTTTTCTTCTATTGAATTTTTTTTTTGTATTTTTGATGCGTTATTATGATTGTTTTTATATTCAAAACTAAATAAAAAACACTTAATTAATAGCCAAGCACATTATTAGATATAATAAGTTTAAATAAAAGAAATATCAGTGTAATAAAAAACTTACATTTTTAGGTAAAATTTAATTCCTTATCAAAAAGTGTAAAGTTTATTATAATTAAAATTGAACCGAGTTCGTTATAAATGAAAACTAATGTATAAACCAAATGTATTGCTTTCATTTCGAACAGCTCTCATGTAAATTTATGTACCTACCTATTTATTTGTAAATTTTTTGACAGAAATTATACGTCAACTTTTATTTCAGTTGAAGATTATTTTTTAGTTTTTTTTGCGAACATATTATAGGTATTTTCAATTATTTGGAATGTATGTTTTTTTAAAAAAAAATATTATTTTAAAATATTTTATTTTGAAAACTTAATCGTAGCAACATCAGAAAAAACAATTACAATATTTTTATACGCTTTGTCAAATTTTAAAATTTTAAATTCCGAAGTACAGTACATAACATACCTACTTATTTCAAAATTTTTTGACAGAAACTGCACGCCGTATGCATTTATTCTGGTTGATTCCTAATGAACACATAATTTTTCCTAAGAAATGTAATTTTTTTGTTTTTGCAAACATATAGCAAAAAAAAAAAATGCAGTAAAGCTCGCTTATAACGACCATGAAGAAACAGAAAATATTCGTCGTAATAAACAAATGTCGTTTTAAAAGAATGCTGTGAATTTTGAAAAATTAGTACAAGAATTGAACATTGTAGATTGTGCTAATTCTAGAATGGGCACTTTGAACTCATTTGCTAGATTTTTATTTGATGTGTCAGCCTCACCTCATGCTTTTTCTTGTAATGAAATTTTTTTGGTATTTTTGATGCGTTATTATGATTTTTTATTATATTCAAAAATACATATAAAAATACTAAAATAATCACCAAGCAACATTATTAGATATAATAAGTTTAAATAAAAGAAATATAAATGTAATAAACAACTTACATTTTTAGGTAAAATTTAATTCATTGGCAATATTATATAAATTTATTATAATTAAAATTGAACCGAGTTCGTTATAAATGAAGACTACTGTATATTGCTTTCATTTCGAGAAGAACTCATTTTTTTCGTTCACTTTTTAAGATAAAGAAAAAACAAAAACAAAAAAAAAATTTTAAAAAAATTTAAATCTCCTTGTTCATTGAATATTTGAACTATACAAAAAAAAGAAAGATGTACATAAGTCGGCGCCTATAATCTTTTGATTTAGATTTAGCTGCGAGTTAAAACCGAAAATGAATTACATTTACACAGAAAGTCGGCGCATAATGTTAGAGTCATAAGCCACAACTTTTAAAAGCGTGACCGTTAAATTCAAATTTACGTTAAATTAAAGACCGATTTTCACCTGAAAAAACGCAATATTCTAAAAAAAAATATCATTGTCCTATGAAAACAAAAAAAACCTTTCTTTTGGTTGTTGTTTCATTAAAATTGGTCAAATAGTTTGTTCTAAAAAAGGATGTTTATATTTGTATGGGAAAAAATAAGCCGATTAAATATTATGATGTATTCGGTACTTTTTGAATTTATAGCAAATTATTTTTAAAATTCCGAATGTAATTAAAAGTTATTGAAATAAAAATATTTGCTTTGTTTTCATTAATTACGATTTTATAAAAATAATATGTCTCAAATTCACAAAATTTGTTAAAAACTGTTCAAATATTTATTTTAGGATTTTAATACAAACGGAAAACACAAAAATATTAAAAATAATATGAATCAGTAATTTTTACAAATCTTTAAAACGTTGACATTTTTAATTCCGACAATTTTTCCAAGGTCGGGAATCCGAACTCAAAAATAATTGATGTAACATTTAACTCCCAGTTAATATACCGTACTTCTGAATACTTTATTTAACATTTGACATATGGAGAATTTTTAATTCTTTTGACTTTTTAATTTTTTGAATTTACATTTTTTTTTATAACTATCTATTCTTAACCTCATTTTAGACATCAGTTATAGGGTAAGTGTTTATTTGAAGTTTATTTGTTCTTTCATTATAAAAGTTTAAAAGAAAATAATTTGTTTATTTATTTGAAAGTACCAGACTAGTAACTATTGCCTGATAATATTAATCTTTTGCCGATTTGACATTTGGACTTATTATTAAATAATTGTAATATACACTATATTTATACCCGTGCATACATATATGACATCGAGTATATTAAAATTGCTCCTCCGTTTGTAACGCATCGATCTAGACGAGCTAGATATAGGGTCAAGAGTACGTATCGGCTCAGAATCGAAAAATGAGTCGATCTTGCTATGTGTGTCTGTCCGTCCGTCCGTCCGTCTGTGTGTCAGTACGATGACTCAAAAACTAAAAGAGCTACAGTTTTGAAATTTTCACAAAATATTTTTCAATCAATTTCTAGGTTCCCTATTTTTATTGGTTAAGATCGGACCAAAACTTCGGGTAGCTCTCGAACAACTAACTTTTTTAACTCCAATATTTTCATATAAAAATTTGAAATTTTGCTATGCATCTTGTATTTAATATGAAATTATATGAATTTTGTTTTGTTTTGTGGTTTTTTTTGTAGATAACGATTTCGAGGTAGAATTTCATATGATTTAAATGATGCGTAGTTTATTTAAGATAAGCAAAAAAGAACACAAAGATTTTTTTTAAGTAAATGGCTTATTGATATTGATAGATATAGTCGTTATGAATATGATGATTATTATCTATCATGATGATCATTATATGAATATGATCATATTAAGCTTATTTTGCTTAAGTTTAATATATTCGTGCAGTAAAAATTAATTATAAGCGATAGAATTGAAAAATTAGAGCTAGAGTTTTGAAATTCACACAAAACATTTTTTGGACATTTTTGAGGTTCCCTATTCTTTTTGGTTAAGACCAGACCAAGGTTTCGGGGAACTGCCACACAACTTATTTAAACCAATATGAATTTCTTCAAAAGTAATTATACCAGGAAAATGAAAATTACACACGGTTAGTTTTATAGCGAATCAAGAACTTTTATGAAGTTTCAAAATGTTACGACTCCATTTTCGGGGGGCTGTTATAAAACTTCTTTGCACCAAAATGAATTTCTTGAAAAGTGATTATACTACGAGGATGAAAATTACACACTGTTAGTTATATAATGAATCGAGCACTTATATGGAGTTTCAAAATGTTACGGCCCCGTTTTCGGGCAGCTGCCATACAAAGTTGTCAATTCGATAACTGTGAATCTAATGAAGCTACGAGGTTAATATCAAAACTGGGCAGATAAAGTAATAGGGCAAGCTAGTTGGCAAAGTTGGACATCACTCGGACCAACTTTTAGGGTGGGCTATTTTTTTTTTATGGTTTTTTTTTTCTTTTTGTTTTTAAGCAAAAATTATGGTATAATGAATTAAAAATTTAATTTTTTTTTTGTTCTTTTGTTTTTTTTAAGCAAAAATTATGGGATAATAAGTTAAATTTTTTTTTTACTATTTTATTTTCTTCTATGTTTTTTGTAATATTTATATAATAGCAAAGAGGAAATAAACAACGGTTAGTGGGTAAGCACGGGTATTTAAAGTTGACAAGGGCAACTATAATCTTCCTCGTTTTTTATTAGATATGATCCGACCAGGGTTTGAACCCGAGACTTTTCGATTGAAAAGCCGCCACTTTACCACTAAGTTATCGGTCAGATAGAAAATAATTATTAAAAAATTTTAAATCGTTGCAATTAAAATTATAAAATAATTTAAAATTATAAAACAATTTAAAAATAAATGCATATTAAAAAAAAAAAACAAAAATGTACTTAATATAATTTCTTAAATGTTTTGAAAACAATTGTTTTCTTTCTATTTAAGTTCAAAGATACCGAAAAATTTTTTTAGATTTTTCATTTTCAAAATCAAAATTTTTATGATGGCAAATAACTTATTTTTTAAACTTATGTCCTACTTGTATAATTTAAAAAAACCAGTTAATATAAATATTACAAAATCGTATGCAAAAGGAAATAGGACAATTAATTTAATATACCTATAGTACAAAAAACTAAATAAAATTGTGTAACTAATTATTAACTTCCTTAAGGGTTTATTTCTTTTAATATACTTAAAAAATCTTTATTTATGTACATATTTACTTGTAGGAATATTTTTTTTTTTAATTAAAAATATTTTTACTTCATTTTTAGAACAACAAAATTTTTGTATGCACATATTTAAGTGTTTCAATTGTTTCAAAATTTATTCAAAAGTAATTAAAAACAAAAAAAATATAGTAAATTCCTTCTAGGCTTAAAATTATTAATATAATATATCATATATGTATATGTAATATGATTCTAAAAAATGGAAGGATTGATTCAGAATTAATATTACATATATGTATAATAGGGTTATAAAATCTATGGGTACTATTAAAATATTAAAGTGGGCTAAAATAAATATGAAATTAAAAATTTTTATGTTTTTTACTATTAACTTCCATAAAAACTCTGTTGCAAATGATGCATCACCTAAATGAAATTTTAAAGGATCGTAAGACAAATTCATCCAAAGTATATATATATATATATATTAATTTAAATCTCATGCAAATCTCAAATTTACGAGTATTATGTTGTCTTTTATATTTGTCTTGTCTAACGTCAAATGGCAGTAATTAAGTTTTCTTGTCAAATATATACCTAACGAAGTACATAATATTTATTATGTTGGTAACTTTTATTGATTATTTTGCAAACTACTGGAATATAGTTGTTAACCTTAATTGCAATATTTTATAATATTAAAAATATGGTTAAATTTATAGGATTTTAATTTAAAACTGCAAGAAATATATTCTTAAAATATGTTCCATTTGAGTATAATTAAATCTATAATTAAAATCAAAAAATCTTCTGTATACCTTTCATGTTAATGATAATTAAGAATTTTAAATAAATATATAAATGAAAGGTGTTTTTAAATGTAATTCATATCTGAGGTTCAACAAAGATAATAATTAACATTTCATTAGACTTTTTTTTGTGTAAATCTTTTTTAAAGGTATAAAGTACTGAATGTGCCTATGCCTGCATATTTTAGAAATAGTAACATTTTTAGTATTTCTAAGTTTTTGATCAGAAGTTTGGGAACAGAAAACTCTTGGGTATTATGGCCAAGTTTTACGTTTTTATTAATGTAATTCAATTAAACTCCTCTACTTGAATTATTATAGATTACTTGATAAAGTTTACAATAAATACTTTAATCCAAATCAATTACATACAATTCCTTTAAAGTGGAGTTCCTTGTCTAAGTTATTTCGGATACTGCAATTTATGTAACGAAAAAACAAAATTCCTATTAAACCTTATTTTCATTTAATACAAACAAATACAAACAAATAACAAGTCATATTATAATATTTAATTGCAGGAACAAAAGAAAAAGTTTAGAATAACAAAACGCAAGACAAATAATCGCCCAAATACAAAATATTAAAATCTGGTCGTCCTCATTCTGTCTCATTCTCTAAAAAAAAAGTAGAATGTTTGATATGTTCATCCAAGGCTAATTATACAAATATTCAACATTATCCGGTGCTGTTATTTCTTTTTTTTTTGAAAAGGTGATATTATCCCTTAAGTCACTTTAAATAAACATGGTAGGTAAGGTATACTTTACAAGACTGGAAAAAATACCTTCAATCAATATATGTTACACCATTCTTTAAATTTCTGCAAAAATAAAAATACCTTTGGTAGAAGAATGACATTAAATTGATGCAAATTTGCTATATTATTAAAAAAAAGAAAATGTTACGAATTCATTTAGATTTTATGATATTTTTGTATAATTTTTAGAAATGTGGTATTAAAAAAATATTTTTTTTTTTAATATTATAATTAACATGTTAATTACAGAACAAATCCAGAATTGAAGTTTTAAATGGGGTGCTACGAGAACATTTAAAATAATATGAATACTATATTACCGACTGGCCTACATTAATTTACATTGTTGCAAATTTAATTGTGAAAGTACAATGGAAAATAATTATATTGAAGTATGGAAGAAGACTCGAGGAGCTTAAATGGGATTTATTTTGACAGGTAAATGAAGGTAATGTATGTATGTATATAATTTTGAGGATTGAGAAACTTTTTTATGCTTTTGTTGATTATTCTATATTATTTTAGTATTTATTAGAAGGATAAGTGGTTGCTTGTCAAATAATTTGATTTATTCCAAAACAAAAATAATGCGTAGCAACTTTGCGAACCAATAAATCTGTAAAATGGAGTCAAGAAGACTCACCAATTAAAGATGTTGAAAACTTTAATTATCTAAGGAGCATTATAGCAAAAATGGAAATATAAGGGATGAAATAAAAAAAAAGTCTTTTGAGGAAAGAACAGTTTTAAACAGATTATGGAGAATATATCAAAATATTAGACTCATGATTGAACCTAATTTTTCTATGTGTAGTGAAACCAGGCCAATGAATAAGGGACATATATAACACATGCTAGGAAGAGAGGAAGAGACATTCGATTTGAGTTTCCAGGGACGAAGTGTGGGCTTGGAAACAGATACAAAGGTAGAAGTCAAATCAAAAGCCTTGAAAGAATTACATGGCGTTGATTTGTGGAAGCCCTTTTGCTCCCAAAAATTGTAGAGAAGGGAAAAAAAGTTTTAACATTGATAAAGTCTTTGAATATAAATTATTAGTCTTATAATTTTTCAGATTTGGGTTATTTTGTTTATTTTTCAGAGATCATCAGATATTTTTAAAGAGAGTACATGAATTTGGAATAAGAGGGCTGCCTCATGAATTACTGAGAGTTTATTTGCTAATCAGATTTATCAACAACAAAGTATACTCCATAAATATAGAAGTGTCACAAGAGTCGGTTCTTGGTTCTACATAATATTTATTGTATGTACATAATATGCAATTTGCTAATATAAAAGCTAATTATAAAATATTTCCTGAAGATACATTGCATATCTATTCAGCAGAAATGCTGACTTATTAGAAGAATTGGCCAATGAGGATTTGAAAAAAAATATAGGGAATGGGTAAATGGAAATAAATTAACAGTAAATGTTGAAAAAATAAAGGACAGGGTGGCGCAAATCGACCGATATGGTTTGAATGTTTAATAACTTTTTAAATTTATTTATATATTTTATTTTTATTTCAGAATTTTGTGAAGAAAACTTGGGGAATTGGAAATGGAACAGTACACAACAGAACAGCGATCAAAAATTACGAAAAGTTATGAAAAATATAAACAAGTGATGAAAAAAAACCAAGGCACATATAGCTCATAACAAGTGATTAAAAAAGCACATTTTCAAAATTATATTGTATTACATACTGAGTTTAACTTTGGAAATATTTACTTGGAAATAATTACTACTGACTTATAAAATTTACTGCTAACAGTAAACTTTTTATTTAAAAGTTGTTATAGCCCTTCAATGGGGAAGGTTGCCAAATTTTTCAAGAATCTAACTTCAACTTCCCCCCCCCTTCATCCTCTAGTTTTTTAGGTTCTAGGAATTAAATTTCTGAATTACACAAAAATTTGGATTTTATTTAGAATTTTATTATCTAAGCAAAAATGGGTAAAACTGAGAGACACTTTCTTCAATTTAAGGAACCCCTTTTAAATTTAAGAAAAACCTTTAACATATGTTAAAATATAATGTTGGACCTTTAAATTTTGTATATTAATAAAAAAAAAATTGGACAGGTATTCAAGTTACAGGTGCTTAAAAATAGCATAATTTCAATTTTCGGGCCCTTATAGCTCCTAAACAGGGGGCTTGACAAAAAAATTTTGTTAACTGACTCCTACTATTTTTTTAGGATCTAACTTCTCCCAAAATTTCAAGATCCTAGCTTGAACTGTTTAGAAGATATGTCGGGCCAAAAATTTTGCAAAAATTGAGTTTTATATAATGGTAAATTTTAGTACCGTATGGCAACCCTATACATTTAAGCGACATATTTTTGTAAAGCTTATAAAAGCAGCTCTCTAATACCGTTTTTGGATTGAAAATAAACCTAACAGAACTCTTGTTATATCAATTTAAATATAGGGCTTTTTTGGAATTTTCAGGGGCTGTAACTTCGTCACCCTTCAAAATTAAGAAAAACCTTTGACACATGTTGAAATATAATTATAGAACTGAGTTTTGCGTAATGTTAAATTTTAGTACCGTATGGCAACCCTAAACATTTGCCTTGTAAAAATTTATAAAGTTTATGAAACCAGCTATCATTTGCCGTTCAGATTGAAAATATATGTAACAGAACTCTTGTTATAACAATTTAAATATAGGGCTTTTTCCAACTTTGGGAGGCTGTAGCCCCGTAACAGGTGGGGCTACAGAAAAAAATTCTTCTACGAAATTATTTTTTTTGCAAAAACTACCCATGGTTAAAATTTCTTTTCTCTATTTCAAACGGTGTAAAAGTTTTTGTAAACATACGGACGGACGGACGGACGGACAGAGTGAAGCTATATAGGCACATTTTTACACAATTTTTTGAAAATGTGCTAAAAATCTAAGACGTTTCTACATGTTAATCAGGGTGGCGCAAAATGACCGGTTGAGTGTTTAATAACTTTCTTTTAATGGTTAATTATTATTATTATTGTTTTGTTATACAGTATATTAATGGGGAATATTTTTAGCTTAAGTAGAAAATTTATATCCCGCAACTATATTTCAAATTTTGCCAAAAGTAGCTAAGTTAATTTTTCACATGTTTATATTATATTCACGCAGGTATCCCCGAATTGACACAGTATACTCACTCTTCTTTCTCGTTTTATCTACGCTTGTAAGTTTTTTTTTCCAACTGACATCATTGTTCTTTTTTTCAAGGTGAATTTATCTAAATTCATATTTTCATTTAAGTTTATAAAGTATGCTTTAACCCAAAAATCTAAAAATTTAACATGTGTCGTAGAATTTATTATTGGTTTTTATTGGCATTGCCGAATTTTCTCTTTGATTTAAACTTTCATGACAAAATGGTTATTATAAATAACGTTCATAACTTAAAATTTTATTTTCGTATGCAAAAACATTATTTGTTCGTGATTTCATCATTCTTAAAAGAAAATAAATACATTTTTTTCGGAATAAATTAAAAAAAAAATATAAAAGAGATGACATCTTTTATTTAATATAAGAAATAAGTTAGTAATTTATTACAATTTAGATTTATATTTTTATTTATAATTTTTTTTTTCATAAAATTTTAATATCTAATTTCAATATTACGAGATAAAATCTCATGTTCCAAATTAAAGATCTCATATTTATGTCATTAAATTTTGTTTTTGTTTGTTTTTTTGTTCTTAGTTAACTATTATTGTTACTAGATTTGTTGGTAGTGTACAATTTAACCAAACCATAACCTAAAACTATAAATTTTGAACTTTGGTGACCTTTAGTGCTGTTTTATTGACTATCAGAACACTGCCATCTGTCAGGATTAAATAGAAACTTAAACAAATAAGAAGAAAAAATTTTTATTTTTCTAAACAATTAGAATTTAAATAGAATCAGTTTTAAATTTGAATTGAAAATCAAAGGAAAAAATAAGAAAAATTACAAGTATCATTTTTCAATTTGCACCTACCCACCACACCATTATAATTTTTTTTTTATTATCACCACAAATCGGTTGTTCTTTAAATAAAAAGTTCTTTAAAAAAAAAATAGTGTTAAATAAATAAAAAGCAAGAGATGAAAGAAGCAAGGGTTTTTAAAAAAGCACTATTTCGAAACTACAAATGCTTTTCAAGAACTAAACCCCCGATCCCCAACAAAATATTCGGGATCAAATGATAATATTGTGACTTGAACCAAAATTTCAATCTTTTCATAGAATTTTATTAGACAAGCAAAAATAATTAAAAATGGAGAGAGGCTTTTTTTGGTTTTAAGGAAGACCTTGATAACTACGAAAAACCTTGTAACATATAACCCTAGGAATCATCCTTATAGGAATTTGGGGGTAGACTGGAAATGACTCTGAAAAGATTTATTTTGAATATTTGCAAGCTGTTGTATGGAAGAGTATTAACAGAAGGGAACACTTTAGGTGGAAGCATCTCCACATCTTAGCAGTCCTCTCAACAAATAAGTTTCAATAATCAGTTTTACTTGTGCTTAAATTTAGTATAGTTATATGTTAAGTTAGTATATATAAAGTTGAGCTACATGTGTTTTAACATAGCAAAAGTTCGATTGTGATTGTGATTGGTAATCAGTGGTGAACTTCTTAAATGATTAATACTCATATTTGAGGATCTAACTTCTTCCAAAATTTCCAAAGTTTCTAGCTTAAGCCATTTAGAAAATATGCGGGGTTAAAAATTTTGCAAAAATTGAGTTTCTCATAACGGTAAATTAAATTACCATATGGCAACCCTATATAAGTATATTTATTATATAAAGCTTATAAAAGCAGCTGTTTTTAACCGTTTTTGATTTAAAAATGACTGTAGAACTTTTTTATAAAAATTTAACATATAGAGCTCTTCGCTCTATTAAGACGGTCCGCAAACTTCATGTTCTGAGATATCTACCAATGGTTAAAATTTAAATTTCTTATTTCAAACGGTGCAAAAGTTTTGTGACACATTGACAATTGGACGAGCATAGCGAAACTAAAGAGGCACATTTTTGAAAATTTTTTAAAAAAAGAATCTAAAATAATAAATAATTGTTAACTGTTTTTCGGTTCTTTCTTTTTGTTGATTTTGCAAATTTTACTAAAAACTTGCACAACAATTGCTAACAGCATAATAGAACCGAACCGATTTGAATCAAATGCACAATTTTGAGAGTAGGAAAGTAATAAAAACAAAACAAAAAAAAAAAATAAAAAACAAAATAAGAAAATGTAAAGTATTTTAAAGCCGAAACTTGCATAACAATGGGTGTTCCAACAACTTCCGGATTTAATTTTATTTTTTTTTTTTATTACTATTAAGAAAAAAAATATTTTTCTTTGCATTGTAGTTGATTTTCCCTTGAAAACTGTTAATTTTTTTTTAATTTTTTGTATTTTTGGTAAATATTTATTTTTTTTTTTTAAAACCGTCTATTTAATCGCGAATAATCGCGTAAACTCACTGATAATAAAGAGTTAGGAAAACAATAAAGACTTTGGGCTGCAAGTCAATTTATCATTGTACAAATTTTGTTGCTGCAACAATTGTTGATTCGTTTTTTTTTTTTCTGGTTACTGTTATTGTTTAAAGCGGCACTTTGAAATCTTGAACGGTTCTGCCACCGTCTTTTTTATACTTTTTCTTGTAATATATTTATGCAAGAATTAATTTTTTTTTTCTGAATTTATTTGAGGTTAAACTAAAATTTTATTACAATTGATTCCATTTATAGTCAGTTGATTCAATATAAAATCAAAAAAATAAAAAGTTCTTTGCTTCTGATTTTCTATAGTAGTGGAGTAAAATATTTAGAAAAATTCTTTGATTTAACTTCTTTTATAGTTTTTGAAATTTTGTCAATTGATAGGAAAGCAGATTCAAATGTTATGAATTAAGTTATGAAATCATAAGTCACTGTGGGAATTTTGGCTCGCATCTTAGGTCAGAATTCTTTGGAGGCTTTTGACTCCTGGACTTTTGTTACTTCGCCGAATTAATATGTATCCGAATCGGTATTTTTAAAAATTTGTTCTTTTTGTTGGTCAACTATTGGACATCAATAAAATAGAAAATGATAACTTTAAGTAGTTTATTAATCTATAACTAAGGGTCTGAAAACTCTTCGTGTTTATTGAAGTATTCATCTAACAGTAGAAGTATTAATCTAACAGGGAGTATCTACGTTTTGAAAAAGTCAGTTCTCAGTTTCTGTTAAATGGTATTAGGCAGTTGATTTAGACTAACTCCCATAGACTATTTTAAATTATTATAAAAATTAATTTTATATCATTTTTTATCCGATCCTTGGCGTAGTGGTTAGGACGACGGCCTTTCAATGGAAGGGTGTCGGGTTCAAACTCTGTTCGGATCATGCCTTATAAAAAAAAAAAATTTTATAGCATATTTATACCATATATAAAATAAACACCTGCCTCACCTCAAATGGTTAGGCTTAGTGTTTCTTCTCGAGAATTATTTCTCGAGAATTTCTCGAGAAAATTTATGAAATTTATAATCTCAATTCTCGAGAAATTTAGATATTTCTCACAAATTATTATAATTACTACTTTCTCCATATATTTGAAAATTTTCGTGGTTTTAGTAAAAACAAAATCTATTTCAAATGTCTAATTTGAATTTTAGTACTTTTATTTTCCACTACAATCCAAGAGATGGCATTGAATTATTATACAAAATTTGCAGAATTTAAAAATTCCTATCGCATGTTTAAAATTGAATTGGTACTAAAATCTATCAGAAAATAAATTCAAGTAGGTACTTTAAATTTTTGCAAAACTAAAATATTATTTAGCTGTCAACGACAACCATTTTTTTGTATGTAACAACTTTTTTTAATTTAAATCCAAAAAAGCTATAATTAATAATTCGAGAAATTGCAGATATAATACTTACATATATAATAAAAAGTAAGAACGTTTTATTATAAATTTTGTTTGAGAAATAATTTTAATTAAAATATTAAATAGGAAACCATATACGTAGAAGAAAATGAATAAAATTTACCAGGATTGTTGGGAACATTTTAAAAAAAGTGAAAGTAATAAAGATTTGGCAACATGTAATATATGTCTTAAATCACTTTCATGCAAAGGATCGGCGACTATTGGTCTGCGTAGACATCTTGAAGGTGTACATGAATATAAAAGAGATGAAAACAATGATGGGCCAAGTAGCACAAAAAATACAAAAAGATACAGGTACGGAGGTAATCCAACAATTGAATCTTTCTTAAAACGACCAACTATGGGGGAATTAGTTTCAAAGTTGGCTGCTGTTGATGGGATATCTTTTCACAGAATTACTAAAAGCGAATTCATTAGAACATCTATGAGTGCCAAAGGATTTAATTTACCACAAAACTCCACCAAAGTTATGCAGTTAATGAAGAATTTTTATGAAGATATAAAACAACAACTAATTCAAAAAATAAATAAACATAAAGATACTGGTAAAAAATTCAGTATATCCATTGATGAATGGACCAGCATGAAAAACAAAAGATATATGGATATACACCTTTATTATAATAACAAAGATTCGGACAATTTGGGAATGGTTCCTGTGGTTGGTAGTTGCCCTGCAGAAAAAGCATTAGAATTAGTAAAAGAAAAATTAAAATCCTTTAATATCATATTTAATGATGATATAGTAGCTACAATGAGTGATGGTGCTGCTGTTATGCAAAAGTTTGGAAGATTATCTTCTCAATTTCACCAACTTTGTTACAATCATGGGTTGCATTTGGCGGTTGTAAAAGTTTTTTATATCAAGAGGAGGGATACTGATAATTTTGCTAGTAACGAGGAACTGGAATCTGATAGGGAGTCTGAAATAGAAAATTCAGAAAACGAAAATAATAACTCTGACGATTCCGATATAGAAGTTGTGGAAGATTTCCATATGTATTTGCAAGCCCAAATTGAAAAAGCAATTAAATGCATTAGAAAAATAGCAAAAATTTTTAAAAACTCGCCAATTAAAAATGCTATATTACAAAAATATGTAATGGAAGATGAAAAAAAAGAACTAGCGGTAATTTTAGACTGTTGTACACGATGGAATACCATGGAGGCTATGTTAGAAAGATTTGTAAGAATTAGCGGGCCAATCAAAAAAGCACTATTGCTGGAATTAAATTTGGGTAGTTTGTGGGATGACAACCATCTTGAGCTTGCTAAAATGATATTAGCAACATTAAAACCACTCCGGATTACAATTGAAAACCTTAGCAGAGAGGATTCTACATTATTAACTGCGGAAGGAGCACTCAAGTTTTTATTTGCAACTTTGGAAAAATTAAACACTAATTTAAGTCGAGACCTCCTTAATGCAGTAAGGGAGGAAATCTCTAAAAGGAGAGATAATACTTTGATATCTGTTATTAGATTCCTACAGAATCCTGATTGTATTTCACAGAGAGAAAATGACAGTTTCTTTGACATGGAACCAAGAAAAGAGATATATAAATTGGCTAAATCTATATCAACAAGAATTTTTCAAACGAAAAACAGTGATAACGACAATACTGAAGAAACTGGTGAAACTGAAAGTATTGAAGAATGTCCAGATCGAGAAGAAGAGGCCAGTTTACAACAACAACTAAATTTTGCAATTAATGAAAGTTTAAAGGAATATGAAAGTCCAAATGCTGACAAATTTCAATCACTCATTCAAGAATTTAAAGTATTTGAAGCAAATGGGAAGAGAACTGCAAATTTGCAGAATCTTTTAGATGCACTTCTGACCATTAAACCAACTTCTACGCAAAATGAGCGTAATTTTTCAATTGCAACAGATTTTGTCACCAAAAAAAGGACGAGAATGGGCGATTCAACTTTGGACGCTTTGTGCTTCTTAAAATATTATTTTAAATCAAATAAATAATTTAATTTATTATATATTTATATATATTTATATAAAGCTTTCTGAATTTATCTTTACGTTATTATTTTTTTTTTGTTGTACAATAAAAATGTGAATTTATATAGTGCATTAGATTTTTATTTAAATAAGTTATTTTCTCAAGAAATCTTGAGAAATCTCGAGAAATCTCGAGAAAAAAAATGTGTGTTTTCTTTTCTCGAGAAATTAAAATGGGTGAGAAATGAGGAACACTAGACTTAGGCTGTATCACTCATTTATCATACTTTATGTGGTAGGGAACTGCTCGAAAATAAATAAATAAAATTATTTTTTAAAATTTAAAATAGCTTTACGAAAAAAATTGGTATTTTAATGAAAATTATATACTTTTTTTTAAAAACTTTAAATGGCCATTTATTAGTTTGTTTACCCTATGTAAGAATTTGATTTTTTACTAACAAAAAAAGAAAATTTTAGATTACAATAGGTGCTGATACTTGATAAAAAGTTAAAAGGTGTTGACTATACGGCCCTTTACTCTAATAAAAATAGAAATTTAATTTTTTATTGTTGGTAATTTTGTGGAAAATGTTCTATAAATTGCGAAATTACTTGGTCACAGATTAATAAAAAAAAAAAAAAATATCAAGAAAATAAAAAGTAAATACAATTTTGTCTATTTGGTTTATGTCCAATAGATAATATGCATGTTAAAGATTTTTACTTTTGTCCGACAATTTCTTTTTTTATTTTTTTGTTATTGTTTCGTGTTATCGAAAAACATGAATTTAATTTGAACGTTTTTCTTGTGGTAACATGAAAAATTTATCTTAAGTTTAAAAAAATTTCTAATTGTTCAAATTTGTTTTATTAGGAAGGACTCGTTTTGTTTTACTTCGTGCTTTTATCTTTCTTTGTGTGTTTTAGAAGTTGTTAGAAGATAAATTGAACAGATTTATTTTCTCTGGAGTTTTTTTTTGGTATGAAGGGAAATTAAATGACCATTAATTTCATGAATTATTAAATAATTGGAAGAAAGAAATAAGAATTTATTTAATTTGTAGAACATGTACGTTTTCTAAGATGAAGGTCCAATAGATTTTTTTAAAGAATATTAATAAATGAGTAATTACGACTAGCAGCTTAATCTCCTTGATATGCTGTAGAGTTTTTTTGAACTAGAACTCTGAAATATAGGATCATTTTTACAAGTTGTTCTTGGAGATTGTGTAAGAAACTACCGCCATATGTATTCCCCAATACTTATATGATTTAAAAAAATTTATGAAAGAATTCAACTTATACCTACTGGGTTTCTGATTTGACCCGTGATAGACAAATGCTGGAGAATACTTATTTTTCATAAGTACCTTCCAGCCATTATACTGCACAAGTAGATTGGGTGCTTGTCTTATTATCTTGCTAACGGATTGAGCTTTCTTTAATAAGTTAAAAGCTTACACTACCGGGAGTTTAGCATTCTAGATACCTTTTAAAAAGTTTTTCCACTCGTAGAAAAAAAAGTATCACCAATCACCATCCCTTATCTGCATTACTTACTTACTTACTGGATCCTAGAGCCCTTGGTGGGGCATAGGGCGTCAACAAATCCCCTTCACCTTTTAAAATTTTTAGCAGCTCCTTTTAGCTGTAACCACGTTTTGCGTTACGCTTCTATCAGCATTATGAATTAATTATGTTAAAAATTTATTATTCTTATATATAGTGCTTTTTTCCAGTTATATTTGAGTCTACCTATATTTCTTTAACCTTCAGGCTGACAGTCTAGAGCTTCACTTGCTACTGTATTTTCTGGTTTTCTTTAAATGTGCCTAAAATATTTTTAATTTTATTCCTTCATGTTCAAATATTGTTAGGATTTTCCTTGCGCTTTGAAGCTATATATTTGAAGTCGGATATTTTCTTTTACGAGATGATGATCTGTAGCTTATTTGTTAGTTTGTTTGTGGTTAGCCATGTTTCACTTTCAAATAAAAAAATTTCAACATACGAGTTAGCCAACCTTAGTTTTGTGTTTCTTGAAAAATAATTTCTTACATGATTTCAATTCATAGATTTTTTGCTTTTTACAAAAGCTATGTTGTTCATTTAGTCAATTATTACTGACTGTCTGTAAAGTTAATACTTTAGGGACATTATGAAAACACATACTTATTACTCAAATTTAACTGATCAGTCATAGAAATTCATAAATCTTTTAGCATGTGGTATAATATTTAAGTGCGTCCACACGTGATGTATTTTTTGACACTTTTATAACATTTAATTGCGTTCACAAGGGATATATCTCTTAACTTTTTGGAAGGACATTGGAAGCGCTAATATGTGATGATTCTTCTCCTTCATTATATCGTACAGAATACCAAATGTATAGATTAAAATTTTTAGTGGTTAAAAAGTCTTATTGATTTTGCTTTAACTGCTATAAGCCCCAATTATAGACAATAATTAATGTGTTTTGTTTGTTTTGACAACACATTGAACCTGTGCATCAAATTCAGAAGATTTCGAAGAACTAAGGGAAACTCTATACCCACATTGGTAGTGAGTGATAAAAGAGTACATAATTAATAAAAAAAATTGAATGTCATTTTGCATATTATTGATAAAAGTAGATTGATAAATTAAATAATATTAGAAGATTTGTTATAAAACTTTAATAAAAAAATTATTTTTTAATTGAATTACAGTAAACACCTTTCTTCTTTTATAATTACTTTCAAAAATTTTGTCTTTTAAAAATTTAAATAAATGATTGAAGGCCATAATACGTCCTCAATTATTTAAAACAATGCCTATAATCTTTGAATCCAGATTTTTTAATTTCTCTAAATTATTTCAAAAATTAAATTTTCTCTTATAAAGTGCATTTTACATTTAAAGTTTGGCTTCTGAAGTAGTTTAAAAATAGTTCAACACAATTTAATAAAGTTATAATTGCTTTTCTTGAAATCAATTAAATAAAATATTAATTCATAATAAATTATTAAAAAAATATGCATCTATTATTATGATACTTAAAATTTGATATACTTTCACATTAATAACTTGTAATGCAGTATTTTATAACACTTTTACATGTCAAACTTCAAGAATGATTCAAATATAAACACCGAAACTAGTAAAAAAGTTTAGAAAATCAATTGAAATAAATAACTTCCATTTCTATTTACCTTTTATTATCAAAAATTTAGTAGGTAAAAGGTAAATTTAAGGTAGGTGGTCATAACATTGTTTTCTTTCTTTTTGTTTTTAAGTGTTTGATAAAAATCAAGTTATTTCCCTTATTTTTTGTATATATTCTGAGTACCAAAATAACTAATAAGTACTTATACAACATAATAATGTATAAAGTAAATTCATTGATGATTACTTTTATATGTTGATATTATGAAGAAAAGCAGTGCGCAGATTAAATTCACTTCAAATTTTCGAAAAAATTAGGTCAAAAAGAAAATTCCTGTAAATGCTTATGTTAAATACTTAAGCTTTTGAACTCAATTTTCATTTTTACACAAAAAAACCTATATTTCTCTAAGTCTAATTTATTTTCATTTTAAATTAGTATCAAGAATATTATTAGATATTCTTATAAAATATAAATTTTTTTTTTGAATAGTATGTTGGAGTGAATGTTTTACAAAAGTAAAAATAATATTTAATATTGTAAAATGATGTTGATTATCAAATCGTCATTGTTATTCCTATATCATATTATAACAATCATTGATAAGTTGTCTATATATTCTAATGATTTTACTTGAGTTTGGATTAAATCTATATATTATTGCCTTAGTTCAAGTATTATTGCGAAATTTTATAATTCGATTAAATCAGTAGTTCTCAACCAAAGAAATATTAATATAACAATAATTATATTAAGTGACAAATGTATTAAGAATAAATTTAACCTTTTGAAACAATTAGTAATATAAATTGATTCAAGTACTAATATAATGTTATTAAAATCATTGAACCTTTGTGTAGTATAATACCCAAATATCTAGCGTATCAACCGAGCTAATGCATTTTTATAAACCAAATGTAGATTTTATTAGAATTCCCATTAATGATCAAATATAATTAAATAATGACACAATTCAAAGAGTTAGAAAAGAGTGTTACGCTCAACGAAGATTTAAACTGGAACTCACAAGTTAATGAATTGTTACCTAAACTTCGCAAGGTAGCCGGATTACTAAACAAAACTAGGAAAAAGATTCTTTTATTGTCTAAAAAAATCAGTATACTATAGTCTTTTCCATAGCATAATTTCTTATGGTATAGTAGTATGGACAAAAGCATTCCCCATAATATATAAAAAATCTTCAAAAAATTCAAAATAGGACTTTAAAAAATCTCTACAACTTGCCAATTCGGACTACAATAAATTCAATGCATATAGAATATGAAATCATTAAAATTGAAAACCTAATTCGTTATACACAAACACTACATATCTATAACATGAATACAAACAACATCAAGTCAAACATTGAATTAATAACGAATAACCAAGTTCATGAATACAACACCGAAGCGTAAAACTATCATTTAATGTAGCCGTTGCCATATTATAAAGTAAATTTTAGCATATTACACATATTATTATATATATATTAATTGCTGCGCCATAAATTACTTGAATTATTGAAAATTGCACTTAAATTAAATTAAATTAAACTAATTATGTTATAAGAAAACCTATACCAACTCTGTATGAGCCCTAAGGCTCTTTTAGAGAAATTAAATGAATAAATTAAAAAAAATAAATATATATTAGTATGTGTAATACATGACGTGTAATACATGGTATTTATATAATCTAATAATATTATCCAAACTTGTAATAGTTTCAATAATCGATGGGTCTAAAATACTGCATTATCACTTATTATATCATATAATTATAATATAAATAAATAAATTAAAATCCTTTTAACTCTGCACTTACCTAATTTTTTATCATTTTTTAATTCAATTGATTTTAAATTCAACGATCTTAAATCAAAAGAATTTATATTAGTTGTCCAATTAGTCCTGCATTTTGTTCCAAATAAAAAGAATATATTGAGAATATCTGTTTCTATTATTATTCTATAAATTTGCAAAATATTTCTAAATATTTTTCTGCTTAATTTGAATTCTATAAATAAAATAATATTTTTTTTTAATATTTTACACAAATGAAAATAAAAAATGAATAAAGTTTAATTAAAAGTAAGTTAAAATGTTATGTAAATACATTATACTGTACTATACATTATTTAACTTTAAAATTCCACAGAAATTTACTCTAACGAGTATTTTTACATTCTCTTCATATGTATTTTATAAAAATAGAAATAATCGAATAATTTTTGATTTATTGAAATCTATGACCTCAAATTATATAAAAATGCGAATTTTTAATTTCGAAGTGATGTGTATATTATATAAAAAGGTTTATAGTATTATTCTGTAAAATAAAGTTTTAAAAGACATTGATACAAATCGTTATATAGGACAAAAAGTTTAAAACTATTTAACAAAGAAATATTAAGAAGTATTCTATGAATTTATTGAGTGTTTCTAATGTTAGATTTATTTCCATAAAATAACTTATTTTAATTGAAAGAATAAGCTATGTATGAATTGAAGTTGAAAAATTTAAAAATTTCATGTAAATATTTTAATATTACAATATTATAACATTTTCTAGTCAAATCCAGGTATTTACTAAATATGTTTCAGAATTTACCAAATGCATTCAGGTTTTTACTAAATATATTCAGATTTTTACTAAATGTATTCAGGTTTTTATTAAATATATTCAGGTAATTACTGAAATATATTCCGGTATTTACAAAAAAAATTCAGATATTTTTTTTAAGATTCAGATTTCTCCTGTAACAGCTGAGGCAATTATTTATTGTGATATTGAAAAACTAATTGTTACAATCACAAGCACTAAATGAAGGAAGTTCTCAACCAATTTCATAAATCAAATGATGCCTACCTGACGTTGCTAAAGATATGGGAAACGGTTTTGTGTTATTCTATTTTTTTTAAACAGCAGAAACTTTTTAAAACGAGAAGAGCATCTTATAACTATTTTAGAGACTTTAATACAAAATACTTCTGAAAAAATTTCTATTTGTTAATTATTATAAAAACAAAATATCTCTAAATTTTAAAAGAAAATTTCTGAATTTTTTTAGTAAAATGCTGAATTTCAAAAGAAAAAATCTGAAAATATTTAGTAAAAATCTGAATTTTAAAAAAAATATCTGAATTTCTTTTGTAAATACAGGAATTTATTTAGCAAAAACCTGAATATATTTAGTAAATACTGAATTTGACCAGAGAATGCTACTTATATATACTTTACCACTGTAAATTTTGTTGATATTGAAATATTGTTTATTAAAACATATTGATTGATTTTATTTTTGAATTATGACTTCAAATAGAAGATTATAAGTGTTCTTTAATTTTGGTTCATTCTATTTATCGAAAATGGCTTAATCTGAATTAATGATTTATAATTCTTATACGAACGTATAGTTCTAAAGGAATATTAAATGTAAAGAAGACTGTGGGTATTCTTAGCTAATTATTTCCTTCTGTCTGATAATTCAAATTAGGATTTAATTTTTTTGAAATTCAATATATATAAAAGCCCATTGCTTCTGAAATTGTATAAGTTTGCTTACCAGATTCGAGTTGTGGTTGGGCAAATTCTTTTGTTATAATAAGTTTGTGATTTGATTAGTACAGCGCAAGAGGTTCCAATATATACCCCATGAACTATAATCCCTTCCTTTGTTTTCTATATATGAATAACTCAGGGTTTTCAACGTTAAACTCTAAAATATTCTTAAAGATTTGCCTTTAAGATTGTTTTGAGCAAGCGTTATCATTATATTTTCTAATTAGGTTTTAAAGATTTTTTTTTTTTAATATTTCGTGAGCGTAAAAACCAAAGCTAAATAAAAGATTTTCATTAAAAACCTATTGATATCAAATCAAAATAATGATTGTAAATAATTCTAAAACCAATTAATATAACATTAAATTCTTTAACCAATTCTATTCATACTAACAAAACGGAAAAGAATGTTAACAGCAAAAAAAAAAAAACAGCTTAAGACAGGTTCAAAAAAAAAAAAAAGGGATAGCAAATCCTATCTATATAGTTTGAAATAGACATGATAAAATTTTATGACACAATCCTTCACACTTAAAATTGTGTTCAATTGCGTTACGTTTCATTATTTGTTGTGAAGAATAAAGGGTTTTGACATTTTCTAGATCTTTGAACTCATTTTTTTTTCAAGTTTATTCTAAAAAGATTTGTTACAGGATTTCAAGCTTCATAAATTGCTTTGTTTTTTATTATAATTTTTTAGATATCATAAACTATGAGCTATTTTTTTCTCCAAAGTAAGTTCCTTTTTTTTTTGAAGTATCAGCATAGAAACCTGATAAATACGTCGTTTTTTTTTTCAAATAATCGAAACAACATAAACGCAATGCAAGAAACTTTTAAGAAAAATCTAATTTTTCAATCAATCACTGTTTTTGTTTTTTAGTGGACGGGACCTTAAACAAATTTATTACAATATGATTGCAACAATTCGTATTTTATAGTTTTAGTTAACTTTTTTGTACACTTTTACGAACTGTTCAAAACTTTTTCTTTTTTTTGTACCTCTACGAATATAGTTTTCATTTTGAAAGGTATATATATTTTCCCATTACGTTTGTGACACAGTAAAGCATATAGCAGTGTAGGTTCTTTTGTCCGATAGCTCGACGAATTAAAACAGTTAGGATTCTGAAATTTTTACGAAATCAAGTAGTTGCCATACAGCTTCTAAATTATTATCTAAACTAACTTATTATTACGTTCATGTGAGTATCCTAGAGTTGACACAATCAACCCTACACAATTCTTCGTTTTTATTTTGTTTTTTTTTATCATTCGAAATAAAAGTGTGACGAAATTATAGTAAAAAAAAAATAAATTTTTTTTTAAATTGAACCCTATTGAATAGTGCTTAAGATTAACCGGACATCATAGGTTAAACACTTGTTTTGGTTGTTGTTATTGTTCTTTAAATATCCCATTGCGAATCATTTATCGTCATCGCATAGACGATAACAACATTGATGATAGATGATTACTACTGCAATATCTTTGTTGTTTTTTTTTTTATATTTTGATTTTATTGACCAGGGTCGCAAATTATTTAAAGTAAAATAAAAAAAAAAATAAAATAAGAAATAACACCATAAAAATTATTAACATTGCTGTCATACTCATATTGAAAAGTGTATGAATAGACACTTGAAGAAAGGGTGCTTTCAATTTAAACTGACAGTTGTAAAATAATTCTTTATATTTTTAATTTTTTTTTTTTTTTTTTTTTTTAAGGTGTAATGGCAACAATATCTAGATTTTGTACATTGAATCTTCTCAATTTTGAAGTAAATTTCCATTAAATTGTTATTTTCCTCTAAGGATTGTATTAAACGTTTACATAATAGATTATAGGTGTTTTTGATTTTTGTTTTCTTAAATTTATGTTAATTTTAATTTTATCAATATTTTATTTAATTTTATTTTGAAATAAAAAATTTTTTTTTGCATTTTGTTTTAGTTCTTAAGAGAGCTTTAGGAATACGATATAATAAGTGCATTAACTAGATTTAATGTAGATAATATTATGTTCTATCTATTAAGTCTCTAGTCTCTACTAACTATCATCTCTCTCTTTCCATTCAAAATTACTTTTTATTTTTGCAATTAAAATTATTATTAATATATTTAAATTATAATATTCTGAAACAATTTTAAGCCATTTTAAAATACATTCTAGGTTAAATATTTAGATCATTTAACTACTTTCATTACAATGACTTGGATTATAACTCTTTTGTGAATTTTGAATTTCTCCATTCTCAAAAACCAATATAAAGTTACCTTGTAATGTGCAAAGTCACCTTAATAGTATTGATAACATAAAAAATTGATCATTTTATTGTAGAAATTCACTTTAAGAACTTCCTGTGTTAGTAATTTTCGCATAATTTAAACTTTATCTGAAAATTTATTCTTTACTTATATACAGTATAAGATTATCTTTAAGCTTAATACGTTTAATCTGTTCATATCTTTATCTGTATCCATGTGTCTATGTGTAACCTTGTATATTTCCATTGAAAATTCCATCAATTTATACCGCGCTTTTATAGATCGCTCTTTATTTTATTAATATTATTGAGCTATAAATATAAAAATCTATTTGACATTTTGACATATTTTTTTTTTTTTCTATTTTCTGTTATTACACCAGACCAATACATTTACAATACAAAAGGAAAAATATGGCGAGCAAACAGAAATCAAAAGTCAACAGATAACAAACAAATATAATTTCTTGTATATTTTATTCTGAAAACAAAAGGAAAATAAATTCATAAACTATTTACTTAAACGTTTTTGACCATTTTTCAAACAAAACAAATTAAAAATCCGATATCTCTTCAAATTTGGTTTGCTTTAAACATATCCGAATGCGTCGAAATTCAGATCAGTTGCATAGAAATGCATAAGCTAGATTAGTAGCTATTTTCTTAATCTTAACAATTCAAAAATATGCGAAAAAAATTAAAAAAAAATAAATAAAAAAAAAAAAAGTTTCTATCTTAAGTCTTTTGTTTTTATTTTGATTTTTTTTTGTGTGTTGGTTTTGAATAAAATATAGTTAAATGTCATTCAGAATCTCTTATATGGTGCGATATAAGATGACAAATATTCTAAAAATTTTATTTTCTTTTTTAAAAAATGTTTTTATTTCTGTTTTAGTTTTATACCGTTTTTTTTATAAAGAATTGTAATGAAACATTCTTTTTTAAATTATTGTTTTAAAAAATATAAAAAGGAAAAAAGAAAATACTGTATAAAAACAATATGAAGCAAATATTCTGTAGTATTAAATTTGTATAAAATCTTAAAGTAATATATTCCTTAATACTATTTAGAAAGGTTTGTATCAGTGTTTCTACACCTGAATGTAAATAAATTAAAATTTCAGTTAATTGAAATTTTTTTTTTGAATTTCGAAGTAAGCACGAAATCTGCGCCAGAATAATAATTTTTCCAAACTACATATGTTTATAAACACTTAATATTTTATTTAAATATTTTTTCGAAAATAAAATTTGATAATGGGAAGAAGGTTGGTTACTTAAGAAAATAGAACTTATAAGAATACTATGAAAAGGATGCGAAAACTAGAGATAAAACTTTGAACAAATACCAACCAATAGCAGGTTAGAGTCTTGTCAACTTAATAAGTAAGTAAAGACTTTAAATATAGTTGAGGAGATAATGATATTAGAAAAATTTTATTTAAAGACTCTTTGATTTTTTCTGAATTCTGAAATAAATTTTAAAATGGGTTAGAAATTAGAAATTGATGAAAGTAGATTAAAAGAATTCGATACATTTTAGTTAGATATTTTTCCAACATTAAGATTAAGATTATGATCAAAAAATAAAATAAATATGTTTAGAATTTCAAGTTTGATTAGTCAGATTTAATATATAACTATTTTGAAAATTCAGAGTAATAATCCATCACATTAGCATTGGTATGCTTTTCTTTAAAAAAAAAAAAAAGTTCATTAATGTGCATTATATATTTCGTTTTCAGTATGTGAACATTATAGAAAATAGTTGATTTCTTACGCAAAAGGATTACAATGTGGTATAAAATGGATTACGAATCATAAAGGAATATAAAAAATATCTTCACGATATTCTAGAATCAATTTTCTCTTATTACAGTTTTTCTTTTATATTTTTTGTTATACAATATATAATTGATAATTTATATATATAATTATATATTTATGTAATATATATGTATATATATATATTTGTATTTTAAATATCTTCACATTTATTCAGTTTCTTATTTTTTGTATTAGTTAAAACTTTTCATCCTAATATAGAAGCTAAAACAGTACTCGTATATAGAAGCGAATTATTAAATGAATTAGATGGAATCAACCTATGATATAAACATTATAAGGGATCTTAAACTAAAGATAAGCGTTTTACACTTAAAACTGTAATCTTATTTTGTTTTTTTTTTTTTGTTATTTTTAATCATTAGGTATTTTTTTGCAAATACCTTAGAATACTTCACATTGAAAATCTGAGAGATAGATGATGTTAATCAAAGATGAAACGTCCTTCACATATCATATACCAATGGATTTTGTGTAAATTATGTGATTAGTTTTTCAGTACGTGTAACTTTTGTATCTGTCTAAAAATTGTATAAAAAAACCAAATAAAATAAAAGTGAAGGATAAATGTATAAGTATAAAGAAAAAAACTGGAATGCTGAACCATTTCAAATCTAGTGATATACTATTGTTTGGAAAATAAAGTTGAAGAATACAATATTTTACAAAAAAAGATGGAAAAATTCTTATTCAAGTAGAAATAAAAGATTAATGTATTTTATACTGGAAATTCCTTATTTTCAAAAAATTCAAAAAACCTGAATAATTATAAAAATATTTTTGTAATATAAAATATATATACTTTGTAGTATATTATGTATATGGTACTATAGATACTAAATTTTTTATTCAATTGAATAAATACGTAATTTCACTGAATTCAACATTTAAAAAATAAAAAATATAGAAGAAAATATAAGAGATTTCATTTTCAACGAAGTTATTAAATGCAGATATTGCTAGATTCATACATAACCTAATCCTATATATTATATTTAATTATGGAAACATGAATAAAAAGAAAAGGTGATACATGCCTGTTAGAAATTTTAATATATTTATTTAAAATATTTGAATTAAAATTGCATAATATTAAAAGAATATGTTTATGTAAGTCTTACAACATATGTTTTGATTAAATACAAGAATTCACTGATTTTGGATTTTTGTATAATGTGTTTAATGTACAATAAAAATATATTTGTTATGAAATCTGCTAAAGTGGTATTGTGATGTGATGTGACAATGTATGCCTTTAATTTTTCAAAAAACAAAGCATTTATTATTTAATACTTATAAAAGAGAGTCTATAATTTACTTAAGATCAAAAAAGTAAAAGTTTCCTATCTTTTCCTATTCCTAAACCTATGCCAGATTCCAAAATTTCTCTTCAATTTCGCATACTTTTAAATTTAGTTTTGTAATATACATACGAGTAGTTTTTTTGGAACCCCATCAGTTATAATATCCAAAGTTCGAAAAAGCCTTATAATCATATTATTAGAACTTTAGTTGTATAAGATATATTTTTTATAGTTTGAATACCTTTGATGCAATATACAAATATTAAAGTAAAATAAGAAGAACGTGAATCTAAACTATTACAATTATTGCTTATACAATAAAATTTTAAGAAAAACTCTAAGGAATTATTATAAACTTATTTTCAAATATATTCTTTACTGAATATTTAATATGGAACTTAGTTTAATTTTGGAAATCGGTTTTTTTTAAAAATCCTTGTTCGAATCAAAACGAATCACATTAAATTTTCAAACCCATAAAAAGTTGAATCTAGTTTCTAAATTTCATGGTGTATGGATTTTATTTAAATATATAATGGTACGACCCAAAGAAACTTAACTCTTATAATACCAAATACTCTCTATATATACTATTAGCTATAACATTTATTTTTATTTATTTATTTATAAACAGTCCTCCAATTTACCACCTCTAATGTGATAAGCGAGGGATTAAGTCTAACCTGAAAAGGTGCGACAGGTATTTTATTTTTATATTATGACATATAAAGCGACCAGGGTTTGAAACCGAGACCTTACGATTAAAAGGCCGACATCCTAACCACTATACCACCGATCGGATTACAAAAACTGTTTAAATCAATTTAAACAAATTTACAATAGAATTTCTTAAACTAAAAACTAATCAGAAACAATTTTTCAACTATATGTAGCTATTTGAAAAAATTAGTTTTTTTAATAATCTTAAATTACTTAACAAGTAACGTTTATGCTTTTAAAAATTTTCTAATAACCTCAAAAAGATCATCAGCTAACAGTCATCTATTAAAGTAGAACTGCGTTTAATATGCATAGTGATTCTTATCTAAAATTGCTTTACTATTCTAATATTAAAAAAATTTTTACTGTTTTAAAAAATATATTATTAGTTAAATATTTTTATAATATTACTAAAATATTTTTCATATCTTATTATCATTTATTTAATATTTTTATGACTTATCTTTAATAAACTTATTTTAACGGCTTACTAATTTTATATGCAATATGCGTCTGATTCTAATGAAAACACAAACTCAAAAAAAAAAAAAAAAAATAGCAGTTTTTGATAATGCAATAAAGAATGCTGAAAGTTAACTTTTTCTAAACACCTTTCACAAAATGAAAACAATTCAATTTTTTTGTTGTTTATTGTCTGGTTCAGAAGCTTCTGTTAAGCAACGAACCAAAACCAAATATTCAGAAAATTTTTAAATAAAATACAGTATAACAAAATGATAGATTTTATTCATTCAACCTAAAGACCAATAAAGAAGCAATTTATAAAATAAATGCACTTGATGGTAAATAATTTAATTTTTGCTAATACAAATCGTTGATCCAAACTATTAAAAGATATGAAATGATCAAATCTTGTACTCCTACGAAAATAGTGTATGCTGTAAAGGAGAAAAATGTTTTCATATTTTTACGAGCATCATTCTAAGCGTGAACTAAATTTGTCATTACGTTTTTAATGTTGTAAAGCAGAGATGATATATATAGAATCAAGTGTATGGACCAGATCAAAATTGAAAATTAAGTCGATCAAGCTATGTGCATCAGTTTGTCCGCATGATAACAACAGAACCAGAGGTACGGGACAAAATGATATTGGATCAATAATCAATTTTTTAATATTTTGTTCTCTCCGAAGTTTTTAACTTAAAGATCCAAAATAGATTTATTTTTGGGAACTTTTAATTTTTTTTCGTTTCGTTCCAGACCCCTGATAAAAATTAAAAGAGGTTAACTTCTTAAATCTTCGCAAATACGATATTACGCACTAGCACCACGTATTCGCATTAATATAAGAGTGGAAATACAACTTCTTAATAATATGATCAGAACCCAATATCTATAACGAAGCTGTGTGTCTATACAGTTTAGTGGAAAGCAGTTAACCGGATGATATTATAAGGTTTATATTACGCTCGTACGCCATTGGGTTTCTATGAATTAACACAATCTTCTCTTTTCCACTTTTGATTGTTATTTTTTTCTTACGTAACATAAACTACAAACTTCTAAGAATAATGGTACCTAATAAAATGTTGTAATAGTTACAACTACTTGTGTTATATAAGAATAAAATAACATAAACCAATTTAACTAATGAAAACCTTGCACCTGATTGTGTGTTACCGCATAATGATAATAATTGATACTATATGGATGATTGTATACGTATAAACAACTCCCAAAAGATTTTCTTTTTTCAAAAGTTTCTGTCTATAATTTTAATGATTTTTTCAAAATTTCTAATAATTTGAAAAAAACGTGCTTATACAAGTCTTACGTCTTAAATTTTTTATATTTTTCATAACTTTTCGTAATTTTTCATCGCTGTTCTGTTGTGTATTTTCCATTTCCAATTCCCCAAGTTTTCTTTACAAATTTCTGAAATAGAAATAAAAAATATAAATAAATTTAAAAAGTTATTAAACATTCAAACCATATTAGTCGTTTTGCGCCACCATTTTGTCCGTGTATCCCTCCGGGTGGTTATAGAACTTCAGCAATCAGCACCAATTAAAACAAAGAAATTAAATTTTAACTGCGAATAGGTAATGTAAAACAAATAAATTTTGTGGACCACGTTTTTTCTGTAGCCCTATTCTTTACGAATCTACAGCTCTCCAAATTCCGAAAAAGCCTTATATTTAAATTTCAATAAATCTTTTGTAATGTGTATCCACAATTTTCCCATGCCAAACGACAGCTGTTAATAGAAACAGTTTTGCCGAAAGGTTCTTTAATTAACAGTTATGTACAGTTTTTGTTAAGTTTTTGACCAGTTAAGTCTTCCAAGTGGTTTCCACTTGAAATCTTGGAAGAAATTAGATCTTTCGAAATAAGTATTAGTCATTTAAGAAAATGTTATTGTAGCGCCCTTTGTTTAATTATACCCGTATGACTATAGGTCTAAGAGATAGGGTATAATAAATTTGCCATTACGTTTGTTCCGCAGAGAAGGAGGGGGGTATATATAGACTCAAGTGTATGAATCGGATCAGAATCGAAACATAAATCAATTTAGCTATGTATGTCCGTCAGTCCCTCCGTCCGTCCGTCCTATTCCAATCCAGCAATTTTGGTCCACGGATTCGAGTACCTGCCATACAACTCCTCTTTTATATGAGCATTGCACTACACCTAATAAAGCTGAATGTTTGAAATTTTGCTAAAAGTAATTAATCGGACGATATAATGTTTATATTACGCACATACGCGTATCCAAGATTTGGCACGGTCGACTCTACTACACTCTTCCTCGTTTTCAATACACTCTTTACCCAAATCTTATTATGGAACACTCTTTAAATTTGGTAATGTGCTTTATTAAAACCCTTTGTGTTATTTTCATTACTTGATGTTTTCTTCCTGATTATATTGATGATAACAACATCAATATTAATACTCGATAATATTTGATATTGATGAAAATGATAATGATATAGTCAAAATGATAAAGTGGTTATGAGATGTTGTTAATATAATCCTATCATCTTTGTTTAATACGTTCTTATTTTTACAAATGCCATACATGTACGAGCCATTTCAGATTCTCATGATGAAATGTTGAAAATTTTAATATGAAGAAAAGAAAAATAACTCTAAAGTGGATGTTCGATATTAAGGTAATTTTTGTATTACCTGTTATAAGATGATATTCATTCTCTAAGATTAAAAACTTTTTAAGAAGCTGGCTGCGATAAGCTAATATAAATAATAAGCATCTGAATAGAAGAAAAATAAATTGCATTACTATTGTTGTATATGTTGCAATGTAAAAATATTTAATTTTTTTGTTGCACTTTTAATAATCAATTTTCGCAACAATCAAATACATACATATATGTAAAATTGTATATAGGAATGATGATTGAATTGAGTTGTATTTTAAGAAAGTTTCATTCTACATAAATATATATATATATATGTAAAGTATAATTGAGTTATCTTCTTATATATATTTGATTTACTGTTGTAAAGACATTTGTGCAATTATTATTCATTTTAAGTATGGGTCATTTGTCACAATGAATTGCAATTTAAATTAAATGGGTACAATCTACTCTACTGCATTTAATAATATAAATTTAAAATTTGAATAATACTTTGTTGTTTTATTTTGAAATTTTAAAAAAGTTTTCACTCAATTAAATTTTGCTAATTTTATTTTTAAATATGCTATTATAAATCAAAATTTACTGAAATACATTTTTTAATTTACCAAGCAGAATCATTCTCATTACATAATGAGTTCAAATCAATAGTTGTTACTGTTAGAAAAAATGGATTTATATTTCCCTACTTTGCATACTAGGGTTAATTGATTTTGTTTCATATAAAAACTTCGATAAGACTTAGGTCTTAATAAAACTCTTGCAAGTTCTTACAAGGTCGATTCTTTGAAGGTCATTTAAAATTTAATTTATTTGTTCAATTTTTCAAATATTATTCTGAAGATCTTCATGATCAACGATATATGTTTATATCAGTACAGAACGAGTATATTTTAAAATTATCTTTACGTTTGTAACACATTGCATTTAAATGAATTAGGTAATAATAGAATCTGGCGTGGTGGTAAAGACGCTGTCTTTCATGTGAAAAGTCTCGCGTTCAAACCCCGATCAGTTTATATGTAATAAAAAAATATCTTAAAATTGTATAATTATATCCTAATAGTTAATATTGTAATATAAGATAATATTATAATTTGCTTAGGTTAATAGATGGCGTACAAAATTAACATTTGAGTATTCATAACCTTATACAATAGCTACAGCCGAGTAACCAACGGCTCAGTGAATATAACGAAAGAAACTGAAGCCTAGTTTAAATAGACTTGGTGAATGCCTTATACTCCTTAAAGGGGTATAATAATAGAGGGATACCAAAAATAGATATGGAAAAGTAAATATTTTCTAGCCATGTATTGAACTCGGAGTTAATTGAGCTCTTTGTTTCTCCCCCTCTGTATATCTGAAAACGGAGAAGAAATGGAAGTTCGGATATATAAAAATAAAAATACTTAATTCTCTCATTGGAACAATAGCTCGAAAACTATTAAAGCTGTAGTAATGAAATTTTTATAAAATATTTTTGAAGTTATTTGTTGGTTTCAGTTTAATTTTGGTTGAAACTTTAGGTGTCTCCCGAGCTGCAAGTTTTTCACCACATTAAATAATAAAATTAAAATTTTGGAAAATAATTTGAAAGGCGGAGTGATTATTCAATGCAACGTCCAACCATAAAATCTTTTATTCGAATTTTTTGACAAATTAGTTTGAATCTTATAAACTTTCTTTTCATAATCACTCCTTGTTTTTAATACTTTTCTTCTACATTAAAACTTTTTGTTATTGAAATTTAATTTCGAAAACGTAAAAACAATTATTTTAATTTCATTTTCAGCATATTTAAAAAAAAAAAATGAACTTTGAAAATAGTTTTTTTTTAGTCCATCTGTCATTCCCTCCTTTATCAACACAAGTGAATTCATTATTCACTGAAAAGTCTATGAAGGAGCATATATGCAATTGTTTTCTCAAAACCCTTCAAAATATCGAAAAATTATCCCTCTTTTATAGACCAGTTGTAGGAAATGATATTTGTTCTAGTGAATTAAAATCAATAATGTCTCATACAAAAATAGCAAGGGATCTAATGCTAAACCTGATAATGGGTACTTGTTTCGAATGAGAACAGCTAAAAGGTGAAACATACTTCAAACTAATGATCTCCCTTATGATCAAATTCTGTTGACATAACCTCAACTTACAATTTTTATAATTTATTTTTAACAGTGAAAGCCATATTTTAGTATTGAAATTATTAGACAACAATTTTTATTTTTGGCAATTAACACAACAACAAAATAATTTACAGTAATTCTAAATATTTAATTTAAAAAAACATTTCTCATGAAATTTATTTACACAGTTTATACTAAGTTGTTAATTTAATAATAATTGTGTTTGATAATTAAAATGAAATTGAATTTATATGTGATTACATATAAATAATACTTAAACTAATTATACACACACGCAACAAGGAATAGACGTGCATTGAAGCAGTATGGAATTAAAAATTTTAAAGAAAAGCGAGAAGTGCGTAATTTTGACAAAACATTTAGATAAATGTCAGTGAAATTTGATGGACTACTGTAAGAGAAAGGATTTAAAATTATAATTCACTTGGTGGTTTCTTTAATTTTCATTAAATTGAATAAAAAAAAACCAATTTAATTGGGTAAACAAATTAAATGAAATTAAAAAAAAACCGAGTTTTTTTTTGAAAAATTTAAAATCAAATGAAAATGAAGAGGAAAAGTTTTTGCAAATAAAAACTAAGTTAAATTTGCAGTAGAAACTTTGTTCTTAAAAGAAAACGAGGAAGATTATAGTTGCCTTTGTCAACTTTTAGATACCCGTGCGTGTATTAAATAAATAAGAAATTCTTATATTGCAATTGAACTGTTTGACAGAAAATTCAAAATATTTGTTTTTTTTTATATTTAATTACAAAAAAAATTAATAAAAAAAAAATGAATTAAAACAAAAGATGAATTTAAAAAAAAAATATGCTCTCAACGAGATTCGAACCCACACTTTTCAATTAAAATGTCGACGTCTTAACCATTAAGCCATCGACTTTAAATTCATCTCAATTTTTTTTTAAATTATTATAGTTGCGATAGTATCAATTGTTTGTTTTGAATAACTGTTTTGAATTTTTTTAAAAATGTATTAAAAAAAATAAATAATTTATAAATGAGAATTTTAAGATGAATTTATAAAAAAAAAAAATTTTGCCCCAGGCAGGAATCAAACCGAAACGTTTTGACTACTAGTCCCATGTCCTATCCACTATACCATAGAACAATTAAAAATTTGTCTACAAAACGAGCTTTTATTTATCTCATTATTTTTTAAATAATTTTAGTTGCTATGGTATCAATTGTTTGTTTTAAATAACAGTTTTGAATTTTTTTATAGAAATATTAAAAAAAATTAATAATTTTTAATATAAATGAGTCTTCTGACAAATTTTCTATAAAATAAAATTTTTTCAAACATAAAATAAATACATATATTTTATTAAAAAAAAAATAGATAAAAAAAAATAAATTAAAAAAAAAAAAAAAATTTCTTTAGCCTGAATTCGAACCGAGACACTTTTGCTATAAGTAACATGTCCTAACCACTACACCATGAATCGATTAATAATTATACAACAATTTGTTTGCTTTTATATTTGGTTTCTATTTCGTTATTAATTTAGAAAATACTCATTAAATATCGAAAAATTTGTATGGCAGCTACCCGAAGCCTTTCTCCGATTTTAACCAAAAACAATAGGGAACCTACAAATTGTCTAAAAATTACTTTGTGAAAGTTTCAGAACTCTAGCTCTTATAGTTTTTGAGTTATCGTGCTGACGGACGGACGGACACACATAGCTAGATCGATTCACTTTTCGATGCTGATTCGATACGTACCCTTGACACTATATCTAGCTCTTATATTTCGATGCGTTACAAACGGAGGAGTAATTTTAATATACCCGATGTTCATATATGTATGCACGGGTATAATGAAAAATTTTAAACAAGTTTTCAATCTTACCAAAATTTATAGAAACTATTCTTCTTTTAAGCTAAAAAGTGTTTCCATATAGAAACGATTATTAAAATTTAAAATGTATTTGGTAAAACATGTTAATTGTTTTAATATTCTCATCAGCTAGAAGAATTTTATTCAAAATATTTTACATAAAATATGTCTTGAATAGAAACAAGTTTATAGAGTGGCGCCATTCATGCGTTACCAAAAATTGAAATCATAATTAATTCAATGACATTAATAAAGTTGTAAATTTATAATGGATATGGAAATTGAATTATTCTTAAGGCAATTAAAAAAAAAAAATTATTCTATCTTGATGAAATTTTTACTGTAGAATACTAATGAATAATGATGAAAGATAATCGGGGATTGCTAGGATTCTGTATGTATACGGGAAACTTTCGAGCGAGCCAAGGGCATGTTTTTAAAAACAATAAAGATGAATCTTTAATTTAATTGGTACCAGGGTATACCTTCACATTTACCTTACGACTCTAAAATATAAAATGAATTGTTAATCATGTATAAAAAAATGTTTCTTCCATCAAAACTTTCAAGACTAACAAGCATATCTTCGAAAATAATAAAGCTAGAAATTCGAAATTTGATGCAATGTTGTAATATTCTGTTTCCTTTATGTTTCTGAAATTCGAATGAAATGCAACTAGCGGTTCGGATAATGCCATACACGTTTATTTTGGTTTATAAATTTAGTATAGGATTTTCAGATGCAGTGTGTTACCAAGATTGTAACATCTACTTACTCTTGTTTCATTACTTGTTTTTATCAAAAAGTACGTATTTACGCTGGCTGTAGGAACCAGGCGTTACGTTGAGCTTTTTGTAACACATTGTTCTGAACTAAGTCTACTCCAGATATTGACATATAAAATAAATCCGGGTTTTCTTATGTTTGAAGCAGTTGTGACATGCTTGAAGATATGGATTACCTCATTTGGTCGCACTTTCCCCAGTTTGACTACCTCTACTATTCTGTGAACACTTTTCTATTCTAGCTTTTATTATACAGGCAACATAGCTTTAGTAAGTTGTTCGATCTTTTATAATCAAAACAGCGTCCAAATTATTCTGATCCTAGGAATTTATATTAGGGTTTTGCACCTTTTATCCACTTAGAATAAAAATTGATGGAAGATATCTTTTTTAACACTATTAAGTAAAGTGTTCAACTGCTTCGGTAATAAAGCATTTCAACTGGAACCGTACTTGCTAATACATCAGCATGTTAATTTCTTAAAATGGCTCTTATGAACTATAATGCCAAACACCAACAATAATTCTGAAATGAAAAAAAAGCAACTAAACTTACATATAGAAAATCTAAATTCTAGATTTAATTTATGTAATTAAAATTTATGAAAGTAATTAGTTTTCCATCCAAAAACCAATTTAATTTACAAAATAAATTAATAAAGTTAATTAATAATCAATTTAAAAGTATAAAATATAAAAGATACCACTTTCTCTTATAAAAATATATTTTTATTTTTGTATTTTTTTTTTTTCAAATAATAAAACTAATTTTCTTAAAATAAATTTCTAAGCTTACCTTTAACCTTTTCTAATCAACAGTTAGTAAATAAATATTTTTAATGGCACATAGTCTGCTGCTCAAGAATTTCGTGGGATGCGAAAAAAAAAAAATTATTAAAAAATATTTGATTTTCATAGGAATCATAATTTCCCTTAAATGACTTGAAAGTCCTAAATTAACTAAAAGTTAATAATTTTTAAACTTAACTAACTTCCTCTTATTAGTTTATATATTTATGAACAGAAAAAAACGCTTTTACACTCAAAATTTTTTCCTCAATTGATGCTCAATAGGTTCCTCAATGGTAAAATTCTTTAACTCCTTCGCATTTACAAGTGAAACATAAAAATCGTGGCAATAATTTATCAGTTTAAATGAATGGCGCACGGTTTTAACAGTTTAACTATTAGTTACCTTTTTTTTATTGGTAACCACAAGACTTTTTTTTTAGAATCTTTAGAACAACTAATACTACGTTTAGCTTTATATATATATATATATATATATATATTTACGTAACTAACTACTTTTTAATATCTCAAAAGAGATTCTATCCAATAATAATAATAATAGAACAATAAATTTCGTTGACCAAAAGTGAAATACTTGAGTCCGTCTTATGCGATGTTAAATTTCGATAAATATGCCAACTTTATCGAAACTTTTAATTAAAATCAATTTATTAAAGTTTGTTTTTTTTTTTTTTTATTTATTTTATTTAATTTTTTTTTTTAAAAGTAAAATTTAAAATTGATAGAAAAACGTTTTACGCTGAATTTAACATACATGAAAAACTAAATGGTGGTAATAGTAATAATTTTCATCTAGGAAATTTATTTTCCAATTGAAACAATCATTTTTATTTGCTACTTCAGTGCACCT
This sequence comes from Dolichopus griseipennis, assembly GCA_963082915.1. Taxonomy (NCBI): domain Eukaryota; kingdom Metazoa; phylum Arthropoda; class Insecta; order Diptera; family Dolichopodidae; genus Dolichopus; species Dolichopus griseipennis. Next base: position 69,767,729 of record OY720441.1, on the reverse strand, counting down.
GTAGAAATTAACAATATTTTTATTGTTGGTCTTGTTTTTTTGACTGGGTTTCATTCTATTACAGACTATTCATATTTTATATAAGTTGTATTTTATACAATTTGTTATATAAACTTGTATACCAGAGAGTATTTTTAAATGAAATTGAAAAATATAGCTATTAATAAATTAGAAAATAATATAAGTATTCGGGAATTGGGAGTTGAACTAATGAGAGACACATAAAGATACAAAGTTGCATTAGAAAAATGAATTTTACTTGTAATTTTAAGATCATAAGAGGAATACAAGTCCATAATATTTTATTTGATACCATAAAAAGTGGGTTGGGGGAGGTCCTAATTGATCCGCTCCTAAAACCAGATCCTTTTCAAAAACAACTATTTTCCAATGCTTTAAGACTCGTCATACGCTAGTGATTTGAAATAAATGAAAAACCGAGCACATTCTATTTAACTTCACCAAATTTATTTATTTTTGCAAGTACAAGTATTTCGCCCGCAACATGTCGACTTCTTCAGTGGTTGAACTAGATGCACTAGACTTTTTTTTACAATTCTATCAATGTCAACACTGTGCAAAGAAGATTTGAAAATCAATTACCTATGTTTCCGAAAGTGACTATGAATTCTAAGTGAGCGCTCCCTTAACCATTTCAACTCCTAAAGCATTTGTATACATTATGTTTTCGAATACGTGAAATAACTCAAAGACAGCATTTTTAGCTAAGAGCTTCAAGAAGGCAAATAAAAATTAAAACTTCAACACTTTAAAATCACCTGGTTACCTATCTTCAAAAACGGTTTATAAGTTAAGCAAATTTAAAAGCATATTACTTTCTTATAAAATGGCAATATGTTTTAATTTAATAATTGTATCCGTACAAACGTATTGTTAGGGTACATTAAGTGTGTGATTAGATTTGTTTCACTGTAAAGGAGATGGGATATAGATATTGACTTAACTGTATGGATTGAAACAGAATCGAAAACTGAATCAATTTAGCTATATATATCTGTCCGTATGTCCATTTGCACAATTTCGCAAAAAATTAAAGAAACGGGGCTCCAGGAAATTTCATTAATTCGTTTTTATACAATAGGCATCTTTGATACCGAAATTGAGCTAGTTTAGCAAGTGGGTTCGAGTAGCTATCTCAAACCTCCTTTTTTATTTACATCTTATAGAATAACTGAATAACTGTATAAAATGTAAAGGCGCAGGATGTCTCAAATTTAGAGATAAGACATCTTCACAAATCTTAGTTTCTCTATTATTCAAATAAAATTATAATATTCACATTATCTTCGTGCAAATATCCCAGAGATGACGAAGTCTATCCCACACCCTTCCTCGTTTATCAACTATATATATTAAAATAATACTAGAAAATTTGTTACATTTTTATTAAGAAATCATTATAGCAGATACCAAAAGAGAGTGCAATAAAATCCTATTTCTTTTTTCAAATTCATTTTGGCAATTAACCAAGAACCTTTCTGTAACATGTTTATTTAATTTATTATTAATAACAATTATTTGTATTTGAGTCAGAGATAAAATTAACAAAAAAATAGAGAAAATAAATTAATAAAACAAAGTTATGAAAAAAATATAAAAATAAAAATTATTTTTTAATTGCACAATCACACATAATAATAAAGAAGTCAAAAAAATTAAATAAAGTGGGAAATTGAAGTTGAAATTGAAAATAAAAAAAAATTAAAAGAAAACTACAGATTAAATGTTATTTGGTATAAAAGTAAAGTTTATATCTTTTTTTTTAAATCACAATTCAAAATTATTTTGTTAAGGCGGTAACTTAGAGTATCACGAAAGACCGACCTCTTATTTTTTAAACAAAAACCAAAAGAAACCAAAAGATGTCCAAGATTAAGCTGTAATTGTTTTTAATTAGAAATCGTTTATCATTTGTTATGAATCTTATATACATTTTTTTTTTCAATTTTTTTTTTATTCTTAAAAAGTATTTAAGAACACAAAATTAATTTGAAATAGAATTACAGAAGTTTATGAATTAAAAGTTATTATTATACCCTACACCTATAGAATAGGTAAAGGGGTATATTAACTTTGGTATGGTGTTTGTAACCACCTAAAGGAAGCGAGCTAGATATGGAAAAGTATATATATTTGTGATCAGCGTGACCGCCTTAGTCGATATAGCCATGTCCGTCCGTCCGTCCGTCCGTCCGTCCGTCCGTCCGTCCGTCCGTAGGCACGATAACTCAAAAAATAATGGAGCTATCTTGATGAAATTTTAACTGTAGGTTACTAGGACTGAAAGTACGGCGGGGATTGCATATGGGCGAAATCGGCCCATGGGTTCGGATTCTGGACCTTTTAATCGGTTTCAGGGCTAACGAACAAATATAAAAAATCACTATAACTCAACAACTAATGACGCTATCTTCATCAAATTTGTGCTGTAGGTTACTAGTAATGAAACTACTTCGGGAATTGCGTAAGGTTGGGATTGGACCATGGGTTCGGAACCTAGAACTTTTTGATCGAATTTAGGCCAAACGAGCATAATTCCGAAACCAATGAAGATAGAACCTCCAAATTTAGTATCAGGGTGTCCCTTCCTATTTCCTAAGTGTCTTGTGAATTTGGGTCCCATTGGAGTAGTGGGTCGGGGACCAGCCACACATTTTCGAAGACCTTAAAGCATATCTTTAAAATTAATAAATATAACAACTTGAAAAAATGTAGAAGCTTCCAATTTTCCACAAGGGTGTTCTTTACTATCTCTTGCGTGTTCCCCTAATTTGAGATCAATTGGAGTGGTGGTTCTGTACCCCTCTCAGACCTCCCAAGTTTTAAAGGCTTATAATCGAAATTACTAAAAATAGTTACTTAAAATTAGGATAGACCGTTCAAATTGTGTACAAGGGTTATAAGTACAGCGCGGACTATATAAGGGCGAAATCAGCCCAACGGTTCGGATTCCGGACCTTTTAATCGATGTCAGGGCTAAGGAACATATATAAAAAATCACGATAACTCAACAACTAATGAGGCTATCTTCATGAAATTTGTGCTGTAGGTTATTGGTAGCGAAACTACGGCGGTGATTACTTACGGTGAGTATTGGACAATGGGTTCGGAACTTAGAACTTTTTGATCGAATTTAGGCCAAACGAGCATAATTCCGAAACCAATGAAGATAGAACCTCCAAATTTGGTATCAGGGTGTCCCTTCCTATTTCGTAAGTGTCTTTGAAATTTGGGCCCCATTGGAGTAGTGGATCGGGGACCAGCCACTCAGTTCTTAGGCCCTTAAAGCATATTTTCGAAATTAATAAAGATAGTAACTTGAAACAAATGTAGAAGCTTCCAATTTGCCACAAGGGTGTTCTTTACTATTTCTTGCGTGCCCCCCTAATTTGGGATCAATTGGAGTGGTGGTTCAGAACCTCTCTTAGACCCCCCAATGTGTAAAAGCTTATCATCGAAATTAATAAAACTAGTAACTTAAAATTAAGATAGAGCGTTCCAATTGTGTACAAGGGTTAACTAGTATTGAAAGTATGACGGGACTGCATATGGGCGAAATCGTACTATAATTTCGGGTCCTGGAACCCTTGAAAAGTTCAAGGACTAACAAACATATATCTTACAAACACCATAACTCAAAAAGTAATGCCGGTATTTTGATGAAATTTAACACTAGGTTACTAGTAATGAAAGTACCATGGGAATTGGTTCTGGTCGAGTTTAATTTCGAAGCCAAAGAATATATTTCCTATGTCCTATGTGTCTCCGAAATCTAGACTTAATTGTAGTGGTTCAGCTATGTTCAAAGGTACTTGCTGCATTTATGTAAAATTTATTTTTATATTTAAATGAATTATATGAAAAGGTGTAAATTTTTAATTGTATTTTAGAAATACATTTATTGCATATTTTGCGTTTATAAGCTTTTCTATTAGGTATATAAACTAACCATTTAAAATAATTGCAATTTTTAAAAATTTGGATTATTAAATATATTATGCTTTGATTATCTTTTTATCACAAAATTTAATAATTAGAATTTTTTCATTTTGTAATTGAATTGGAATAAATATATTTTCATTTATTTCAAGTTTGTTTGTTTTTTAATATTTTTAAATAGATGAATTAGTAAGAATTTGTAGTATTTTTTAATAGATAGGGTAATTAGAAAATGTTTTTAGTATTATAAAGTTAATTTGGTTAGCTATGTCTTACGATCAAATTAATAACAGCTTTTATGGTGTTAAAATGACTTATGGATATGTCCTTAAATTTGAACCAAATAGGTGTAGGGTATTTCTAAGTCGGTTGCACCGACTGACTGTTTCTTTACTTGTTATTATATTATTTGAAACGTGCTGTGACTTATAATTAATTATTTTTAAAAATGAAATTTAAAAATTTTTTAAATGAGAATTATAGAACTGATAGAATAGTTAAATTATGTGCTAGATTTCAATTAAATTGCATAATTTAATTGAAATCTAAGCAATTTTAAGAAACCGGCGATAATATTCTTTTCTCTCTTTCACTCTTTGGTAAAATGTCAATGTTACGTGTTTCTTATTAAGACATAATTGTTTTGTCATAAAAAATTGTTAAATTTTCTTTTATTAAACTAATTGAATTATAGATTAGATATCAGTGATCGTTTTTTTTTTTAAATAATAATTTTATAAATTAAATTTAAATTATTTTTTAAAGTTTATGATCACAATAAAAATTATAATTGTTTTTAAAAGAAATTCTAGAGCCATATATTTGGATATTTTTTAACTTTTTTAATTGTGTTGATTTTGGAGATTTGTTCATTGCTATGACTATATTTTTATTACTTAGACTATATATAAATGATTAAATTAGCCATGGTATTAAAGACTTAATATGAATTTATATTAAAAAAAAAAATATTAAGGAAAAAAGAAAAATTAGTACTAATTCCTTGCGATTTACTAAATCCGTGCCTTTTTCAGGGTTACGCAAACGGATAAAATCAAGCCCTAACTGCTTAATTCTTCGTAGTGCAGTGCAAATATATCGGTTAATTTAACCGTTTAAGAAATAGAAGAAAGTTTTCATGGATTTCTACTCACATGATATTGATCCTTTGAGTTTAACTTTTAGGACTTTACTAAATTTTTTTCATTTTACTAGATTAAATTTCATTAGGGATCTCGGTAATGTATTTGGCTTACTAACCGAAGAAGTGCGTGTCCCATTCTCGAACGAGTCATGAAATATTTAATTCAAAAAAAAAATGATCGAAAAATAATTTGTCTTTACAAATCCCCATGGTGACTAAATAAAAATAGTTAAATGTAAAGTATATGAAATCCGTTGAAAGTGGTTGTAGCGCCGGCCTTTCATCCGAAATGATTCGGGTTCGATCCCTGGCTGATAAGCTTAATAAAGTAGTATATAGCAATACAAAAAATTATATAAAAATAACTTATAATTAAATATTTAATAGTCTAAAAAATAGAAAAATAATAATTATTTTGCAAATAAAATATAAAATATTACTTATAATCGTACTTCCGAAATAACCTATAACTTAATAGTAAATAAAAAATTAACTTTATATATATAAATAAATGCATTTGTCACATTGACACTTGACATATGCATAAGCGACATTACATAACCCAACAAACATCTATTCTGTACTTCAAGAGATAGGGTATGCAAAATCGCAGTGACACGTTGCGGGAAATCTAGGAAAACACAATGACATCTTGCAGAGAAATTTGGCATCGTCTTTTACAAGGCGTGAGATTGAAAATCATGTGAAATAATTCCAGCATAGCAATCATTTATCTTAGTAAACAAAAACGATTAACGAAACGAAAACAGAACCTCGGATACAGAAGCCTTTTGGAATACCTATGCTCAAAATAAATAACATTACTTATAAAATAATATTGTTGGCCAACATCCGAAATGAAAAAGGTTCATCAGTTGTCAAAGGCATTGCATGCTTTTGTAAATATTTAATAAATAAATAAATTAATAAAAAATTTTATTAGCAAATTTAGTTTGTTGAATTTTATTTAAATGTCAAATTTAATTCGTAATTCGTAAATTAAAATAGCAACCAAATTTAGTTTGAGGGATTCGATTTTAATAGGGGATAAGAATGAATTTCGCATTTAAAATTTAAATGCGTTAATGATTTTGTAAAGTTATAGTCCACCTGTGTTTTTTTATTTCAATTAAATTAAATCATACATAAAGTTTAATAAAAGTTTAATGCATAATACTTCAAATTTTAATTAAAAAATTTTATCATGTCATATAATTATAATTAAAGCAATATAATTTCAATTAATTCAATTTGATCTCCTTGTATAACAAAATAAATGGGAGTCTAATATGAATTGTTACTATTTTACATAAATTTTAATAAATAGTTTTTAACATGTAATATTAGGGGTGTGTCATCTGTCATAATATCTGTTAAGAGTTTGCGTTGCATTTTTTTTACTCCACAATAATATGGAAATAATATTTAATTTTTATTATTAAAATGATTTTTAATTATAATTTGTATAGTATTTTATTTTATAATTGACTATATTTTAAATGTTACCCAAGATTTATTAATCAAACACTAATTAGCTATTTTGAATGAAAGATTAACAATGTAAAAAAAAAAACTCTTATACAAGAAATATTTTAAACCAATTCAGCAGCATTTTAAATTTTTTAATTTTTAAATTATTTAATATTTTATTTCATTTTTAATTATCTAAGATGTCAGTATTATTTTCAGTGTTCTAATTATCATTTCATTAAAGCTTGGGAATCAGATTTTTTAATAAAATAAAATGGCATTTAGCATTCAAAAATTTTATTAGATGCAAAACCAAAAGAAAGATAATTAATTGTCTGCAAGTGATTAGGATCTGACATTAAAATGTGTTATCAAGTATGAAATTAAATTTTTAAAAAGTTTTCATCGTGAATATCAATTTTACGTCAACGTGATCTTATTTCACAATTAAATAATAACTATAGTTAAAATTATAGACCAAATTAAAAATCTAATCTAAGTGTATTTAAAATTTTACCAAAAGTAATAAATCGGATGATATAATGTCTATAGCAGACCCGTGCAAACTGCGGCCCCTGGGCCGCATGCGGCCCAAAAAAGATATTGTGCGGCCCATTTAATAATATATTTTTTCATACTATTTCATATTTTTTTTTAATTTTTTCAAAATATAATTTTTTTTTAAACATAAAACCACAATTATGTGCGTTTCGTGGAGTAAAGTTTTCTATTTCTAACATATAATATAAATTGTATAACCTTAGGTGTAAGTATAAAATCTCGGATCAACTTCAAAATCTCTTTGCGTCTCAGATATTTTGTACTTGTTAAAATATATAAATGTGAAACTTAAAAATTGCAATTTTTTTAATTAAACTGCAATTCATTATTCACAAAAAACACAAGATCATCATTAACTTTTGGTACATTTATATATATTTTTTTATCATTAGGAAAAAATATTTAAAACAGACAAAAAATTTGCAACTTAGCAATAGTAACCACAAAAAATATTTGTAACCATACGAACCATATACAAAATTAAGATTTTTGGATATTATTTTCTTGTGGAATTTCATTCTAATGAATAAAATAAAATTATTTTGTATTTAAATTTAAATATACATATTATATATATTTTTCTAAATTCATGTTATTAATCATAGCATTTCATGCGGCCCATTGCTATACCCAAGTTGTAAGAATGGCCCGAATGTCAAAAAAGTTTGCACCGGACTGGTCTATAGTACGGTCATAAGGGTATTCCAGAGTTGATAAAGTACAATTTTCCAAAACAATTAAAATTAAAAACATAAAAATCAAATTAAATAATAAAAAATAGTCCCACGTTCGATTTCAGTTACAGCTGCAGCTGCAGTGTTGCAACAAAATGCTCTATGTTTTAAAAAGTTGAAAAAACCAAACTGAAATAGCCTTCATATTTTAAATCACTAATTTTCAAATAAAAACAAATGTTTCTAAATTAAAAAAACGATTAATAACAGTTTTATAAATCGTTTTTTTAATTTCATAACGCACAAATAAAGCGTTAAAATTTTCAAAATTATTTCATTAGATTGCGAGCAAATCGGTTTAAATAAAAAGTGTTATATTTTGACATTTATTTTACAATTTCTGCAGCAGAAATCATTACCAAGAGATCATTACTAAGAGTATATGATTCAAGAATTTCAAGCTGGGACTTAATTAATATAAGAAAGCTATGCATTTCTCAATTTATGAGTAAAGAAGATATTTTTATGGGATTCAATTTATGATTATGAGTAAAGAAGATATTAAATTAAATGTATATAAATTGCAGTTCCCTACTGTTAACAGAAAGATCATATCATTTATACTTTTAGAACTTTTATCATAGTTACCGCGCTTTCTGCACTCACAACACTTTGCAACACAAATTAAATGTCAGAAAATTCAACATTTTTTTGAAATAAAAAAAACAAAACTAATTTACTTTAAATTCAACTCATTTTTTTTTCCAATTTTCCTTTCTATTTAATATAATCAATTAACCCTGTTTACTATCCTAATTTCTCTTGTTTAAATTAAAAAAAAAAGAAAATTAAATATACAAATAACAAAAAATTAATATAAAAATAAAAAAAAGCCGAAAAGAATTACTTTACGTGAGAAAACTTAAATCATGACAATGTTCATCAGTTGTTATACGCATAAAAATTACATTAAATACTCGTAAATGCATATAATTTTTCATCTCCTTTTTATTTTATTTTTTATCTCTCTCTTACTTTTATTTTTTTTTTTTTTCAATTTTATAATATTTGCATTTTCTTTAAAGCAATAAGACGTCAGAATATTTTAATTACATTTCAAATTCACCTTGAACGTAAAATAAAGAAAAAAAGAAAAAAAAAAAAAAAACACTCAAATCAATTTTATTTCAGGTTGCTGAATTCTATACACATATCACTCAATAATTCGCTAACTTTTTATTCATGATTCACTAATCAAAAATAAAAAACCAAAAGTTAAATTAAAAAAAAAAAAAAGAAATGAAAAAAGAAGGATGAAAAAGCGAAAACGTTTTTGATTTTTTGTTATACGGATTAGTTATCAAATTTGTGAGTCTTTATATAATTAGAAGAAATTCAAAAACTATTTACGATTAGTAATAAAAACAATTAGTCAAAACTCATATAAAATACTAGCTAATACACGGTATGCGTTATTGCGCTTCTCAATGGGTTTTAAATTAAAGTTGATGTTATAGAATTAAATTAAATAAAAAAATTGCAAATGGTTTAAATAACAATCATATATTCAATTAAGAAAAAATTGCAAGTCTTTATAAATAAATATCTCAGAATAATATGCCGAATATTTTGGCGGAAAAGAATAAGAAATGCAAGCTTGTGGGCTCTAATAAACGAAGAACCAATACTGAAGCAAATCTCCAGAACTAAATTGAACTTTTTAAGTTTTTCTTTTAAATGAAAGTAGTACTTCCCAAAATTGGTGTACAAAACTACAAAAGCATTAAAAAAATCCGTTGGAGCCTCGTGCCCAACAAGTTAACTGCATTAAAAAAATTTGTTTCAGCCTCTCTTTTGGAAATCAGAAAGAAAAATATTTTTGGTCGCTCAACGGGCCGAAATGGGTTGGGTTAATATACCATTAGTGTAGAACTACAAAAGCATTAAAAAAATCCATTGGATCCTCGTGCCCAACAAGTTAACCGCATTAAAAAAATTTGTTTCAGCCTCTCTTTTGGAAATCAGAAAGAAAAATATTTTCTGTCGCTCAACGGGCTGAAATGGGTTAATATACCCCAACCACAATAAATCCCTTAACCAAGAGGAACACTTGGGCAAAGTTTCAAGTCAATAGGCTCGACAACAAAAACAAAAAGCTTAAAAAAATGGTGGAATGATGGAACCTGTTGACACATTAAAACTTGATATAGCCTGACTATAGCTAATTCCAGGTTCATAACGATATGCGAAAACAGAATGCTTCAAAGTGTAAAAAATGTCAAAATAATAATATGGTATTAAAATTCCAACTTTTACTTTAGAATTTCTACCTAAACTAAGATGCGCAATTGTAATACATACACAGAAAAACTAACAGACAACTAACTATATAAATAAATTTTATATATATATATATATTTTGTCTATTTAAAAACACTTATAATTGTTGTGAATTAAAATAATTAATGCAAAATCAAAACACATTTCTAGTGTGTGAAAACTAAAATGTAAAAATATTTATTATTTATACAGACTTTCATATTTCATTACCTGTCTTTCATTCACAAAATTTTTCGGTGAATATTCAACAACTTGTAACTATAGCAAGATGCACATAGTTGAAAAATTGGTATTCAATTAAGTTGAAAAAAAATAATATATGTTAATATAAAACTACCTATAGGTATTCTATAGACCGAAGATATACCAAACATTTGATTACATTGCAAATTTTCTTCTTTGATATAGGTAACAAAATAACATTGAATAAAGTTCGCTTAGGCATTCAATTTGAAAATTATTTAAATTAAAAAAATTTTTACCGCGTAAAAAAACTTACAAACAAAAAAAAATACAAGAAAAAAAAATTTTGTATAAAAAGAGTTGATGGTCAGCAGTCAAAATATAGGCACATTTGCGTACAGAATAACATGCGTTTTTTTTTTAAACACAACCTATCATCAATTCTGCAATAAAATGTGCGCTCAAATATTTTGCGTTATTTTTTTTGCGTTTTTTGTTGTTAGTCGTGGCATGAATTTGAAGATGGATGCATAATATGGCTATAAGCCTAAGAAAAAAATGTTTGTTGTTCGCTTTTTAATTCATTCATATTTGACTTAAAATCACAATCAGCTGTGGTTGGAAAAAAAAAACAAAACAAAAAAAAAAATAAAAGAGACAAGAATAATATTAGACGGGCGCATTCAATAAAATCATCGTACTGTGCTAAAAGGTACTGTGATGATAATCAATATCAATATAAAAGCATCCGCAAATGGTAAATGGACAAAGTATGTGTGTGCGTTTTTTTTTGTTTCCAGTAGATGTGATAGTGGTTCTAATGGTTAGCCAAAACCACCTGGTTTGTGTCCATTTGTTTCATTTTAATTGTTGTTTTAGCTTTTTAGTAATCATATCTTGTGTAAAGTGTTAGGACGATGAATTGAGACCACCACGATTGCATGACAAGTGAATGCATAAAAGATAACTATTTTTATTTTTTTTATAAATGTAAGTAGCTATAGTTTTTTTTACAATATAAAATAAAATTTAATACGAATGAATTTTAAATTTGAAAATAAATAAAAAATAAATTATATCATATGAAAAAGATTTGTAATTATTGTACTTATTTACTATATTCCTTTAATCATTTCTATTATTACTGATATCTTTAGTTAAAAAGTGTTAAATTCAAATACTCTAAAGTACAAATAAGCAATTAATTAAAATAATTAAATAAAATATCTTATGCAAATTTAAAAGAAAGTAATTTAGAAATGTAAGGTTGTATTGAAAACAAAAACCAAATGTTAGTTTGCATTTGGATTTTGTTGATGGTTTAGTTGTCATTTAATAAATGATTAATTTATGACATTTAATTAATTTATTAATTTATTTAAATTTAAGCTCCTTTCACTTATTGAAAAATAAAATATTCATTATATTTATTAATATTCACTAATCTAGTTCTTTACCAATATCCAATTGTAAACAATATATCAATGTGCATGTATGTGTTAATTAAAAGTGTCATTTAGTTAACTTTATACTGACGCAATTTTTTTTGTTTTTAATAATGCTAATATACTTTAAATCCATCTGTCATTAGCTTATTTATTTATTTTTTTAGCTTATTATTATTTATAATATTTATGGTTCTACTTTAATGGGTAACGATGCATTTATATTGGAGCTGCGATAATGATAAGAGCATCGATAAGAGCATAGCTTAAAAATATTTAATACATGATTTTAATGGAGGTTTTTATATTGAAGCACGGCTTTGATCAACAATAAAAAATATATAATTTTTTACGCTGTACTCTTATTGACGTTCTTATGACTTATCTCAGCTCCTAAGGGTGCGTTTATATTGCAGCTGCGAACACTATAAGAGTATAGCGAAAGCAAACTATGTACATGATTTAAATAGAAAAATTTATATTGGAGCATCGCTTTCTTTTTTCTTATCGACGCTCTTATCACTTAACGCAGCTACAATATAAACGCACCCTTTGACATTAGTTCATACAAAAATAGCTTAAAAAATAATAAAAAACGTCAGAATTAATAAGTCATCAACAAAATAAAAGTTAAACCAATTTAATTACTGTGCTATTTCCAGAGACGAAAATTTTAAAAAATTTAGAAAAACAGTCATGTTAATTAAATTTTCGGATGAAAAATATCAGACTTTATTTTTTAAAGAGGGTATATTAAAACCTAATAAAGGATAATTTTTGGAAATATAACCAAAACGTAATTACTCTAAATCATTTTTTATCCCTATTTTACTGTCTTAACTTATTTTACATTTTCACTGTAAAAGTCAATTAAGCGCAAAGCGAGTTCGTTTGCTAATCAAACTTCATTCATGACAACCAACTTCAAATATGGTTTTGGCGCATTTACGAAATTCGTTACAATTGATTTTATTCGCCAAGGCATTTATAAAAAGAATATTAATGGAAGGTGTGTTAAAATTTTTTAACAATAAATGGCCCAGTTAATTACATAAGTTAGCAACATGTGCACGGGTCTTATGGTATATCTTTTTTTCTTATATATTTTTGATTTGTCATCACTGATTATAAAGTGACAATTGACAAGATAGATAAATATTTTTTGACTTAGATCAAACCGATATATTAATTTTGTATTCTATATTAGTATTTCATGTCTGACTGGATATTAACATTTTACAAATTGTTTTTCAAAATGTTTTCTATTCGTTTTCTGTCACAATTCTTTTTAATAAATTATTTTTCCTTTTTTTTTTAATTTGCATATATGTTTACTAGTGTGATTGATCCTGTATTTATATAGATAGACGCAGTATATATATATATATACTATTTAAATATTGTCTTATGGCCGGAAAATTACAAAAAGTTAGTAAAAATGTCGTTAGAATATTAATTTATTACTTTCGTATCTCAAGGGTATATTTAAAATGTATATAGATATATTAGGAAAATAATATACATATATGTACTTATTATTAAATTGAACGCCATTTGATTGTTCAATTTTTCTAATACGAAAATGATTCTAAAAAAAATAAAAAAAAATGTAATTGTGTACGGCAAAAGAACGAAAGCATTAAAAAAAATTTTTCATGTTGACAGGTGGACTGAAAAATTTTCTGTAGAATTAAAAAACAGATTTCATTATTTTATGAAAATACCCTTTAGCTTCCATTAAAAAGGCACAAAAATAGAAATGTTTGATTTTAGTGAATATTTATGCAAAATCTAAAAAATCAAAAAACACAAGAACAAATCATTTATATATGTTTATATAAAAGTATCTAATAGATATAATATGATTAACAATTTATCAGAATTTTAATTGGACAAGAAAAGGGATTACCGAACATTAATATCGATTAGTTTAACTCTTCTTCAATTAAATTTTCATTGATTTAAGTTTCTTATGAAATATTATATAGATTTTTTCCGACATTTTCTTCTATTTTTTTTTTTTTTTTGTAAATTTCTTTTGAATAATAAACGTTTATTATTAAAGTGATGCCTTGAATTTCATATGATGTAAATTTATTGATTTATAAATTTTAATGATTCCCATGAATGGACAAAAAAAAAAAAATAAGAATTAAGAATAATAAATTTTGGGATATAATTAGTATTAAGCAGAATCAAAAGTTGGTTATAATGTAAGAAAACCCATGGTAGATGGTATGTATTTTTATGTTTTAAAGTGCTGATAATAGGCGTTAAGTATAAATCCAGGAAAACAGAGTTTGACCTCTTTGGCGAACACATTAATGCGCGCAGCAGCGATTTCCATTGGCCCCGACGTTCACCGGATTCAACAGAGCCAGACTTTGGTGTTATTTGAAAGAAAGGGTATACGTTAACAAGCCAGCGACCATACCAGAGCTAAAACCAAACATTCGGAATGAAATTCAAGTCATAACACCGGAAATTTTTCGAAAAGTTATAGAAAATGTACTGGAAAGAGCACAAATGTGCGAAGCCGAAAATGGTCACCACTTGCGGGATATAATTTTTCTACTTAACTAAAAACATTCAACAATAATATACTGTGTAACAAAAAAATAATAATAATAATTTACCATTAAATAAAAAAATTATTAAACTATTAAACCATGTCGGTCGTTTTGCGCCATCCTGTATAGTCAACAGATATTTATTGGGAATATCTCTTAAGCCTATATAAGGCGGCGCATTGTTGTTCACGTATTTTTTTTTCGTTTTTTTTTAGAAATAAGTTGGAAAAGCTTGGGAAATTAGTGATGGATAGAGTCAGCACAGAACAAAGAACCAAAATTGTTCAATTTTATTTTGAAAGTCAGTATTCGAACATTCAGACACAAATATCTTATGGGAATATCATTTTCCGACCTTTTCTTCACCTAAATGGTCCCGTGAATAATCAAAATTGCAGAATATTAAGTATCCAAAGTCCAAGATTAAATGTTGAACTTTAAATACCCATTAATAAATGAACTTTAAATGTATAGTAAAGTGTAGAATAACTTTAAAAAATAATTAATAAACCATATTTCTTCGAATTGGAAGAACAAATTGTGGTTAATTTAAATGACATTCAAAACCGAGAAATAGCTGAAAATTTTTTAAAGCCACAGAGAAAAAACAATCCAGAACTGTGGCTTTAAAAAAATGCAGCCACAGTTCACAGAGTTTGTCTAATTAATACTATCTTTCGCAAAACAGCTCATGGCCAGAAGCTAGGTTCCTAGGATCTGAAATTTAAAAAAAAAAAAATTTGGAAAATTCTCTAGAATAAGCACGTCAGGTCGAATCAGACAATGGGCACCATTTGAAAGTTATCACACTGTGGATTAAGAGTCATATGTATTTTCTATGATTCAGTTTTAAAAAGAGTCCTGTAAGGATTTTTAAAACAAAATTCAATAAATTATTTACTACTTAAACAATATACATGTTAATTTAGTTATTTAGGTGTTTATTCGTTTTACTATAAGATTATACCAAAATTAAGATAAACTATCTTTTGAAGCATCAAATATTATTTTAATCTTTTAACTTGGTGCAAAAAATCAATTTTTCTTTTGAATTTTGGACAAAAACCAAAACAAAAAACAAAACCCAAAATAAATAGAATAAAAGAGAAATTTATGAAATTTCTAACTGTTTTTCTATCTTATTTCTTTGATAGAAAATAGATTTAATTTTTTTTTTGTTTTTTATTTTGTTTATTTGTTTGATGAAGACTTGGGATATTGAATTGATTAGGATCTCTTTAAATAAAAACAGTTTTCTTTCACTATTATTTCCCACCAAAAAAGATCTTTTAATATTTATACCAATATACAAGATATATAATTGTATGGATGCATCTATGTATGAATTTGTAGATACATCATTTATTTTATAAGATACATAATGTAATGTTTTTATAATATATCTGAAGATTATCATGAATCTAATAATATGTGCTTCGTGGTGATATCTTTAAAAATATATAAAAAAAAATTGTTCAGTGAAATAAGTCCCCGTGAAATATAGCCCGCGAGTAGTTATTTTTCATTGGTAAATATTTTATTTCACATTAAATAGGAACCCCCCCCTTGATCTTTTTCAATTAAACTTCCGACTTTTTGCCAAACAATGCACTAGGATGTTGTTTCTTAAAAATTCGAGTAATTTATTAAAAATGAAATAACACCCTGGGGTTGTAATTATCATTATTTCCAATACATTCATTACATTTAATTCATCACACCGGAGTCTTATTTTTTATACCTTTGTGTATGAAACCGTTTTAAATTAGAAAGAATTTTGGAATTGTATTCGAAATCAGGGTATTCCTCATTTCAGAATATTAATATATATGTGTTTAGGTAAGATTCTGAATTAGGAGAGATTTAAAAGTTGGTTTAAAATTCTGGAAATATCCACCTTATTTTTGAATCTAATTATAAAATCCCTCCAGAACAACCGAGAGCTGTTTATATATACAAGTTACCGTCCGAGGCTTTATTTTTCATATTTTGTAATCATATTTTGTGGACTTTATTTCTCAGGTGCTTATTTCACGACACTAAAAAAGGAAGCAGACAAAGGAAAATAAAAAAAAAAAAGTATAAATATAATTGTTTTCTTTGGTGGTGGCGGCAGTAATAGATTTTTTTCTCCATTTTTGGCTGAATAGTTTTTTGGTAATGGATTGGTATTTAGTATATTTTACCTCAATGTTTTTGTTTTCTATTGCATCTATTGAACTGGTACTGGAAACCTGTTCGCCTAGATTTATTTGTTTATAAATTTTTTTTATAAGTATAAAGATTTTTTAATTTATTTGTTTCGCCTCAACTTAATGTAGAATTAATTTATATCTTTAAAAAAAAAAAAGATTAAGTAGTAAAAGTATTTTTGGAGTTGAGTTGAAAATACTAGCTATTAAATTAATAATTAAGATAGTAAAAGGGTTTCTTAAAATTATTTTGTTTGTCCTATTATAGGAAATTATGTTAACAGATGTTAAAGATAAACTTTTAATTCATTATCGACTTCAAATATATTGAAAAACGTTTAATAAGAACTTAGATATAATTTTTAATGCATTGTCTTTTTTGTGGGGAAAAGTGGTATCGAAACTTTGGTCAATTATATTAAACTTTTTTAGCAGATGTGGTAAACGTTTAATGGCGTTAAATCAAAATTATATCATTGGTGTTAAATTTATTTGAAACTATTTTGATGTTTTAGATTTAAAATACCAAAAGGTACTTGAATCACTACTACATCTCATTCCAAATCTTAGGGACATGGTAGAGGCAGAATAAAACACTCATGTACCTAATACTAAGTAAATATTGAAACAAATATTAATTTTGAAGATATACTATTAAGTCTTGGCAGGTGTGTGGAAGGTAAACAAAGGAACACACTAGTTCTTTCTAGATTTTAGGGACATCAGTTAAAGAGGAACAAACACCATTTTTACCCAATTTGAAGGTTCTATCTTTTATCCTTCGATCATTATGTTTTGAGTTTTCCGGCGCTCAGATGAAAGAATAGATTAACAGGCGGAAATCGCTTAATCGACTCAGTAGGTGACGCTGAACAAATATATATATATACCTTTCTACATCTAAATTGCTTATTTTGGGTGGTTATTAGCACAGTACCAAAGTTAATATACCCTTATAACTATTTTAGGTATAGGGTATAATGAAGGGTATTATCACAAACACTTCACAGTAAAATAATTAAAATAAAAGCCGGCGTCGTTCTCTTCAAATTCTCTGGTTATAAATCATAAAATAAGTAACAATTTCTTATTACATATGTTACAATATGATTCTAAACCATTTAAATGGTAATAAATGAAAATCTTTGTTGAAATATGATATTCAGGTTATTAACGTAATAATTTGTTTACAATTCTTTATTTATTCAAAGACATTATGTATACATAAGTCATATACTTACATATGTTGTTAACTTTTTTAAAACAAGGTATTAAATTTCCTCTACAATATTTTATTATGACTACTTATGAATTATTTTACTTCTTGAGTTCATTTATTTCATTTTCTACAATTAACAAATTTAAATTTTAAACTTGCAATCTTTTAAAGTTTTCTTAAAAATTAAATTTTTTGTTAATAACAGCAGCTTATGCGTTAATGAACTTTTTTAATTAATGGCGGTATGTAAGAATTAACAAAAATGAAGTTAAGAGATTATTTTTAGTAAAATATATAGTAGAATTAAAGGGACCCTTCTTTTCTTTCTTAATGACAATATTATTTAATTGAAGACATAATTTTAAACTAATTTTGTTAAGATAAATGTGTGTTCTTTGTCTTCTTTCTGAAATTACAAAATTTTACTTAAGATTAAAAAAAGATTTATGAATAATAGCTAAATTACTTAAGAAGTAATGTTCAAATTACAAGGTCTGGTACAATTAAAAAAAGTTTTCAGAAAACATAATAGTAATTAAGATTATATAAATTTTCATTAAAAAACATTCTGTTAAACAATTTAAGATTGATCTAGTAAATTACATAAAACATTACATACATGTGTAATTCTAATTTGTTTTTTTTTTTTACTTTTGTAATGCAAGATATAAAAATTAAACAAGTAATGGAATAAGTAATGAAACAAACCAAAGGGGTTTAAAAAACACATTTTCAAAATTGAATAATTTTTCATACTAAGTTATGGTTAAAAGGAGGTATATTGAAAAAATTGAGGGTCATATTAAATAGTTTTTCTAAAAGGTCAAGAACTTTGTAAAAATTCGGCAAATTAAATTATGGTTTGGCAGCCCTGCACACATACGTCCAAATTAAAAAAAATATTTCTTTTAAAATTTGTGTTATAGTGCAACTTAAATATAGTGCTCTTTCGGACTTTGTGACGCGCTGCAAAACGGTTGGGGCTACAGAAAAAAGTTCTTTAAAGAAATTCATTATTTTTCAATACCTACCCGAAGTTAAAATTGCATTTCTTTATTTCAAAGGAAGCAAAGGTTTTGAAAACATAAGAACGGACGGACAGGGTTAAATTATACAGGCACACTTTTTTAAAATTTTTTTGAACCTTTTTAGATATTCTAAATAGGTGGATGGGATAGGTAAGATTTACCAAGTCTATTTTAACTAGGCTTCAGTTTCTTTAATCGTTATATTCACTAAGCCGTTGATTACTTGACTGTTGCTACTGTATAAGAGTTTGCATACACAAATGTTAATTTTTTGCGCCATCTGTTATCTTACACAAGAGATATTTATATATGTTTATTAAATCTTATTTTACATAACGATATACAATTTTACAATATTTTTTTATTAGAAATGTTCTGACCGGGGTTTGAGCCCGAGATATTCCACATGAAAAGCGGTGTCTGTACAACTACGCCATTGGTTAGACATAACATAAGGCTTAAAATATGCCTTAATACGATTTTATACGAGCATATTTAAAAATTATTTAAATAAAAGATTGAATTAATTAAATTAGCAAGAGTTCTTTTGTAAATATTCAATTCGAGTACATAACGTTCTTTAAATACAAAAACAACATTGGAAACTTTTTTATACTTAGAATTTCTTCCTTTAAAATATGAAATTTGGTTTTTGCAAATAATTTAATAATTTGATAACCTATAAATAGTAAAACTTTAAATTATAAAAAGTTTAAAGAACAGAAGTAAAAAAAAATTTAAGAGCAGAAGTATAAAAAATAAAAAAAAAAAATAACTTTAACAGTTAAAAATGAAAAATAGCTCTAAAGGTGAACAAAACTTTAAAACAAATAACTATTGACATTTGAATGAAATTCTAATTAACATTTCACTTTTAAGTAATGTCATTCTTTTTGACATATTAAGTGTTTATATAAAAAATCAATTCTTGTGTTAATTTGTCATTTTGCGATTCATGTTCGAAAGAAGAGTGTATATATACATAACAAATCATGTTATTGTCTCTAATTCGAATTTTTTTTATAGATTTATTTACCTTATAGGTAACTGTTTTTTGAAGATGTATAAATTTTTTTCTTCTATTGTCAATATTGTAGTTTGAGTATGTCTTTTATTGTGTAAAAACTTATAATAATCATATCATTACTATTATTTTTAATTGCAAAATAATGTGTTTCGTATTTTTTCTTTTTGAAAAGTTGTCTGTCTGACAGTCATACTATTAACAACAATAAGTTGTAACTTGGCACCTTAATAATATCATATGGAATTTTAGGCGATCACTTTACTAATTATTGAATCATAAAATTAATTATTATTATTTGGCCTTCACTATATAAACTACAAGAAATTTAAAATTGATGAAGACGCTGAGAATTTTAAACGGAACCCTTTTTAATGATTTCTTTAAAAAAATTAAGTAACTAATATCATTTATTTATTTATTTATTTATTTAATTGCCGGTATCTGAAATATATTTTGCAGAAAGCTTTTACCGTTGCTTCGTAAGTGGAATGTGGGGTGTTTTTAATACTTTCTATTTATCTATAATTACAATATTATTTATTTGGTCACCATGGGATAAAAGTTCATGACCCTTACGGTAATCAAACCCGCACCCTTTGGATTAATAAGCCAAATGCTTACCTACCAACCCACTGATGTCCCACTAACATCATAATATTAAAGCACTATTGTGAAACATTTTTATACTTGCATAGATACAGAAAAATTAAGACGTTTAAGACGCTGTAAAGAAGGATGGTAGACTAACACTCAATGTATAGATCAGATCAGAATCGGAAAAAAGATTAACCAGAATTAATTAACCTGGTGATACAATTTATATTACGTTCATGCATATATCCTAGAGTTAACGCAGTCTTATTACTCGATTTTGCACAAATATTATTAATTCACTAAAATTTATTACTCGATTTTGCACACTTCCTTTAGGAATACCATGTGCCATTTTTACTTTTTCTAAAAAAAATTCTCAATTCTATTTTATGGCAAATATTTAAAAAAAAATTGTTATTAATTATGGTTTTCGATTTCCTTTTCCTTAACTTTATTTTAAGATGTCATCAGTACAATTAACCTGTATATTTACCGTTTTCACCCCCATACTGTTACAATTACAGTTATAAATATCGAATTTTTTTGCTAATTTCTGCTCATGTACAGTTCAACTCATTCAAAAGTAAAAGAATAATACCTTAAGAAATTCTCACACAATTCTCTAATAAATTACTGTACAGTTTGTAGTGCTGTCATCTTAGATCATGCCCTAAAGATATTGTCATCGAAAAACATATCTTATCTTAAGATATTCTATTTTCTTTTTTGTATCTTGTATTTAACAAAACAATAGGCCCACTTTAAATTCCAAGTGGGTGAAATGAAACGAAAAAAAATTACTTAAAAATCAAAAGTTTTGATCTAGAAAATTTTCTTTTTCATATATATATATATATATATACAATTTTAAATAGTTTGTGTTTGTTCTATTTTAGCAAACATATTTTAAGTGCTTTCTATTTGTCACCTTTTTTTCTAAATTATGAATAGAAAACAAAACAAAAAGAACCACAACGTAACGCAATTATTGTATTGATTGTGTAAACAAATTTAAGAATGGTTAAAAAAAAAAAAAAAAAAAAAAAAATGTTAAAGAATTGAAAAAGAACAAAACAAACATATAAAAAAAATGACTTTGCAATTTATGAATTTGCCATATTTGTGGCCGAACTATAAACTATATTTATTATCTTGTTGATTATTATCATGATATTTTTTTGTTCGTGATTATTATGATGACTGTGAAGATATTTTGTGTCTGTTATGTTGAAATTCTTTGTCATCGATGGAATTGCGTTTTATGCTATGCTTTACTTTGCAGCTTTGAATTGCAAAATATAGGTATTTTTTTGAAGAAACTGTCAAAAACTTCAAGAACGCAGATTGTAATTGAAACATATTGGTTTTCAAAGACAGATTAGTGATAATAATCGGGAAAATTATTATATGGCCATCGTAAGCCCGCTTTACACGTGACCAAAGTCTTGATTTGAAGCACTGTTCTTTTTAAATTTGGCTAAATCACATATACATAATCGACTTTAGGCAACACATTTGATAGGATGTGGTTCGATAAACTCGATGTCAAAGGAATCTCCAAACAAATAAGCGATGTTGCGTCACCTGCATCTATGCAAAAATTTAAAATTGGGTAGAACTGAGAATCTATTGCCGTCCTTATTTTACACTGTAGGAACATGAAAATCTTTGAGTAGAGGCATGAATACAATTAAGTGCATGAAAACTTTAAGTAGTGGGATTAGTATCTTGGTTAAACTGTAACTTATTACTATTTTTTTTAAGAACAGGAAGGCGAACCTAAAAAGAAATGGTTTGACAACATAAATATTTCATTAAGTACTAACTGTTCAACGGTTTGGCTAATATTTCAATCCTAATTAAACATGAGATAATACTAGGCCTTGTAAAATGTAGAAACGTCTTAGATTTAAAATATGAACTATTAGGTATTTCTGTATCTGCGAGTTATATTATTCAATTAAAATATTATTTATATCAATGTTATAATTAAAGAGTTAATTATTGTTAATTGAATAATAAAATATATAATAGTTAATTATTGGTTATGCAATGAACTAGAAATACCGAATAGCCGGTAGCTGTGTCGAATCGAACCAGGGCTCCTTATATGAAAGATTGAAAGACTTTCACACAGCTGTTTCTTAAAATAAATCTAAATCTATCTATACAATTAGTACATAATGACGAACAGTCTATTTAAAAATTTAGAAGTTTTATTTCAAATAAAATACATATATATTTCCTTGAATCACGCACGATCTTAAACAATTTATTCGCATATCCAGATATTTCGATTTAGTTTTGTTTTAATTTATTAGTTTTTTTTGTTCTTCTTGTTCATATTCTGTTTAGTTGGCATCATCCACTCATGGTATCCCATTAGCATAATTGTTATCAGCATTTAAGCCGTTGGCATTATAAGAGTTTTATTTTGGTTTTGTCGTTTTTTTTTTTGCTTGTAATTTGAATAGAAATTTTTTGGTTTTTTTTTACAATTTCGTTCCAATAAAGCACCTACAACTTTTTTTTTCTTGTATTTGTTAAAAATTTAAGCGGTTCTTTTTTTTTATTAAGTTTTTACCTAATTTTCTTAGAATGTTAACCAAAAATGAGATGAAAAATATAAAAAAAGTGAATTGTTTTTTTTGAAAATGTAGTTTAAGTGATTTTCAGAGATGATCGTCTGCTTTTCTTTTATTATTCGAACATATTTTTTTATTTTTTTTAAAAGAATTGCCCAAGTGGCCTATTGAAATAATTAGCAATCACTTGGGAGTTTTTTTTTTTTTTTTTTTATTTTGCAAAGATTTAAAAAATTTAAAAAATGACATGATGGTTAGAAAAATAATGTTATGAGGTATTTAAAAATTTAAAATATGTCATGTTTTTCAATATTTTAAGTATAATTTCAACTAATCATAAGAAAAATTTTAATTTTTTTGGTTTGGTTAAAATATTAAAAATATTTTAATTATTAAACTTGAATTCTCAGCATATTATAAATATATTTTAAAGTTTAAGTATCGAAAAGTAGGAATCGTTTCTCCATTGAAATTTTAATTGAATTCAGTTTAAATGTTGATGCTTGTATTTATTTTATAAATAGTTTCATTAGTTGTAAAGTAATATTTTTAAATAAATTAAATTATATTCGAATAAAAAGTTTATAAAAAATTAAAAAAATATGGGACAAGCATTAGATTAAACTGAAAAGTGTAGTCATGGGAAAATTTCCCACGCCACACATTTTTCGTTTTTTTCTTACAGGTATCGAAGCAATTAAAAATTTGCAATCATAATGCAATTATGGAATCTGAGATAAATTGTATTAAACTGGGTTTTAAGAACAACGAATTAAGAGTTTAGAAGTATCGTTTTTATATGAAAAACGAAACATCCTAAAATTATGCAAAAAATGTAAATTCAAAAGGACGTTTTCTAAAAATTTGATCCTAAAACTATGCAAAAATTTTTAATTCTGAAAAAACGTTTCAAACGATAGGAATGCGTTCAGATTAAAGTTTACAAAATTTTACGTTGCATAAAACTTTTTTGGTTTAACACTGATATTTAGAAGTTCAATGCGGATTAAAGCATTATTTTCTTACTTACAAGCATTTCTACTACATACAGGATGGCGAAAAAGGACCAATATGGTTTGAATGTTTAATAACTTTTTTATTTAATGGTAAATTATTATTATTATTTTTCTGTTATACAGTATATTAATGGGGAATATTTCTAGCTTAAGTAGAAAAATTATATCCCACAAGTGGCAATCATTTTCGGCTTCGCACATTCGTGCTCTTTCCAGTACATTTTCCATAACTTTTCGTAATTTTTGATCACTGTTCTGTTGTGTACTGTTCCATTTCCAATTCCCCAAGTTTTCTTCACAAAATTCTGAAATAAAAATAAAAAATATATATAATCTATATATATAATATAAACTTAAAAAGTTATTAAACATTCAAACCATATAGGTCGTTTTTGCCACCCTGTAGTTTCACCAGTTATATACGAGGTTTTAATATTAAGTAAAATATAACATACTTTAAATTCATTTAAAAATAAATCCACTACTCAGTTGTTTATGTAATAGCAATAGTAATAAAATTTTCTAGTATTAGCTAGCATATTAAATTTAAAACAAGCCACTGATGACCACATGTAAAATTAAGAGAAAAAGTTATTGTAACAGTTCCCCAGAATCTAATGAAGCCATTTTGTAATCATGTTCAAGCTTCGCGTTCCATAACATTTAATTCCAATTATCATTTTCTATTTACATTAAAAATACTTTAAAAACCAAAAGTATTTCAAACCAATAAACAAATCCATAATACCTTAATTATAAATAATTGTACGTGGGTTTTAATTAACCTAATTTCTAGGTAAATCGAATTTTACCTAGATAAAACAATTTCCTTAAATGGAATTTGGTTCTCTTTTATTTTTATTGCCAAATTTTGCCAAAATAAATTTGACCTGTAAGACCTATATATATATATATTACTAGTAAATTTGTTAATTTATTCAAAACGGTAGCTTACAACTACAACCATATTTAATCATCGTGTTTTCTTAATTGAACTAACTCATAAAACTTTCTGTGATGATTAAGTATTAAGATATGTTATTTTGTTGTCTTAAAGTAGACTCTAAAAAACAAAAACCGAAAATCCGCTTATAAACAGGTGATTTGATAATTTATTTTATTTGGTGGTATCCATTTAAATTGATAATCTTTCTTTTCAGCAGTAGGTTAATTTCTTAACATCTGATTAAAATTTTAAATTCTGTCAAGAATATGAGAAAAACAGAATATGAATAATAAATTATATACCGTTGCACAAGTTGAATTAAGCGATTCGAAGTCATTTGATATGATTGCTGGAAAAGTTTCTTTGATTTTAGAAATATTTTTTTGACTTAAGGTCTTGGTGCGCTCAATTGAATTTTATCATTAAGAATTGAATTAGAATTTAAAACGTTTAAAATATTTAATCACTAAAAGGGTGGAAGAATGTACACATATATTACATGTACAAAATTAACATGCTGGATTAAGTCTCAAAATCAAAAAAAAATGTTTCAAAACCATCGATTAACGTATCTACATATTAAATATTTTCATAAATACAATAATCAAGCGTCGCTTTGACGCTTAAGTAGAATATAATGATTTAAATGAAACTTTACCAAATAAAAGAGTTATGCTAGAGGCGTTATACAAAGCGACACTAAAGTAGAGTAACTTTTTACTTTTGCTCGCGTTGACATTAGACTCTCTTTTTTTTAATTTTGTTTTTAATATTAAAAAAGTTTATGCTTACTTTAATAATTTATTAAATTTGACGCTAGCATTTGGTCTTCCTTTTGATTAGAACGCGTAGCTAGAAACGACGCTAGGAGAAACGTTTTCAGCGAATCGACTATTGGGTCATCACTTTAAACTCTTGAAGAATTCCATTAAAAAAACACATGTTTAGAAACTAAAATTTAAAATGTAAATAATTTTGGGGAAACGCTACCACAACTGTTTTTATATGTTTTTCTTTTTATTGTTTCGAAGTGTGTTTCCTCTTATAATATTTGATGCAATGATAACACGCTTAATTAATTTATTTTTTTCTTTTTTTCATTTCTTATCATTTTTTTCTCATCATTTGATCGTACAAATTACGAATGATTAACAACAACTGATTTATTGTAATTGGTAATACCTGTTATGCTAATGAAAAATTTTTGGGACTTTTGCAAAAACAAAAACAACACAATCCATTAAACTTAAGTTTACCTGTAATTAACAGATATTTTAAAAATATATTTAAAAGAATTTTGCTAAGATCGCACGCGATAATAACGGTATGTCTCCTATATAGCGATTTTTATCTTTATTTGGTTTTAATCTTAAATTTGGTTGTTCTTTTAATACTAACATATAAACAAACGATTAAAGAGAGATCTTAAATTTAAACTTTATTGTTGTCAACATTCAAATTTAAGACAATGGGTTAACAAATTTGATTTTTTTCTTTATTATTAATTATAAGTTTATGACGCCAAACTATTTAGTAAAATGATGTTTCTTTTTAATTTTAAATTAGGTTTAATAAAAATAATTCAGTTTATAATTTACTTCTTAGAAATACGCAAAAAAAAAATTTGCTATTTTGTTAATTGCAATGAAAATTTAAAATATTTCTTTTAAATTAATTAGATAGTATCTATATAGGTTTACACTTTTCAATTTATAATATTTGAATATAAAAAATTAGTTAATGAATCGTTATTTTCAATTAGTTATTCATATGAAGAAATCAATTTAAAAAAAAAATTATAATTTGAAAGAAGTGTTACTAGGACAAGAGAATAATAAATTTTGCAATTATAATTTCAAGTTTTAACCGGATTAAAACTATAATCAAATGTCAGAACAAAGTTGGTTATAATAAAATTTGATTACTATTCAGTATTTTGTTTTCATATTTTTATATAATATTTATATGTAGGTATAACTTGTTTGTGGGAATCAGTAAAATCACATCAACCTGGCAATGATTATTATCGATACCAAGTCTAATTTATCACCGATTGTTAAAATTATTCACCTAAGCTTGGCAACACTGACATAAAGCATGAATAAACACTCTTTCTTCTTGTATCAGCTTTGAAGTCAGGTTTGATTAAAAAAAAAATATTAAAATTAAATTAAAACTTTAAAACTCAAATTAAAATATTAAAACTAAATCAAAACTTTTGATCTTAAATAAAATTTATTAATTGTGAAATTGCCTAAATTAAAATAATAGAAACGAATTTTTTAAACCGATTTCGAGTGAAAAATTGCGAGTTTAAAGATTAATTCAACAGTAGAAGTCATTTTCGCATAATCTAAAAATTTAAAAAAATATATTAAGATCTAAGCTATTTAATTAAGAGTTTCATGCTCATTTTATACTGAATAAAAGTATAAGTACAGGCTGGCGCAAAACGACCGAGACGGTTTGAATGTTTAATAACTTTTTAAGTTTTTTTATATTTTTTATTTTTATTTCAGAATCTTGTGAAGAAAACTTGGGGAATTGGAAATGGAACAGTACACAAAATAACAGCCATCAAAAATTACGAAAGTTATGGAAAATGTTCTGGAAAGAGCACGAATATGCGAAACCGAAAATGATCACCACTTACGGGATATAATTTTTCTACTTAAGCTAGAAATACCCCCCACTAATTTACTGTATAACAAAAAAATAATAATAATAATTAACCATTAAATAAAAAAGTTATTAAAAATTCAAACCATAACGGTTGTTTTGCGCCACCCTGAGTATTCCTTTCCATTTCGATCAATTTGAAAACAACGCAAAACCCTGAAAGAAGTTTTGTGACTATTTTGGGAAGAGCTGGTAAAAACAAGCTAATTATTCAAAATTTGAGGTTTAAACGAAATCTCTTTACAATATTTTACAATGTAATTACTGCCAATTACTCAAGTTTGCCTTCTTAATTCCCACTCTTAAAACCAAACTGTACATTTGCATCAAAGGCCTCGCTCTTAAGCTTCGTTTAAAAGGGCGTCTTCTACTTTTTAAATTCTTCAAATCAGATTATTGTGATATACTTGACATTAACTAGATGTAAGTACTTAATACAATGAAATAATTTGAGGTTACTATGACAAAAAGTGATTTTATAGTAATTATAAACTTATATCTTATTAAAAAGAATCAAGTTTTACTTAATCAAATAATCAATAAGTACTTTATTTTAGAAGTTTAGCGAGAAAGTTACCCATACGGTAAAATTAAATATATTTAATACAATGTTTTTCTTTCAATGTGACAACAGATCAATTTAGATTATGTACTAAGCGTTGGGAAAATTCTTTTTGAATGTTTGTTGTATAAGTAAAAAAAAATAAGTTTACTTATAAGGTCATATTATTTTATTATTTTTTTTTTTAAATTTCATTTTTAACCACTACTTTAACATACTAATTCTTATTAAATACTCTGTAGGTGTATTTATTACGCTAGATAGAAATTAAAAAAATAATAAACAAGCATTCATCATTCAATTCATGTTAATCTATATGTCATCCTTTTCCTTTTTTAGAATTTGAACATAAATCCAGCTTTGATTTTCTTGATCTAACGGATTAACCGCCCGCTTTAATCTCTTTTATTATTACTATTATTATTATCATTATTATTATTTTGTGAAGATAATGATTCCTAATGTGCTCAATTTTAAAGATTGGCATTGGAATTGGCATTGGCATCGTATTTATATTTGCTTCTGTTTTTTAAAAATTAAACTTGTTTTCCTTTTCAAGTAATATTATTTTATTTTATATTTCTCTTTCTATCACATTGTATTGTTTAATTATTTTTTGAATTCCTTGTTTTGTTTTCTTCTTAATAAAACAATGTAGGTTAATAGAATACTTGTAAGTTAGTATTGGCTTAAAAACAAAATTTAGAAGAAATTCTATTAAAATTCTATTGAATGCTTGTATTATTTCTACCAAAAGTTAGAAAAAAGAAATTAATATTACCAAAAATGCATTAGGAAATTTGTTAAAACTATTTGAAAATTTTTTATGTTTTTTTTTTTTTTTTGCATATCACACAATTCATTTTTTCCTTTGATAATTTACTCAATAGAATCTAATTGCGCGTATAATATAATAAACAATGGTAGATTTAATTTGACAATGGTAGGAATAACGTGGAGACTAGTTGAAAATAAGAGATTATGGAAAAAATGGTTTCGATTGGAATAAAAGTAAAAACAAGTAGCAATTGATTGTGTATTTTTTATTGGATTGTTGAGTTTTTTGGAAGGGTTACCCAACGTCGTTTTATGAAATGTCATTTTTTGACAATTAAAAATTATAGTCAAACTTAAATAAAATTTGAACAATTTCAATCCCTAAAAGATTATTGAAAAATCAAAAGGTAGCTGAACTCCTTTTATAGCTAATAGGCAGGGAAGACTCAACTGGCTCGAATAAGAATATTTAACCATTTTTTTAAATATGTACTTTCTTCCAAAATATAAAAGTAAATATTACAAGGTCATATCCCATTTCATTTGCCTATTTTTCATATTATGTAAGAAAAAAATGAGCAGCGGTCCAAGATTCGGATGTAAAATCAAGGTGATTTCCATAATTTATCTATCGTGAACTTGGGGGCAGACTGCTTCCATGGTTTTAAACATTTGTTAGTGACATATTATGTCCAGAACAGAATAAAGAGGCATTTTTGGGTTGTAAGTTTCTAATAATTTGTTAAGTTTCATGCTAATATCTACAAATATGAAAAAAATCGTTGAAGTGAACCCCGATTCTTAGACGCTAAAATGATATTTGAGTTTTCAAAAATTCCAAAACAACTTTATAATAAAAATTTATTATTTTCATAAACTCCGGAAGTACCCTCGTATCTTGCCGAAAAACTTCAAAAAAATAATATATTGATTTATGAATGCGTGAATGGAATAATTCTGCCCTCTAGACTTTATTTTGGGTTTTCCAAATAGAACAATAATTCATTTTTAATTTTGACACAATGAACTGAATAAAATTCAATTGAAATTATGTCACAAAAAAACAATATTTATTTGAAATTTACTACAAATTGTAAATTTGAAATAATAACAATCATTAAAGATATTTGAAATGAATTAAATATTTTTTATAGACTAGATATCTTGAATTTAAGCTTAAATGCAATTCAAAGTATATGTTTGGATGTAATTGAAAAAAAAAAATGAAAATAAATTCGTGCGAAAGTTAAATTGAAAGAAAGAATAGGTTAATAGGAAAAAATCTAATTGAGGCCTAAAGTTAATAAAGCACTGAGCAATTATGAACAATAAAATATATAAGGGAAAATATATTTTTATTGTAATTGTAACTGGGATTAAAAGCAATGGAAAGTTTTTAGATGTAATTTAAGGACTAATTCTGGCAATTTTATTTAGTATTTAAAGTTAAATTCGGCAAAAAACGAGGAAGAGTGTAGTAGAGTAGACTGTGTCAACTCTGGGATACCCGTATGACCGTTATATAAACATTATATCATTATTATTATAAACATTAATTACTTTTGGCAAAATTTCAAACATACGAGCTTTATTAGGTGTAGTGTAATTCTCATATAAAAGAGGAGTTGTATGGCAGCTACTCGAACCCTCTGCAGTAGACCAACCAAATTTTGCAGTAACTTTTGCCATTACACTAAACTATTTTTGGCAAAATTTCAGACCCCCAGCTTTAAAAGGTATAGAGTAATGCTCATATAAAAGAAGGAGTTGTATGGCAGCTACTCGAACCCTCTGCAGTAGACCAACCAAATTTTGCAGTAACTTTGGCTATTACACTAAACTATTTTTAGCAAAATTTCAGACACCCAGCTTCATTAGGTATAGAGTAATGCTCAAATAAAATAAGAAGTTGTATGGTAGCTACTCAAACCCACTGCAACTGACCAACCAAATTTCGCAGAAACTTTGGCCACAAAACTAAACTACTTTTCCCAAAATTTCAGACACGTAGCTGTAATAGGTACAGAGAAATACTCATATAAAAAAAGAAGTTGTATGGCAGCCACCCGAACCCATGGACCAAAATAGCTGGATTTAAATAGCGATGACGGCTATTGCAAAAAAACAAATTTGCGAAAACTTCAAGATTCTAGCTCCTTTAGTTTTTGAGTTATCGTGCGGACGGACGGACGGACGGACATACATAGATAAATCGATTTTTTTTTCGATTCTGATCCGATCCATACACTTGAGTCTATATCTACCCCCTCTCCTTCTCTGCGTTACAAACGTAATGGCAAATTTATTATACCCTTTGACTATATAGTCATACGGGTATAAAAATGATTATAAATTGTATTTTACAAAATAATGTTTAAAAATGGTAACACTTTTAACCAGATTGTGCAGTTATAAATAATAAATTAATTGAAAACTTTTAATTGTATTGTCAGTAAAAATTTATTATTTGACACAATTCATTGTAAATATTTGACAAATGAAAGTTTTATTTTCATCTTATTTAATTTTACAATTTTGTTAAAAAAGCGTTTAGCACATTTATTTATTTCAAAGGATTGATATATTACAGAATTATGAAGTTAATTCAGTTAATTTGGAACTAATTAGAACTAATTAATATTAAATACAAATTTAAATAAAGGATCGGACTGATGGCGTAGTAATTAGGACATTGGCCTTTTAAACGATGGGTCTCGGGTTCAACTCCGGCGGATCATATCTATATCATAATAGTAGTTCACATTTTAAATTGAAAACAGACGTTACAGCTATTGCGTACTTGGTCCAATCATGTTTCATAGTACCCATGGTAATAAATAAATAAATATAAACAAAAGAATTAAGTGAAAAACCTTGTAAAGATGTAAACGTCAATTTTTTTAAATTCAGTGTTCTGAATAACTCTTATATTGCACGGGACAACTCTATTTTTTATATAAATATTGCTTAATGCCACTACAAGTTTAAAGAAGTGACAATACTATTTTGGTTATTACTTAAATGTCAAAGAAAAATGTATTTTCTGATCAGTTATATACAAGGCGTTTTTTTTTTTAAATCTGAGTATAGCATTAATGTTTTATTTTTAGCTCTGAACGCTAAGAGTTTGTGATTCGTGTTTTTTTTTTAAATCAAAGCGCGCTCAGAGCGTGTTCTATGTGCTCAAATATATCGAGGACAACTGAGCAAAATAAAATACAAAGACGTTTTGACATTTGTAGATTATATGTACTTGTAAAATTAAAGTCAAAATGTTCTGTTTATTTTAAGTTATCTATTTTTAATTTAAAAAAAAAATGCCTACGTTAAAAGTATAGTGTTCAAATTTTTGACATTTCAAAACGTCATAACAAAGTCATAATTTATTTTATTTCAAGTACCATTTCAGCATCAAACACAATTTTTTATTTTACTTTTTATTACATTTATATTAGGTATCTATAGTTTGAAATTTATATACATATATATAGAATTATAATACAGTTATTTCAAAATCATTATCTTTCAGTATAACAATTAATGTTTTTTGATTTATTACATAATTTAAACTGCATTGTAAGAGAATTAATTAACATCTCACATATATTAATGTAAAATTGTAGGTCGTATCATTTAATGGGAAAAAAAAATTTATGTAACTTTTGAATATGTCTTTGATGATAGTGTAATAATTATATACCTTCGGCACAATATATTCATTATGTAATGTTGTAAAATAAAGTAAAGTGACTTATGATTATATTATTACAGTGTCATGAAAACTATTAATAAATTAATTACAATCTTTTATTACTTAATAAAATAAAAATAAAAATTCAACACCTTGATTTTTGTATCTATGAGATACAAATCTAGCATGACTTTCAAACAAATAAAAATTTGTATTTTTTTTTTTAAATTATCCTAAAACAATAAAAAAAAATAGTTTTGACGCCAGTTGAGTTTTGGGCTCTTAATTTTGGGCATTTTATAATACTTTTAGTAGTGTGAATTGTGATAACGTTAAAATTTTAAAGATTTTCTTTTTACTATTACTATTTTGTCACCGTCACTTATAGTTAATTTAAAAATTGGTGATAAGTTTTATTTATAGTGGGAAGTTTTAATAAGAATTAGTAGAATTCACTTGTTTTTGGTCTTGTATTGTAATTTATAATGGGAGAACATTATCTCATCTTTAATGTTTTTTTTTTAATTTGGTAATTAATTACTTTCAATTAAATAATTTTAAAAGTTAAAAACCAAATATTGATTTGATTAACACTTGAAATCTGGATTTTAATTTATGTATTTTATTTAAATTAATATTACATAATATAAATGATAATGCAATAATTGTTGAACCATCGGTTACTGAGAACATTATAGGTTAGGATACTATTAATATATTTATTTAATTAATCGTGTAAGTCGTATTATAAATAAACAATACTATTATTTCAATTATATACTAGATTATAATCAATCGTAAAATGGGAACTGAAATGAAAAATACCTTTTGATTTGATAGCTTATGTTTTTCGAATCCTAAACCGTCTGTTAGTACGTCTGACCGCCGGCTTTTTGAAACCTTGATTTAGCATAATATCAATGTGTCTTATAATAGTAATTCTACTCCGCAATGGACTTTTATTCAAATCAAATATTCAATCAGCTGTAACAAATGATTAAAGGATTTCTTATTAAAGTTCTACAATTATAAAATAATTTACCTAATTATGGATTATAAACCAATCGATCAACATGTTACATTACTATACATTATATTAATTGATTTTCAGTAAATAAAACAAATGAAATTACAACCATTATTATCATGATTACCATTAAGTATATGTTAAACAACACACTTGTATTTCTAAAGTTCTTAAATCAACAGCAAGATATCATCTTCCTCTTAAAATTTTTCATATAAGTTAATATGATTAATATAATATATGCAATATTACATGTTTGTTTTAATAATTTAAATTTTCAAATATGGTTAGGTAAATATATTACTATGTATATAATATACAATCTGTGGATGGTACTTTTAGCATTATTTATATGTTATATATCCATTCATCAAAAAATGCATCACCAAACCTTAATTTTTAATGTACATATACTTGTATATATACTAGTATACATGATAAATATAATAAAGATCTATCTTTTTAACTTTACTTAACACCATTTTACTGGCGCATCTTAAGATAAAATTTGCATAAAATTATATACCCATAATTCACAATTCACAATTTTCATTTAATTTTTTTTTTGCCATTACCATATTCTTGAACAGTAGAAAAATTAACGAGATGAAAGTAAACTACCTGTTTTGTAAAGATATAACTTTAAATTATTTGATGAATATATCTTATATGGGTAAGCATTGATGAACAAATGAATATCTTATAATCTTTAAATCTGGTTGCTTTTTATTTTCAAGTTGTGTTATTTTTGAATTATGACTTAAGTGGGCTGTAATTGGCTATCTCTACAATTCATTTTTTTTATGATATATTACCAGCAAGTAATAACTTAAATAAAAATTAAAGGCCCTTCATTTTTTGTTATTATATTTGCAATGAAAAATTAGTTGGTACTTTATTTTCAACATGGTAATTGTTAAAGCAGTGTTATACAATATTTTGATTTTTGTGGGCCACGAATATTTTTATATGAACTGAATATAAATCAATGTTTCAAATTAATATTTGAATTATTAATTGAGACTTAAATTTCGGTAAACGTAACATTACAGATACAAAAATAACTTATATAAAATTTAAATAAAAACGAGGAAGAGTGTAGCAGAGTAGACTGTGTCAACTCTGGGATACCCGTATGACCTTAACATATACATTATATCATTCGGTTAATTACTTTTGGCAAAATTTCAAACATTCAGCTTTATTAGGTGTAGAGTAATGCTCATATAAAAGAAGGAGTTGTATAGCAGCTACTCGAACCCTTTGCAGTAGACCAACCAAATTTTGCAGTAACTTTGGCCATTACACTAATCTATTTTTGGCAAAATTTCAGACTCCCAGCTTCATTTGGTGTAGTGTCGCATCGCTAAATCGATTTATTTTTCGATTCTGATCCGATCCATACACTTGAGTCTATATCTACCTCCCCCTCCTTCTCTGCGTCACAAACGTAATGGCAAATTTATTATACCCTTTGACTATATAGTCATACGGGTATAAAAATTTGACACACTCTTAAAGTTGATTCGAGTAATGTCCAACTTTCCAAAATTACGTGCCCTTAGTTTTAATTTTGACCTTGTAGCTTCACTAGATTCACAGTCATCAAATTGAAAACTTTGTGTGGTAACTCCCCCAAAATTTGAAACTCCCTTAAAATTTTGAAACTTTATAAAACCGCTTGTCCTATTATATAACTAACCGTACGTGTGTAATTTTCATCCCTGTAGTATTATTTGTTTTGCAGATATTCAAATTGATTCAAAAGACTTGTCTGTCAGCTGCCCGAAGTCTTGGTTTGATTTTAAGCAAAAACAATCGAGAACCTCAAAAATGTCTAAAATATGTTTTGTGTGAATTTCAAAACTATAGCCCTAATTTTTGAATACTATCTCTTTTAATTAATTCTTAAGTGAGGAGTACATTGAACATAAGTAAAATAGGCATCATATTATCATATTCATATAATAATCATCATGATAGATAATCATCATCATATTCATAATGATTATTATCTATCAATCAATCAATACACAAAGTACGTATACATAATTATATACACAAATTATTTATCAAGCCATTTACTTAAAAAAAATCTTTGTGTTAATTTTTGCTTATCTTAAACTTTTTAAACTGATCGTTATTTAATTCAATCGTGACTCGATAGATAACAAAACAAAAACAAAAACACAATAACAAAAAAAGTTGTTTGAGAGCTACCCGAAGTTTTAGTCGGATTTTAACCAAAAAAAATATGGAACCTAAAAATTGTTTGAAAAATATTTTGTGAAAATTTCGGAACTGTGGTTCTTTTAGTTTTTGAGTTATTGTGCTGACACACGGAAAGACGGACAAACGCACATAGCTAGATCGATTTATTTTTTTATGCTTATCCAATACGTACCTTTGACACTATATCTAGCTCATCTGGATCAATGCGTTACAAGCGGAGCAGTAATTTAAATATACCAGTCGCCTTATTTACATGTACGGGTATAGAAAATTATAGGAGCAGTTTCTCGGTTCAGAAAATCTAGTTTTTACTAAATTATATTTTTATAAAATCTCATTTGACAAAATCTTGGTGGACCAAATCTTTTTTTTTGTAAATCTCTGTTTTTAGCCTTAGCAAAATAGCTTAAGAATATTTGTACAAAATATTATTAGAAGGGATTTTACAGTTGGATTCAAATTCAGGTTTTCTACTTTTTCCAGAATATTTATATTTATGTATTTTATTAAAAAAATTAAAAACTAGCTTTTTAAAAATAACAAGATTTTGTCCTCTGCGATTTTTCAAACAAGATTTTGAATTATTGCCAAATATTACAAATATAATGCTAACTATTAAAAATCTTAGTCATTTCATAATGTCTTGTAGAGCCTCTAATGTACTGTATTGTTTGGGTATTAACATAAATATCTAATAGTTCGAATATAATGAATCCAGCACTTTTGCTCCTGTTACAATATGTTTATGCTTATCAACCCAACATTTGAACATTTAGCATTTAATCTATTAATAGAATGTCTGAATTTTTAAATGGCACGCAATCATAAAAACTGGTTTACTCTATCCAGAATTTATCATAAAAAAACCGATTGTTATAAAACCATATTCGGAGGAAAACTATGATAAAGAATAAAGAATGTTTGTTTATTTTGTATTCTATCACTTAAATATGCATCTCAGAAGTCAAAATCAGAAAAAAAATTGTAGAACGGTAAAATAAATCATTTGACTTTTTAATTTTGTTATACAAAAAAAAAAGGAAACTAAAAAATCTTAAACTCAAAACTAAATTTTAAATAATATAATCAGTAGCATACTGTCACATTTATATTTAGCTGAAGTTTTTTTATACGCGTATAAAAGTCGTTCAAAGTGTATATTAAATTCGCCATTTCGTTTGTGACGCTGTAAAAGAGGAGGGTAGATAAAGAATCAAAAATATTTGACAAATCTACAAATTTGATTTGTCTAGTATGTAATGCGTTCGATAAATTGGACATTCATACATTTTTAATAAGATAACAACTTAATAATGAAGCTGAGTATCACAAAAATTGTTAAAACTGGTTAACACTAATTGTCAGCGTCTGCACAAAATATAATCATTGTAATACAAGAAGTTCAAATAGATGTTATTAGCACATTTTCAAAAAATTTTGTAAAAATGTGCCTATATAGTTTCACTCTGTCCGTCCGTCTGTCTGTCTGTCCGTCTGTCCGTCCGTATGTTTACAAAAACTTTTACATCGTTTGAAATATAGAAAAGAAATTTTAACCACGAGTAGGTATTACAAAAAAAATAATTTCGTAGAAGAATTTTTTTCTGTAGCCCCACCTGTTAGGGAGCTGCAGCCCCCCAAAGTTGGTAAAATCCCTATATTCAAATTGTTATAACAAGAGTTCTATTAGTTGTCTTTTCAATCTGAAAACGGCAAAAGATAGCTGGTTTTATAAACTTTATAAATTTTTATAAAAAAAAAATGTTTAGGGTTGCCATACGGTACTAAAATTTACCATTATGCTAAACTCAATTTTTGCAAAATTTTTGGCCACACATATCTTCTAAAGGGTTCAAGCTAGGATTTTGAAATTTTGGGAGTAGTTAGATCCTCTGAAATAAGTAGAAGTCGGTTAACAAATTTTTTTTGTCACGTCCCCTGTTTTGCAGCTATAAGGGCTCGAAAATTGAAATTTTGCTATTTTTAAACACCTGTAACTTGAATACCTGTCCAAATTTTTTTTTAGTAATATACAAAATTCAAAGCACTATAATTATATTTCAACACGTGTCAAAGGTTTTTCTTAATTTTGAAGGGTTACGAAGCTACAGCCCCTGCAAATTCCGAAAAAGCCCTATATTTAAATTGATATAACAAGAGTGCTGATAGGTTTATTTTCAATTGAAAAACGGTTGAAGTGAGCTGCTTTTATAGACTTTACAAAAATACTTCGCTTAAATATTTAGGGTTGCCATACGGTACTAAAATTTACCACTGTGCAAAACACAATTTTTGCAAAATTTTTGGCCCCACATATCTTTTAAACGGTTCAAGCTAGGGTCTTGAAATTTTGGGAGAAGTTAGATCCTCAGAAATTAGTAGGAGTCAGTTAACAAAATTTTTTTGTAAAGCCCCATGTTCAGGAGCTATGAGGGCTCGAAAACTGAAATTTTGCTATTTTTAAACACCTGTAACTTGAATACCTGTTTAAATATTTTTTCCTTAATATACAAAATTTAAAGGTCTAACATTATGTTTTAACATATGTTAAAGGTTTTTCTTAAATTTAAAAGGGGTTCTTTAAATTGAAGAAAGTGTCTCTCAGTTTTAACCATTTTTGCCTAAATAGTAAAATTCTAAGAAAAATTCCAAATTTTGGTGGAATTCACAATTTAATTCCTAGACCCTAAAAAAGTTTGGGGGAAGGGGAGTAGTGAGCATTATATCCTTGATAAATTTGGCAACCTTCCCCATACAGGGGCTACTAGGACTTAAAAATTTACTGTTATTATAGGTAAGCAGTAACGTAGTCACCAACGTATATATTTCCTAAATTAAACGTTAATATTGAAGCTTCAACATTATATTCCGATAAAATACTTAGTATGAAACACTATATTATTGTGAAAATGTGCTTTTTTAAAAACCCTTGGTTTTTTTCATCACTTGTTTTACTTATATTTTCTTAAATAAATAACTGAGAGCCTAATAAGTTGCGTATTTAAAATTTTGCCAAAATTAATTAACAGGATGATATAATGTTATATTACGGTCATACGGGTATCCCAAAGTTGACATAGTCTACTCTACTACAATTTTTCTCGTTCTTAGCACATTTTCAAGCTTCACTCTGTCCTTCCGTCTGTCCGTTTTTACCTACGGCTAACTAAAAAATATCAGCAATCGGTAGGTATTGCAATAAAAATAATTTAATGCTAAAACTTTTTTCTGTAGTCCGCAGCTACAGCCCCACAAAGTCGGAAAAAGCGCTATATTAAAACATATAACTTCTGAACGGCTCATAACTTCTAAACGGCTCAAGCTAGAAATAATTTTGGGAGATGTTAGATCCTCAAAAATTAATAGGAGTAATTTTTTTTGTTGCGCCCCCGTTTAAGAGCTGTGAGGGGTTCAATATTGAAATTTTGTTATTTTTAAGCACCTGTAACTTGAATACCTGTCCAATTTTTTTTTATTAATATACTAAATTTAAAGGTTCAACAATATAATTTTCATATGTTATAGGATTTTCTAAAATTTTAAAGCGGTTCTTTAAATTGAAGAAAGTGTCTCTCAGTTTTATCTATTTTTGCTTAGAAAGTAAAATTCTAAATAAAATTCCAAATTTTGGTGGAATTCACTATTTAATTCGTAGAACCTAAAGAAATAGAGCGGGGAGCAGTGAAGTTAGATCCTTGAGAAATTTTGGCAACCTTCCCC
This sequence comes from Dolichopus griseipennis, assembly GCA_963082915.1. NCBI lineage: Eukaryota > Metazoa > Arthropoda > Insecta > Diptera > Dolichopodidae > Dolichopus > Dolichopus griseipennis. Next base: position 69,728,087 of record OY720441.1, on the reverse strand, counting down.
ATTGAAAGGCTATTAGGACTTAAAAATTAAAAACTTACTGTTTTTATAAGTAAGCAGTAACTTAGTCACCAGTGTACATATTTCCAAAATTAAATTCAGTATGTAACACAATATGATTTTGAAAATGTGCTTTTTTAAAAAATTTTAGTTTTTTTTCATCACTTGTTTTGGATTAATTTAGTTGATTTTAAGCTTTGAAAACTATTTATAATTTATTGAAATGAGTGATTAGAGTTTTTTTATGATAACATTAAAGGCTAAATGTTATCAGTGATTGAAATTGAAAGAATCTTAGGTACCTAAAAAGTTTTACACTCATTTTATTTGATTTTATTTGTTTATATAAAAAAAAAATTAATAGATTAAATATGTGCGCCTAGACCTAGAATTTTCTTATCATAAATTTAGCAGCTTTTTTATGCAATGAATTTATAATATTTTTATTATAATCATTATTTTATATTTAATTTTGTAATATTAATAATTCTATAATTGTAGAAAATATATAGTAAACTGAAAAACTTTTATTTAGATTAAATATTTTATTTATTTTCAAAAGTTTTTTTTAAATTATTACGAAATATAGACTAAATAAAATTAATTAAATAATATTTTTAAAAATTATAACATTTTAAGTTACAACTATATAAAAAATTAACAACCTTTAAGACTATATGGTATTAATTCTCTATTATTTGGAAATTCATTGTAACAAAATCCTAGATCACATTCATTATTTTTAAGATGATTCATTTTAGAGTCAGCTGGGCATGAAAAAGCATCAGTGAATTCTTTTAAATTTCTAAGTGCACGAAATGTTGAAGAATCATTATTTGCTTCACCTTTCTGGCATACATGTTGACCAATACTAATAAAAAACAGCTTCTCTGGCTCTATTAAATCTTTTATCAATTTTATTTCATCTCTCTCGTTAATTGATGTAATCAATGAGTTGTATGCCAATTTAAGTCCTGCATATGCGTGCATAAAATGTGTATTTGCAAAGTGATGATAAGGATTGGTTTCATCAATTAATTCATCAATCTGTTTTAGACATTTCCCAATCGAGGTCATATTTAAAATATTACGATTGTATCTTAAATACATAAACCATAAATCGAAATGTAAAACACTATTAAAATAGAAATTTGGTTTATTTTTAATATCTAATTCTATAGCTTGATCATAATGTTTTAATAAGAATTTTTTATTTAGATCACCATCTAAATTATCGCCAAATAATTCACTGATTAAATTTGATAAACCTTTTTTCAAAAATTCATAATTACTTTTGTATGGTTTTTCTAAATCATAATTTTCATATAATTCTTTAATATCTTCTTCGGTAATTAGTTTCGCATGATTTTCTAGAATAATTCGTTTCATATTAAACATTTTTTGAATTATTTCAGTGTCGGATACTGGAATTTTTTCAATCGTTTGATTAAAAACCGTTTCAAAATTATCTAAGAAATTTTTATACCTCGCGACGGTTCTATCAGATAAATTCTCATCCCAAATTTTTTTCAAAGTAATCTTTTGATTTAAAAGTAAATATACGCTACAACTAAATCGGGATTTTGTTAAAATCATATACTGATATATTTGAAAATGTACTAAAGTTTGAACATCTGTGTTATCAATAAGTTTTATGATTTTTTTCAAATAATTTAATTCCTTGATAAGAATATAATATTTACCATCATATTCTTTTAAATTCCACATCTTTTTTATGGACTCAACAAATGTTTCCCAATCAATATTTTTTGATGGTAACAATTCTTTTAATTCATCAAAAGATTTTATAATAATCTCTTCATTTTCTAGTGATTTTCCAATATCTGAGTTATGGAACTTTTCATCATTATACAATTGAGTAAATTTTTGTATAAATAGATTAACTTGTTTTACTGCTTCATGAATTTCTTCAGCATCCAATCTATTTTCATTTAAGGCTTTAAAAACACCTTCTACATAATCATCTGCTGGCCTTTTGCCTGAATTCATAACAAAATTTAAACCAGTTCGGTTTGGAGAAACTTCAAAGAAATTTGAAAGTGCTAGACCAACCAATTGAGCTTCTAATTCTCCAACATTTTTACTTGTAAAATCATTTCCATGAATTGAAAATTTGCCCAATCCATTTAAAAAGTCCAATTCCTTATACATAGCAGGAACATATGAAAAATCTCCTGAATTCATAAACTTTTCGCAATTTAAAAATTGTTGACGAGCAATTATTTCAAAATCGGAAGTTGGTTCATTGTCTATGAAAACCTTTCGAAAATTGGATTCAATATCTGGAAAAGCAACAGGTTTCTCCAAATTTTCCATTTTACCACAAGCATAACTGGCAAAATCATCACAAGGATTTATTTTATTATCAATGTTTCCTTTTACTTGTTTCACAAAATTGATAATATCTTGATGTGTTGTTTCATCAACTCCTGTTGAAGCACTGGTAACAATATACAAATATTCCAAGCTAATCCAAGTTAGTACGTAAAATAATTTTTTATTTAACAACATTTTAAATGATTTTCATTTAATATTTTGAATTATAAATTTATTTTAAATTATTGCATTTATTGTATATGCTTACTGTTCAAAATTTTAAATAATATTAAATAAAATTATATATTTTCCACCACTTTTATGAGTAGCTGAAACCTATACATAATTAAAAAAAATTAACCCACTAGACGCTAAGAGTATTTTTGCGCGATAAGAAGAGCAATTAAATATCAACATTTGAAACTATTTATAAAATTGAAAAATCCTATTTTAATGCAAATCTAAGATCGTAAACACTTCTCCATACTAGAACGCTTAATTTTATTAAAAGCGTACTAGAGCATTTAAGTACAGAGACTGATTAAATCGTTTTCTTTTGATCATATTAACATTTCGTTTTAGTTTAAGGTGTAGGTTTCTAATGTTCTATATTTCAACAATTATTTATCAGTGTGAAGTATTATTTGAAAAAATTGGGCAGATTGGCTAAAGAAATCTGTAGACACTTTTACTATAAACTACAAATTAAGATTCCCAACTCAATCTAATTAAAATCATTGTACGATAAATTTTAGTACAAGCTTATTTTAACATTTAGTAAAACTCAGTATTAATTCAATTACTAAACGCGGTTATTAATAAATTAATAAATAAAAAAATTATTTAAATTAATTGCAAATTGTTCCCTAGTTCCCTTTAAACTTTTAAAAAAAAATTTTATTTAAGAATAAAAATTTCTTTATGGATAACGTCTAATGGTTTCTCTAATGATTTGCAATAAATTAAGATAGTTAGAATGGAGCTATCTTATAATAATGTGTCTGTTGCTTAATGAGGGTTAAAATATCAAAATTTTTTGCAATCTTATCAGACAAATTCAAAACCTTGTTTCGTAATTAAAACATTTAATTCAGCAGTAAATTCTGGTGAAATCAATTGTCAAGCTTTTATCAATTTTAGATTTAGAGACCTTTAACATTAGAAGTCGACACCTGATTTAAAAATAGAAATAAATACACCGATTAAAAAATTAATGTAGTTTTTCTATACGTAAAATTGTTTTCACAACAATTTTTGTAAACAATTCGAGGGATGAGTGAAAAAAGTTAAATTTATATTTTTTATGGTACCTAAACGTTTTTTATGTATAGAAATATATATAAATAAATTTTTACTCTTATTTCTATACTACTCTCGTGGTAAAGATCTAATAGTAATGTTTTTCGAAAATCAGCAACCATTAAAATAGATTTACTCTCAAAAATATTATTGCTATTTTTATTCATACTAATATCCTCTATAATATCCCCTAACAATTTGTAGCAGCTTCTGATGAACCAACATAACATTTTTTACATTTTCATTCATTATTGAAAATTGTACTAATCATAAATCTTACGCATAAACTTATAAATAAATTTTACACTCTTCTCACAAACATTTCTTATTCGATTTAAACTACTTTGTAAAAGCTAGATTTTGAGAAACGAGACTTTGAAAAGAGAGATTATGTACCGCTTCTATATAAATATTCCAGAAAAGAAGAAGTCCTTATTTCGTAACCAACTCTAAAATCCTTTTTAATTTAGCATCTTGCAATTTTTGGGAAATTTTTTCATTGTACCTAAAATGTAGAAAATAAAAATATTGATTGTAGATCTTTTGCCTTTAGGAATGCTAACGATGAATAAAAGTAAATTGCTGGATTAAGGTTAATGTAGAGAATAAAGGAGAAATGCAAAAAATCTGCCATCAATATTTTTTATTTTCTACATTTTAGGGTGCTAGTTTTACTGAAATTTTTTATTATTTAAAAAAAAAATAACAACAGTATGTTCGAATATTATAATAAATTTTTTCATCAGAATGTTAAATCTGAAAAGAACATAAGAAATAGAAAACGATTTTGATCTCCTTGTTCATTGAAGATTAGAACTAAGTTCAAAATAATAAATAGAAATAAATAAGTTTACGCATAATAAGAATTTAATTGATGCACTAGTCACAACAAAAAATTAGCTTAAAACATACGAGCTATAAGCCTATACGTTAAACCAATTGACTGCTTGAACTTTATGACTATTAGTTGAAACTGAAATATAGCACAATATTTTAAGTATGGGACTTTTTTATATTTCTATCTTTAAATCCTTATAATTACTGGCAAAACTTTGGTCAGAATAATCTATTTCTTTTTAACACCACTTACGTCAGTAATTTACATGCACAGCTCAAAAATATTTATGAATTTTTTGAAGTTCCCAAAAAGTAGAAACCTAATTTATTTAAAACCTCATCAAACTGTTTACCTTAACTTACCAAGTTCAATTTTAAAACTTTTAAAGCCAACAATTTAAAAGATATTCAAATTAGTTACAACAAGTGATGAAAAAAACCAAGGGTTTTTAAAAAAGCACATTTTCAAAATAATAAAGTGTTTCATACTGAGTATTTTATCGGAATATGATGTTGAAGCTTCAATGTTAACGTTTAATTTAAGAAATATATACTTTGGTGACTAAGTTACTGTTTACTTGTAAAAACAGTAAAATTTTTAATTTTTAAGTCCTAATAGTCCCTCTATGGGGAAAGTTGCCCAATTTCTCAAGGATCTAATCCACACTAAGTTCAAGGAATTAAATTGTGAATTATACTAAAATTTGGAATTTTACTTAGAATTTTACTATTTAAGCAAAAATGGTTAAAACTGAGGGACACTTTCTTCAATTTAAAGAACCGCTTTTAAATTTAAGAAAATTTTTTAACATATGTTAAAATATAATGTTGGGCCTTTAAATTTTGTATATCACTAAAAAAAAATTTGGACAGGTATTCAAGTTACAGGTGTTTAAAAATAGCAAAATTTCAGTTTTCGAGCCCTTATAGCTGCTAAACAGGGGACGCGACAAAAAAATTTTGTTAACCGACTCCTACTAATTTCTAAGGATCTAACTTATCCTAAAATTTCAAGATCCTAGCTTAAACCGTTTAGAAGATATATGGGGCCAAAAATTTTGCAAAAATTGAGTTTTGCATAATGGTAAATTTTAGTACAGTATGGCAACCCTAAACAGTTTTCTTTTAAAAATTTATAAAGTTTATAAAGCCAGCTATCTTTTGCCGTTTTTAAATTGAAAATACATCTAATAGAACTCTTGTTATAACAATTTGAATATAGGGCTTTTTCCAACTTTGATGGGCTGCAGCTCCGTAACGGGTGGGGCTACAGAAAAAAATTCTTCTAAGAAATTATTTTTTTTGTAATACTTACTCTTGGTTAAAATTTCTTTTCTCTATTTCAAACGATGTAAAAGTTTTTGTAAACATACGGACAGATGGACAGACGGACAGACGGACAGACGGACGGACGGACAGAGTGAAACTATATAGGCACATTTTTACAAAATTTTTTGAAAATGTGCTAAAAATTAGGACCCCTACCATAACAAGAGCATGATTTCAAGCAATACCAATACAATATCTACAAAATGGGTCAAAATTACTTTTGATGCCTTTAAAAATCTAGCTTTTCAAATATCATGCTGGCAGAAAAATCGACAAGCAGAACAACTAATTATCTGATTTCATTTTTATACCCGTGCATACATATATGAACATCGGGTATATTAAAATTACTCCTCCGTTTGTAACGCATCGATCTAGACGAGCTAGATATAGTGTCAAGGGTACGTATCGGCTCAGAATCGAAAAATTAGTCGATCTAGCTATGTGTGTTTGTCCGTCCGTCCGTCCGTGTGTCAGCACGATAACTCAAAAACTAAAAGGGCGAGAGTCTTGAATTTCACAAAAAGTAATTTTTAGACAATTTCTAGGTTCCCTATTGATTTTGGTTAAAATCGGACCAAGGCTTCGGGGAGCTGCCATACAACTTTTTTGCACCAATATGAATTTCTTCAAAACTATTTATACTACGGGGATGAAAATTACACACGGTTAGTTTTATAATGACTCCGGCACTTATATGAAGTTTCAAAATGTTAGGGCCCCATTTTCGGGGAGCTGCCATACAACTTCCTTGCACCAATATGAATTTCTTCAAAACTAATTATACTACGCGGATGAAAATTACACCCATTTTCGGGGGGCTGCCATACAACTTTTTTGCACAAATATGAATTTCTTCAAAACTAATTATATTACGAGGCTGAAAATTACACACGGTTAGTTATATAATGAATCGAGCACTTATATGATGTTTCAAAATGTTAGGGCCCCATTTTCGGGGGGCTGCCATACAAAGTTTTCGATTCAATAACTTTGAATCTAATGAAGCTACAAGGTTAAAATTAAAATTGGGCAGATAAATTAATAGGGCAAGTTACTTGGCAAAGTTGGACATCACTCGGACCTTCGGACTTTTAGGGTGGGTCAATTTTTTTTTTTTTTGTTTTTTTTTTTTTTTATTTTTTTTTTTTTAAGCAAAGTTATGGGACAATGAATGAAAATTTTTTTTTTGTTTTGTGTTTTTTTTTTTTTTGTTAATTTTTTTTTTTTTTTTGTTAATTTTTTTTTTTTTTTTTTACGTCAAAATTATGGAGTAATGAGTTAAATGTATAAGGGAAGTAAATTACGGTTTATTTTATACACCATAGTAGGTATGCACGGGTATCTAAAAGTTGACAAGGGCAACTATAATCTTCCTCGTTTTCATTACAATCTAATTTTAATAAACATTTAATTGTCCGGATTAGTATAAAACTAGAACACATATTATCTTTAATTTAGTAGCTTTCAGACAGCATTTGAAAACTAATGCCTATACATAGACAAATATTTTAATTATATAAAATGATTTTTAATAAGAAATATATTTTTATTTTAATTAACATTTTTGTTGAATGTTTAACAATTACTGAAAGTGCTTCAATACACGGAATTGATGAATTTAATAATCAAGATGTAATCAATTTTGTAAAAGAAATAACCGAAAACGTTGATTCAACAATTAATCCATGTGATGATTTTTCAAAATACGCTTGTGGTCGCATAAAAAATTCAAATAAAATTAATTTGGATTCATATGTGCAAAAGTTTTATTTGGATAATGAACCAAAATCTGGATTTGAGAAGATTGCATATAAACAATATCAAAATTCTGAAATGTTGACAAAAAATCCAAAAGATTTTTCAAATTTACCAGACATTTATGAGGAATTGGACTTTTTAAATATTTTAGGAAAATTTCCACTTCAAAGTTCTAATTTGACAAGTAAATCTGTTGCAGAATTAGAAGCAGAATTTTTTACAAGTCTATTAGATAATTTTTTTAATATAAGTCCGGTGCCAACGATTAACAAGATAATAATTATGCCCGGTACACCAGAACCAAAAATTTTTGATATACAAAATATTTTCAAATCATTAAGTAACAATAAAACTGATTTGAAAGAAGTTGAAAGTGCTGCTAATAAAGTTATTGGATTTATAGAAAAAATTATTGTTTTGTATAGAAATCGAAGGAATGAAGTTGATGATAATGGACCAGATTTTCTGGAAGTAGACTCTTTTGATCAACTTAATCAAATTTTACCATCAAAAAATTTTGATTGGAAAAGTTTTACTAATTCTTTAAATAAAATTTTAGATTTTAATAAATACAATGGAAAATACAATTTAGCAATTGATGGAATGAATTTAATGAAAAAAATTCTAGAAGTTATCGATTCAACAGATATTCAAACTATTGTTAATTTTCAAGTGTATCGGTATGCATTGATGTTAAAAAATGAATCTCGTAGGGGTTTATTTAAAGTTTTAAATCGACATATGATATTAAAGAAAATTTGGGATGAAAATTTATCAGATAGAACCACTGAAAGATATCTTAGTTATTTAGATGATTTTGAGGTACTGTTTAAAGTATTTGTGAAACAAATTCCAAATTCAGAAAATGAATTATTGGAAAATGATATTTTTGTTAGAAGAAATATTTTAAAAAATCATAAAAAATTAATAACTGATGAAAATATTAAAGAAATTTATGAAAATTACGATTTGGATAAACCCTACAAAAGTTCAAATCAATTTATAAAAAAAGGAACAATAAAACTTTTAGATGAATATTTTTTAAATAATTCGGATAATCTTAATAGACAATTTCTAGTAAATGATTATGAGAAAGCTATTGAATTAAATATTAAAAATAAACCAAATATTTATTTTTACAATAATATACAATTTAATTTATGGCATAAATATTTCCAAAATAATCATGAAAAATATAATAAGAATGTATTTGAAAGTTGTTTGAAACAAATTAATGTAATTACAGATGAGGAATTGAGTTCGGGATCATCTCACAAATATACTTTTATGCCAAACTTATATGCTGCACTTAAATTAACATTAACGGCCAATAACTCAAATGCAAAAATTGTTTATGAGAATAAAATAATTAATGATTTAATACCAGTTGACAAATTATTTTTCATCAGTATTGCACAACAAACTTGTCTAAATGATGGAATGTCAGAAAACCCATTAATTTTTGAAGCTTTTAAATATTTAGAAGAATTTTCTAAAGCTTTTTCATGTCCAGCTGATTCTAAAATGAGCCAGTATAAAAATAATGTTTGTAATTTAGGATTTTGTTCTAATGAATTTCCATATGATAAAGAACTAATACCATTTAATATTAAAGAATGTTAATTAATTATATTGTATATTTTAAAAAATTAAATTTATTTTTAATTTGATTTTTATAAAATTTGTTCTATCTAAACTAAATCTATCTTAAAACTAAGACATAATCTACTTTCCAGCTATATGCAGAACCACATTGAATATGTCGGTGGGTATTATTATTTAAGAAACGGAGGTGATTTTAGACTGTCGTTGTATAGAAAAACCAGAACACAAAATTCGCTTACGTACAAAGCTGTACAAATTTTTAATGAGGTACCGCAAAATGTTAAGAACGAAAATAGAATTAATATATTTAAAAAACTTATAGTACAGCATATATGTAGAATATAGTTTGTTAAAAATAATTGTAAATTATAAAGTTTGTTGGAAACTAATAAAATAAATCTAAATCTATCTTAAAAACTACAATAATTATAATTATATAAGCATAAAAATATAATTTAGAAATTATTCATTGAAATTATATTTACAATAAATTAAATAAATAAACAATATGTATGCCATAATATTACTAAAACATAAAATCGACTTTTCTATGTTGGTTAAAAATTAATTACCTGATAAGACTCTATTGTGGGGTTTTTCTTTATTCATTGTTTATCCCACAATAAAATCTAAACATATTCAACTAGCACATTTATTTGCGTGGGGCAATCAATGCAGTTACCGAGCCCAGCTTACAGGAGAAATTTTCCTTATTATGTTGTAATAAACATGTACTGATAGATGATATACTCGTGTCAAAATAATAGGAATAAGTTTATTGGAGAGGAGAAATTGTTAACATGTATTACAAAAGTAAAAGCAAATCAATACATTAATATTCAATCACTGCTTGTTATATTATCTGGCAATAACGTTAAGAGAGAAAAATTTTCATTTTATTTTTAAACAGGCACACACATTGAAAAGTTTTTATTTAATCTGAGTATTTTTTACCGCCCTTCTATTTTTTCATATAGTTCAAATTAGAAAAAATAACCTTTCTTATAAAAAGAGGATAATTTGGATTTTTATCTTGCGACTGTAAAAGAAAAATATGGACCAATTTTTACTTTTAATTTATAAATTAAGCTATAAAGCGAACCCTTATTAAAGAGAGTGATCCCATCTCCGTTAACATGCTGTCGCATAATAAAGGCGATAACCCAATACTGCCATGACCCTAGCATCACTGACATTTAAGTAGCCGCAGAAGCAACGCTACAGTAGAGCAACTTTTTACTTTTACTCGCGTTGACATTAAATTTTTTTGTTTTTTTATAAAATTTTCTACTTTTGCTCGCTTTGACATTAAATTACTTTGTTTTAAAATTTTTTTTTAATATTAGAAACTTTTATGTTAATTTTATAATTTATTCAATTTGAAGGATGGACAATTAAAAAGCAACCCTAGTATTTCATTTTTCTTTTGTTTTAAAAATATAAATGTGTACTAAAGTAATAGTATAAAGTTATTAAGCTTGTTGCCCATGACCATATTACTAATACATACTAATAATTGGAATAATATCAAACACTTAAAACCATATTCTAAACATATATGTATATGCATTTGTAATAAATCTAATACAAAATGCCTTTAATCACAGCAAATCATCAAGGTCAGAAAGTGTTTTTTAAATGACTTTTGACATTGGTCCAGATTTCATTAATTGATTTTAGAATTCATTTTCGGAAAACAAAATTGGAGATAAGATTTTGTAAACATTTATTGAGAATCATTTAAAAATACATTCATGGTAATTTTATTAGCCACATTTTGAATTTGTCGTAAAGATAATGGAAATCAATTCGAAAACGATTTTAAGTTTAGTATTATTGTGAATTTTTTTTATTATTGTGAATGAGTTTATTGATATAATTTGAAATACAATTGCTATTTTACTTCTGAATTGAATAAAAGTGATTTAACATGATAAAATATAATCAAATTTGTGGTTTTTGTAATTAAAACATGAAAGATTTGAAAAATTATCAACTGCAAAATGGAGGATCAACTTTCTCTTTAGAGGACCGAAACGATTTTAAGGTATACATAAATATAATTAACTTTCCGAAATTAGATTTTATTCGGAGATTAACAAAATCGGTAGCATATATATTTAAACAATGCTGAGGTCCTTAATTAGACGGAATCATAAGTATGTTTCTTAACAAACTAATGCTTTCACTACTTTGGAAAATATTAATTTATCATATGGTAAATAGTGTATTACAGCTAGCAGTCTTCAAAATTTATTGGGTAAGTAAACTATCTATCTATATATGTTTGTTACGAATGTTTGTTTGTTTGTGGCTTATAGGCTCCTAAATTATTTCTGGGCTTACCATTTTGTGCTAACATTCAAGTTGAGGCTGTGACGGAAGTATTTAAACTTATTTTTTTGAAAATAAAAATGGTTAGACCGATTTACTTCAAATTTTGTAAACGTGTGGCTCTTAAACAATAGAGTTGACTCTTTTAACACATTTGGATGTTAAGTTTTAATTCAAAAGAAAGTCTCATAAGTTAAGCTCTTTTAAACTATTGCAGCAGTATTTAACAATAATATCATTTTTGTTAAATAGATATAAAATAACATTTTTCAATAACATCAACTTCAAATAAAAACTCACTGATAGTAGGCATCCGATGCATCCGGTATTAGCCAATTGTTAATATAGTAATTCTTCTTATAGAATCTTATAGTTCTTCTTCTGCTTCTTATTTACAGCTGGATGCCAGTGTATTAATCTTATCGAATATTGGCAACAGCGTGTATAAACTCCATTGCGTTTTTAGTTTCATAAATCAATTTTTCTATATTGTAGACAAGCTATTATGCCTACGGTCTGTGCATTGTTTAATTGTTAATTACTTTCCAAATCTCTTTTTTTAATTCTATAATAACTTTTCAACAGTAAATTGTATATCAGATCAAAATTTGTTCCCGAAGATACATGACCAATACAGGTTACTCTGGCTTAATAAATTCCAGTTAAGAATTAGAGAAATTGAGAGAAAGTACTAAAGTTTTATTTTAAATTCTATATTCTATTGTTATTATTTTGTCTTTAGAATTGTTGATGTTAACTTAATATTAATAAGGTTTAACTCTCTAAGTTATTAACACACAAATTAATTCTTTTAATATGTTTTATATCACCTTCATAATAACTATTTGTTTATATTTTTCTTAAATTGTGTCAAACACCCTCTCAATGTTGCTTTAAATTAATTTAAATTTAAATTCTGACTATTAAAAAATTCTTAGATTGTTCATATTAATGTTATTTAATAAGAAATAATATCTTAAGATATAGTTTTGTTTACTTCATTCTAACTGTTGTTTGTTTTGTGATTTTTTATTGTCAAAATTTTCAATTTCTTTTGTTTTTTTATAGATGTTTTCTTATGAGTTTATGAGTTCTTTTTCCTTTATTCAATTTTTAATAAAAAAAATAGAAATTTTTTTCGAGATTGATTTTAATTAACATAATAATGAGTTATATATATAATATTTAAAATTATAATAATAATAATATTAAAAAAAGAACAATGTGCCAAAAAAAGTTTTATTCAATTTGCATATCAGCTTTATAATAGGTTTTAAATTGACAATATTATTTTAATTGAAATAGAATATTGAATAGAAATCAAATATTATAAAAGAATTAAAAAAAATTTGTTAAAGTATTTATATTTTTTATTATATAGTTTTTGATTTTTTTATTAGTTTTGAAAAAATGTTCGTAATATTCAAAATAAAACAAATGTCAGCTTAAAAATCTCTAAAATTTATAAATAAATTCAGATTTTATGGAAAATTTCGAATTTTAAATACATTTATTTATATTAGTAGTGTCGGAAAGCGCTAAAGGCCGAACTATGAGGCTGATTTTTCCACTTACACTGTTATTTATATTTATTTATAAAAAAATAAATGAGCCGCGACCGGCTATATTATGACCGAATAAGCTGATTAATGGTGATACGGATATGATGATACGGTGACTGATTTAACAAAATATCGTAAAGTATTCTCTAGTCGCGGGTGCATTAAAATAAATTCTCTATTTATAATCCATCAAATTGGTGAAATAGTTATTCGAACTCAAAAACTAAAAAAACTAAAACTCTGGAATTCTCCAAAAGTTTATTGAAAATTGATTAATTTTTTAGTTGAACTAGGATAAAGCCGGCTGCTACGTTGAATTTTAAGAATTATAACTTTAAAGCTCTCCTAATTATAAGTTAATCATTTTGATTATAGTAGTTTCCGTTTAATATCACTAAAATTGTTTATTCTAACAAATACCGACTAGTATTTCATCTACGACATGCAGATTTCTTTAGTGCTAGTACTCGATTAACAAAATCTTATGACAAAATCACAAAATTTATAATTAATTAAAATAAAAAATTACAGTAGGTAATATATTTATAATAAAAATATAGTAGTAAATATTTTAAAAACGAAAAGATTCACATTTTAAGACCAGGTGTTGATTAGAAAGAAGACTATACTGAAAAATATACAACTTATCAAATTAGACATTAACGGCACAAAATAAGCATGCGCTAGATAATTAAAAAAATAAGCAGTTAGTTTAAGTTTGTTCTATAAATTTAAGTAAATTAAAATACCCAATACCTTGATCTCTATATTTAAAATGTATATAATTTTCGATACTTTCTTAAAATTAGATGTTGCAGAGCTTTAGTGCTGAAAAGCTTTATTAAAACCTATTATTAAATTAAGTCTTCATTATAGCTTAGATCGACTCTTCATTATTTAGTGATAAAGCTGATCTTTAAAAATAAAAACTTTTATCATAATTTAAACATATATCAAATATTATATTGTATAGATATATTTAATAATAATATAATATCAGTAATTTTAATATTTATTTTATTCTTTTTAGAATGTACTTATTTGGGAGGTCGCTTCATCATTGTTTTATAAGAGATCAGTGGAATCAAAGGAATTAGTAATAAAGAAGATGAACTACACTTTGCATACTGTGGGTCAATTCAGTGCAAACGGTCTTTTTGTCATCTGTCAAAATATTTATTTGGAATGATTGTTTAAAAAATAACGAGAAAGGGTGTTAGAGTAGACTGTGTCAACTATGGGATACCCGGTTATACGGATTATAAAGCTGTAAGTAAGTTTAAAATTTTGCCAAAAGCAATTAACCGGATGATATAATGTATATGTTACGGTCATACGGGTATCCCAGAGTTGACACAGTCTACTCTACTACACTCTTCCTCGTCAATATTGTAAAATTAATATTGATTACAATATTATTGAAACCATAAAACAAGGTTTAATAAGGGCCAATTATATTTTTCTCTATTAAAATTACGAACTTTGTATTAAATTTTATTATAGATATTCTAACTTTATAATATGTAAAACTAGTAATGCGTGCTTCCATTGCAAGCATTCAAGCATTTGATTTTATCAGATAACTTTTTAAATAAAATCATTTTATCATTGACGCTTATAGTAAAGGCCTAAAAAAATATCTCAGACTCCAAGCACTCCCAAACAAAAATTGTAGAGCTCGCGAAGATCTTTTTAATGATACCTCATATGAAGACATTTGGATATAATTAATGATAAAGGTCTAAAAGAGTTCTTTTAAAATTGAAAAGTTCAAAATTCAAATGTTGATTTTTCTGAATGGTGAACTCTACAAATGACTTTTTCCGCAAGTCTCTAACACATCTAGAAGTTCTTCAACTTTTTGATACGAAGACAGTGAGTGAGTGGTTTTATGCATTTGTTAGAAGGAGCTTTAAATATAATTCAATATGATTCTTTTGTCGGAAGAATGTATGTACGTTAAACCAACATTCAAAGCTATAAAATCCACGTGAAAAAGATTATACTTTAAATTATATATATATATATATATATATATATATATATAATACATATATATATAATATATATATATGTATAGTAATTTGGTAATTAAATATATTTGATGACTAAGTAACTAAATTAAGTTGAATTAACTATTAAATTAGTATTTGATTAAATTAATTGGTTGTTTGGATTTAAGTTTCGATTATGAAATAGTTAGTTTACTTTTTTAATTACTGCAACTGTAGGACAACAGCGAATAGTGACAGAAGTTATTTTTAAGAAATTAATGAAAGAAAAAAATAGAAGATATGATACAAAATTAGAAATAGGTTCTTAAAAAACTTAATTAAAATAAAATTAAAGCAAAATATTAATTATTATACATTGCAAATTTTTTTATTAAAATAAGTAGGAAATTATTATTAAGAATAATATAAATATTATATGCTTATATTAAAATATAATTAATTATTATTAAAAATAAAAAAGGATCATAAAATAGTAAAAACTTTGTAATGATTTTGGTGACAATAGTTTAGTTTCTTATAACAGGTCAATGTTATGGTTAGATTTCTAACGTTATATGTTCAATTCATTATTAATTATGAATAAGTAGCTGTTGACCCCTCACAGAATGACGGAAGGTCAATTGAAAGAAAAACTTTTTCTAATTAAGAATTATTTCTAATTTCATTATATACACAAAAAAAAAACAAATGACTTATATAAATTCTTATTGTACCTTAATAATTTGATGATGAATAAGTTAAGTAGTCTACCTTTTGTATGTTTTGAATTTTTTTTTTTTTTTTTATTATTCACAGGTTCAAAAAAGTGCTTAGCACTTGTGGCGAACCCCTTTATTTTTATTACAATAGTTAACACTTAACACTAGGCAACAAAATTATATTAATAATAATAAGTTCGTATATTATTATATAAAAATTTTAATTAGGTAAAATATTTTTTTTTAAGTTATAAAATACACAATTGGATTAGATAGTCATAAGAAATTTTCTTACTAAGCGTTTAAATACGACCATAGAATCGGTGGATCTCAAATATAGAGGCAAATTGTTGTAATAAGTAACAGCTGAAAAAATTATTGAGTTCGGAGCGAAATTTAAAATTGACAAATTGTTTCTTCCCCTGGTATTATAGTTATGAACCTCACAAACCTTAGAAAGTTGTACCCCAGATTTAATTTTATCGTGAACCAATTTATAACATAGTATACATAATTCGTAGACCTTTAATTTATCAACAGATAACAATTTTTCACTGTAAAGTGTGTTGGATGGGGTTAAAAGAGGTAAACGGTTTATTGCCTTTAATGCCTTATTTTGCAAAACTTGTATTTCATGTAATTTATATGCGGGAGAAGTCGACCATATTGAATTTAGATAAATAAACTGGGAATGTATATGTGCGAAATATATATTGTATAGAGTCGATTTTGGAAGAATGTAGCGTTGTCTATATAAAGCTGCTACATACGGAATAGTTTTATTTTTAACATGGTCAATGTGATAAGTCCATTTCAAATTTTTGTCTATATATAGACCGAGATACTTAATAAGATCAGTTCCCTGAAGGATTTCACCATTCACAATTATTTTGAAATTATTTGGCACAGGTTTTTTCAACACCATGTATTTGATAAAATGTTAGGATCGTCAGTTCAAATCCCTTCTTTGTAAAATGTTTTTTAATTTTAATTAATATTTTTTTTTATTTAATTATGCACTTATTTAAATTATTAAAATTAAATTCGATAAATTACTTTTTTAATAAAACATTTGAAAATTTTTTATAGATTTATTTTGTTTCAATAATTATCTGTTTCTCCATGTATTAACTTTTTGTATACATATTTTTAAAAAATGTTGCTAAGCTATGTATATTGTTTCACAAACTTTGTTTAGATTAAAATCGAAATACTTGTTTGTTGCCAACATTTTACAATGTACCTACTCAGCACGCATAATCATGTACCTATTTATATGGCCATAAAATTATATTAAATAAATGTTGAATTTTGAATTGAGTTTTGCATTATTAAATGTAAATTACAAATTTAATTTTTTAATTTTTTTTATTATACCTAATTAAGTTAAAAAAAAATATATTTTGTTTGATTTCTATAGTGCATTTCATTTGGTGCATTTGAAAACTTTATTTCAGAGATGGGCAAACTTTGAAATTCCTTTGTTTATATTGCTTGCTTTATTTGTATTTCGAAGCAAATCAAGCAACGCAACAAAGCGTACATTGGGCCTTCGCCGTTATTTCAAATTTTCACTGAAAATAATGAAGACTTACTAAATTTTTTCCTAAAAACCCTTAGGTTTTTCTGTTACATGTTAAATATTGCAGTTAAAAAGTATAAAATTTGATCATTAATTTAGTATTAATATAATGTTACAGATTTTAACTATACATAATAAACAATTTGTCATAAATCAATAATTATTACCAAAACTATAAGTTATCACTTAAATTTAATTTGAAGAAATAAATAAGATAATTTAATCTTTATTATACCTACGAAAATTAAAGTTTTATTCTAACTTCCATTTCGAAAAAAAAATTCAATAAAGTTAAAAGTGTGTAAAACACGAGAAATTGAATTTAAAAGATTAGAAATTAATTTAATGAAAAAGATTAGAAATTAATTTAATGAAAAGATATATGTATATAATCTGTATTAAAATAAACTATTAATATAATATTGAAATTGTTTACTATAACTTTCTTCTTTCTTTTATTAAACAATATAATGTTTAACTCATAAATAAATGTTATGATGTTTTTGTATAGATCAAATTGTACAGAAATTGACATTAAAAAAATTAATACATATATACATATATATATGTATATATAACTATATTGTAAAAAAAAAAAGAAAATTAATTAAATTGTGATTTGATACAAAACTATAAAGCTTATGTAGTAAAGTTTAGTAATTTTGAAAACATCTATAAAATAAATGAGATTTTAATCTTAATTTCTTAAAAATGGTCTCATTGTAAACTATTTATTTATTTTTTGTAGAAATATTTTCATTGTAAAACGGTAGCTATTAGTGAACAAAAAACTAAAAAAAAAAAATTAGAAATTTATCAAATTATTTAGAAGAAACCAAATACTGAGCTTGTATACGAGTACTTTCTCCAAAGTGATTTTATTTTTTTTTTAAAAGAATGTGGTGAGTATTTGTTTAAAATTTGTTTTATATTCCTTTTTTAAACTATTTTTTTTATGAAGCAATAATTATTTTAAATTTTTTTTTTGCATTTTTTATGTTTTGTATTTTTTCTTCAACTTTTATTAAAAATTGTAAAGCTATTTGTATTTAAAATAATTACCATACCATTTCACTTTTTCTTAATATTGGAAAAACCAATTGAAACTTAACCTCAATTAATCACCAAATTTTTAATTTATGAGAATGTCCAAATTTTTTTTGGGTATGTTGTTTTCCTTCCTACTCCACTTCTATTCAAAGCTTTTTCTACTATTTCGTTCCAGGATATTTCGCATCTATCTAATTTACCCAGCACCTTCTTCAAGTTGTCCTTGATATACCTTTTGACCTGGATCAGCCTAGAAGATTCTAGTTCAGCACCACTTTACTTATGCATTCCCCATTTTTCCCTAGTTTATAGCCAATGCACACTCATCGTTTTCACTATTGGCTCTTTGTTTGTTATTGTCAAAAAGCCTACATTTCTTATTCTGTTCGGACAATATATTTGCCATATAATTCGAAGACTATTAATTTATTCTTCATGGAATTAGAGAGCAACCATGATTCGCAGCTATATGTTAAGTGTGTATGTGTAAATCAATAGAAAACTTATATTCAAACTTATATTAAACTTATGTAATATTCTTGATTTTTTATATCTTTTAAATAAATTTAGTTAGGAGCTTGAAATTTGAGAGGGGTTAGATCTTAAAAATAAGCAAAGTTTTTTTTTAAATTCTAAGAAAGTGTCAATTTTTTATAACTTGTCTTATATAATAAAATTTCAACAAAAATTCTAAGAAATTATTATATACTATTTTCCAATATACATTTTTCCCTAAACGTATTATGGAACATTGTTTAATTTTTAAAATGTGCTTTTTTAAAAACCCCTTATAAAAACTCCATTTTTTATTATTATTGACATTGAACTATTTTTCATATACATTCACTTTTATATATATACATAGATATTAGGTATATAAGTAAACTGCAAAAACTAACAACCTTTTATTCCATACTTTTCTATATAATGTTATTTAATTTATAAACTAAGAAAGTTAACAAAACGCAGCACATTTTTTAAATTTTATAACGCCATTAAAAATAAAATTCAATTAAAAATCGAAATTCCAAAACAAATATTAAGTTTTTTAATTTCTGTCACGCCCCCAATCAAATGAACATTTCTCATATAGATTACCTACAGTTAAATCAATACTAAATTGATTCTTCATTGAAAGGTTACAATCGACAAATTTATTATATAGATCAAATATAAAAGAATAAAAATATTCAAAATTAGTCTGCAGACGCAGCTAAAGATAAGCTTAAAACTAAACCAAATTTGCACCATAAAAATATGTGGTATCGTTTAATATTAGAGATCATTATAATTCCTGTTGCGCCACTAAGTTTCATAGGCCAAAAACAAATTTTTCAATTGGAATTTTTTAAAAATAAAAAATTTTACGACCTAATCTTATTAAATCTTATGTAGGTATGTATGTTAAATATTTATTTTTTTTTGAGGTAACTAAGGTATTTTATATTCATCCTTTCTATGCAGGCTATAAAAATATTATGGTATCCTTTTTCAAAGATATAAATAGAAAACTGATCGCATAAAAGTAAGCGGAATAGTGTTGTAAAAATTTATTTTATTAAATTAGAAAGTGTTTTTTTATAGTAAATTGCTAATTAAATATATAATTATTTATTGTTAGATGGATTTTTTCGGGATGGAAATTTTTTTTATAATTGAATTTTTGCAAACTTTCTTTTATAATATAAGTGAAATTTTAAATTAATTATAGGTAATTAATTCATATAAGTATTCAATCCAAAATAAGAGGAATATAATATAAGTATAATATTCCAAAAATATTTTAATTCTTAAGAGTTGTTGTAATTGAAAAAATTGATAAAACTAAAATTTGACGTTTCAAGAAAAGTTAAGCTTAATGCATTAAAAAACCTAAATAGAGAATCGGCAAGTTCGAATCGTTTGACAAATAACAAGAAAAAATTTGTACATTTTGTAGGCAGGGTGTAAGGCAAATTTTTATTTTGAGTCGTTAATACGATATTGATTTTTCAAATATTTTTACCTTTTATTTAGAACTTAATTATAAACAATTCTTTATCACATGGATGGGTGGCACAGTGGTTAGAGTCCCGACCTTTCATGCGAAAGGCCCGAGTTCGAATCCTAATGAAAGTGAAAAAACTTTTTTGGTTTTCGACTCGACTCAGCCAACATTCGCCATTGGGTTAAAATTAATGGCTTAATGAATAATTAATAATTATAATAAATCTTTAATAAAAAATACTTTAATATAACAATATTAACAAATGCAAAATATAAACAAATAATTTAATTGAATAATATAACTCACAGATACAGAATACCATGTAACTCAAATACAAAATATTACAATATAAACAAAAATAGAATTGCCCTAAATTGAAAATCTAAGACGTTTTTACATGTTATAAGGCCTAGTACTATCTCATGTTTAAATTGTAAGTGGAATTCATTAAGATCAATTCTAATAACACGAATATAATATAACCCCTGTTCCAACATGTACCTATGAAAAAAAATATACAATGTGAAATACACGAGGAATTAAGATTTTTATTTTCAGGCGTAGTTATATTTTATTTTAAATTATGATCCGACGAGGGTCGAGAAGTCGCAATTGGAAAACTTATTTACTTTATATTAAAATAATTTTACAGACTTTCGCAATATTTCTCTAAGTCAGTATATATACACTGGCTAGTATGTAATTGGATTGGATATACCCCAGTACATTTGTTCATTCCCTACGTAGATAAAGGTAGATATACTCAGGTATTTTATATTTACAGAAGTATATAGGGTTAAGTTCCCTATAATCGAACACTTAACGATACTTGCGACTTTAGTTAATCATAAATAAGGTGTATTTTGACCGAATAACTATTTTTATATATCAATCGAAAGTAAATTTAATAACCTTTCGAACTAATTAAATTAAATTAAATTATACCAATTATTAATAATTTTATTTAAAAATTACTAAAAAAACGCAAATTTGCCTATAATCGAACACCAGTTGCCTATTTTCGAAAACAGATATTCCTTTGTTCGAACACAAATTTTTTTAAGAATTACTATTAAAAATACCATGTTTTCATTTTAAAAATTGTTTTTTCTTATGAATTCAAACTTTATAAATTCAAAGAGTAAATAACTTAATTTAATTTAAAAAAATGGTTAGAAAAATCGGTCAGGCTAAAACCCCGCTAATTTAATTATTTCTAGATTTGGCTTCCAAAACTAGAATCAAAAATTAAGATTAAAGAGTCGGCAAATAATATAATATAATTAATATATGCAATGCAATTCCAAAATCTCTCTGAATTTTTAATATATTAGCATCAAAGCATTTAATGTAATGGGGCTCTCGCTCTCCAAACCCGAGAAAACTAATTATTTGAAGCCAGATTTAGTACCCAATTTTAAAACCCCTCCAATTTCTCTTCATACATAATAAGTCAACAACAAATTAATTAAATAGTTTTTTTAATTTTTTCGCGAAATTTTTAAGAAATATTGCAAGAAAACGAGATTTCGCTCCAGCTCCCGCTAAAAGCCACATTTAGTCAAATTCATAAGTTATTCTACAATTAATTTTTCTTCGCTCTGAGTGAGAACTCTAGAATAGCCCATTTTCATTTTCTTAAATGCTTTTATCATAGGAATTTTGTTATGCAGAGTTGTTACCAGAATACGAAAGAGTTTACTGGCGTCCCTAACGTTCGTAGACCCTTCCCTGATTTTACCGAAAGCTGCCTTCAAAAAATCGTCGCTATATTGCTGATACATTTTCATTTTGTCTAAAAAATTAATGTGTAACAACTTAAAATCTGAAGAAAACATTGTGTTCGAATAAGGGAATCTAAAACTAATTTGAATTGCCTAAATTCGAACACTGTGTTCGAAATAAGAAATTTGTGTATTTACAGGTCAAAAACATACAGAAATTTTTAATATTTTTCTTTAATTTTTAAGAAAATTCAATAAATAAATATTCCTTTGCAGATTTCATAAAAAAAACACTATTTCCTGCAACACTTAAAACTCTTTTTTTATTAGCAATTTCAATGAAAAACGCACTGTTCAAAAACCAGTTTCAAGTTTTAGCGATTTGTGAGATAATTAACCTATTTTTTGTTCTGATTTTTTTGTTAAGGGTAGGGGAAACTTCAACAAATAAATTAAAAAAAAAACCGATTTTAAAATAAGTCAAATTTTCTTATTATGCTAGTTTTTTTAAAAAGTGTTCGATTATAGGACATGTTCGAAATTAGGCAACACCACCCTACCTTTATGTACATACACATATACTTAATCATATCTGTTTCGATTTCGATTATTTAAACCATTTTTAATATGCTATAAATAATTATTAAAAATCTAAAATAATATTTGACCTAGTTTGTAATAATAGATTATATTTTCTCTTCTAAAATCTTAAATAAATTCTAAAATTACATAGGTATGTATTTACTATTTAGAAACCTAAACTAATCTGATAATTGGTTTTTTTTTTTACTTTTTCTTAATTTCGAAAAAAAATAATAATTAAGAGATTAACCGACAAACGAAGACAAAAACATCTTAATTTTAACTCTAAAATTTATAATTCTATTTCATTTAGTTATTATTTTTTTGTTTTTTTTTTATTTCTTAAATTTTTTCTAACACTTTATTTTCACCTACTCGTACTATTTTTAATGTTAATTCTAATGAAACTATGTCTATATATTGAAAATGTACATACACTATATTAATACATAAAACAATTTAATGACACCAAAAATTAATGACACTTCCAAAAAAGTACAAAAAAAACAAACATCACATTTTTTTTTTTAAACATCTTCATTTGACACAATTTTTTGACAGCATAACATAAGACAAAAAAAAAACACTATTAATGCTGCAATTTAATTGCGTTTATTGTTAAACTAACAGTTCCATTTTGTGTTTTCAAACTTCTCCGCTACAATTTTCTTATCTATTTTTATTTTATTCTATTTTTTATTTGATTTTTATTTAATTTATTACATTTGAAATTATAGCTGGTAGTTGTTATTTTTTTCATAAGTTTGGCGAGACTTTTTATCTGTTGTATAAGATGAAATATGTCCGTTATTTGATAAAATAGTTAAGAATAAAAATTTTGTAATTACTAGGTATACAATATATACACACATACATATAAGTTTATTCTATGATTTTCCATTGAAAAGAGATTTTCAAAACTATAATAGGTACCTATTTAAACATATGTTTGTGTGGTGTGTACATTTTAATAGCAGCTTTTAAAATAACTTTAGGTATATGAAAAGCAATTAAAAAACCTAAATTAAAAAATAAAATCTTAAGATAACCTAGATATTACAACATTTATTGATTTACCGTTTACCAAAAAATCAAAAAAAAAAAAAAATAAAATTAAGAAAACTACATCTTCTTTTCAAAATTTTATAATAACTAAAAAAAAAAAGAAAAACAAAAATAAAACAATTAATTAAAACTTTTATAAAAAACAACACTTACAAAATCTTATACAAATACGAAAGCTCTTTAATGTTCGTTTACTAAACAACAATTTTTACACGAACAAAAGTCTCACAAAAAAAAAACTTCATTCACATTTTTGAAGATTACATCAAAATGCAACTTGATGACTTTTCAAAGAATTCTTTGTTGTTGTTTTTTTTGTTTATGGCACAATAATTATTTGTCAAAAAAAAAAAAAAAAATTACAGCTAGAAATAAATGAAAAAGTAAAAAAAACGTGACAGTTATTTATATTTTATAACACAAGAATGCATTAGAAGAAAACAACAACAAAAACAACGTCAAATTAAAGAAAAACGATTGTCAATAAAGAATCGATTAAAATGAATACTTTTCGTTTCTAATCTATAAAATTGTATCAAGTGTTTTTGTTTTTTTTAGACTTTTTTTTTTATTATTAAATTCATGAGGCGCATATGAACCAACTTAAGATCTATAAAATTTTCTAGTCATTTATATTTCGTCGATTATTGTATTTTAGGTTAAGTTTATACATACACATTACTCACACGTGTAAATATTCTTAAATTTTTTGATTATTTCGATTTAAAATTTTATTTGCAGATTAAAATTATTTTGACATTAATTAAATCAATTGTATAATAAAGTAGGTAGACATTTGTGTAAGTTATTATATAAGTGATTTTATTTTGTTAAAAATTTACAATTTTTTACATTAAAACTGTCTACAGTTAGAAAAAGCATTATATTTTTTATTTTATTATTTAGTCGATATTTTAATATATTTTTGAGTTTTTTAAGCCAAATGAAGTCTATTAAAAACAAAATCCAGCAATTATACAAATTATTTAATCTTTAAAATGTATTTTCTAATCAAGTTTTATAATTTCTATAATATAAATTAAGATTTAAACAATATAAATTAAGTTTAAGATGTATTTTGAATTCTGTCAAATTACACTTAGTAAATAAAATATTTTGTATTATTATTAATATATAATGTATTTTGTATAATATTAAGTGTATACTAGGGAGAAAGTTTGTCGTACGACAGGTGTAAGTGTCAAAATAAAATTTTGTTTTTCTGAATCAATAAGAATAAATAATAATCCTAAGTGAAAAAAAACATTTTGTTTAATGAATTTAATCGCATTTACAAAACAAATATCTAAATAAAACCTGATCTGGATTTGAATTAAACTCTACAACCTAATAATGAATAAATTTCGTAATTCCCGTTCTAACCATCCCACCACTGGGTAACGAATAAAGAAATAGTTAGTTACGTGTATAAATAACAGTTAACATAACATAGGGCACGCTAATCAGCAGCAGCAGTTTGTTATACCCGTATGACTATATAGTCCAAGGGTATAAAAAATTTGCCATTACGTTTGTAACGCAGAGAAGGAGGAGGGGTAGATATAGACTCAAGTGTATGGATCGGATCAGAATCGAAAAATAAATCGATTTAGCTATGTATGTCCGTCCGTCATCATGATAACTCAAAAACTAAAGGAGTTAGGATCTTGGAATTTTCACAAATTCGTTTTTATGCAAAAACCGGAAGCCCTATTTAAATCCAACCATTTTGGTCCACGGGTTCGAGTACCTGCCATACAACTTCTAATTTTATATGAGCATTACTCTATACCTATGGAAGCTGCGTGTCTGAAATTTTGCCAAAAGTAGTTAGTATAATGGCCAAAGTTACTGCAAAATTTGGTTAGTCTACTGCAGAGGGTTCGAGTAGCTGCCATACAACTCCTTCTTTTATGTGAGCTTTACACTAGCCCTGATGAAGCTAGGTGTCTGAAATTTTGCAAAAAATAGTTTAGTATAATGGTCAAAGTTACTGCAAAATTTGGTTGGTCTATTGCAGAGGGTTCGAGTAGCTGCCATACAACTCCTTCTTTTATATGAGGATTAAACTACACCAAATGAAGCTGGGTGTCTGAAATTTTGCCAAAAATAGTTTAGTGTAATGGCCAAAGTTACTGCAAAATTTGGTTGGTTTACTGCGAAGGGTTCGAGTAGCTGCCATACAACTCCTTCTTTTATATGAGCATTACTCTACACCTAATAAAGCTGAATGTTTGAAATTTTGCCAAAAGTAATTAACCGGATGATATAATGTATATGTTACGGTCATACGGGTATCCCAGAGTTGACACAGTCTACTCTACTACACTCTTCCTCGTCTTTTATTATATTTAGATTTTTATTCCTTTTCCAAAGGAATTTTCTGTTGGAAGTATGAAGGAATTCTGCAAGCAATATAAGGTAAACTTCAGTTTCGTTAATTATTATACTTACTAAAACGGTGTTCCCTCGGCTGTAGTTAATGAATTAGATTATGAATACAGAAATGCTAAACTTTGTTCGCTTTCCATTATCTTACACAAGAGGAAGCTTTATATTATTTTATAAAACTTTGAATCCGAGATATTTGGAATAAAAAGTCGGAGTCTTAATCACTACCCCATTGGTCAGATATCTATACATTATATGCGAATAGATATCTGACCAATGGCCCAAAAATTTTATCATGGTTTTTAAAAACTTTTCCAATAGAAAAAACTTTGCAAATCCCATGCTTTGCATAAACATAGCTATAATTTTTATCACATTTTGAGTTTTTGCCAAAATATTTAATATTAATCTTCATTTAATATCTACAAAAATCTAAAAATAATAATTTAAATCTATACATATTAATAAAATTAAGAAATTTATTAATGCATATAGATTACTATTTAAATATGTCCTTAACTTTACATCAATTTAGTTTTATTAAAAAATGTTAAATTATAATATAAGAAAAGAGAAAGAACCATTAATATTGGTAATAAATAACTATAATAAGTACCAAAAATACAATTTATAAAATGTAGATGCGGTAATAAAATTTTGAAAAGTGTAAAAAAACTGATTGAAACATTTGAATATGAGAACACTGAAGGATGTTTAGTTAATATTTTAGTTGTATATATAATATATTATTTATTTAATGTATTTCTACGATTATAGGTTAATTACATAAATCTATCACTATGACAATATCGGGTTAAATAACTAGGTTTATGGCATTATTTAACAGCACATTAATTCAAAACACATAATAAAATCTAATTAGTAATATATGTTAATTTTTATTATTTTAAAAATATAGTACTTAGTTAATTTTTTCAGAAAAATATATTATAAATGTAAATAAGAAAAATACATAATTAATATTTCATATAAAAACGAGGAAGAGTGTAGAGTAGACTATATCAAATCCTGGTTCGAGTATCCATAGCAACATCATAAGAATTATAGTAAAATTGATTAGAAATCATTATGATAAAGCACAGAACACCAGAAAATAGTTTGATATCACATATATTTTATCACAATGGGGAGTACATTAAAAAGACTTTGTTTACCTGCTTAGTCAAAAATGGTTATAACACTATAACAGACGGGCTACATGTAAGGTCATAGAATATAACCCGGGCAATATAAACTAATCTAAAAGACAGTATGTTTATTTCGTACATAGATAATTTATAAAAAATTAAACCATTGGTGGTTGAAAAACTCCTTTAATTTGCACTAAGTAGTTTATACAAGATGTTTTAACCAGGTTAAGTATTTTTAATTAAATTAAGTTGGTTTGGTTTTTTTAGCACCCCCAAATTTTTTACAAAAACTATACAATAATAACATTGTAAAATTGAATAATTTAAATAGTGATTAAATACTAGGATTTAAATGTATGTATGTTAATGTATATTAACATAAAAATTATATGACTAGTTTAAATGTTAATCAAAACTATATTATAAGCTGTTTTCATTTAACTTTTCTAGGCTAAGATAGTTTAAGAGTTAAAGAGAATTATAAATTTAAATTAAAAAAAAAAAATAAGTATCTATAACAATAGATCATCCGACTAATACCAGTTAATTTTTTTTTAACAAAATTTCAAATACACGCAAAATAAGTTCAAAACATAAGTTGCATAAAAACTATTCGAACTTCTTGTTCTAGACTTACTATATTTTGGATAGTCGTTGGCCATAAATTTTAACGATTTTTAACAAAAATATAAATATAATAAAAATAGGGCCTAATTTAATTTATATAGTCATAATTTAGTTTCTCATTGTAGTTATTTTTTAAAACCTTTAATAATTTAAACAAGTGATGAAAAAAAACCAAGGGTTTTTAAAAAAGCACATTTTCAAAATTATATTGTATTACATACTGAGTTTAACTTTGGAAATATTTACTTGGAAATAGTAACTGCTTACTTATTTACTGCTAACAGTAAAGTTTTTATTTTAAAGTTGTTATTGCCCTTCAATAGAGAAGGTTGCCAAGTTTCTCAAGGATCTAACTTCATCTTACTTCCCACCACCCCTCCCCTCCCCCTCCATTTTATTAGGTTCTAGGAATTAAATTGTGAATAAAAATTTGGAATTTTACTTAGAATTATAAAATCTAAGCAAAAATAGGTAAAACTGAGAGACACTTTCTTCAATTTAAAGAACCATTTTTAAATTTAAGAAAAACCTTTAACATATGTTAAAATATAATGTTGGACCTTTAAACTTTGTATATTAAAAAAAAAAAGTTACAAGTGCTTAAAAATAGCAAAATTTCAATTTTCGAGCCCTTATAGCTCCTAAACAGGAGACTTGACAAAAAAATTTTGTTAACCGACTCCTACTAATTTCTGAGTATCTAACTTCTCCCAAAATTTCAAGACTCGAGCTTTTACGGTTTAGAAGATATGTCTGACCAAAAATTTTGCAAAAATTGAGTTTTGTGTAATGTTAAATTTTAGTATCGTATGGCAACCCTAAACATTTGTCCTTTAAAAGTTTAGAAATTTTATGAAACCAGCTATCGTTTGCCGTTTTCAGATTGAAAATATATCTAACAGAACTCTTGTTATAACAATTTAAATATAGGGCTTTTTCCAACTTTGAGGGGCTGTAGCCTCGTATCAGGTGGGGCTACAGAAAAAAATTCTTCTACGAAATAATTTTTTTTTGCAAAAACTACCCGTGGTTAAAATTTCTTTACTCTATTTCAAACGGTGTAAAAGTTTTTGTAAACATACGGACGGACGGACGGACAGAGTGACGCTATATAGGCACATTTTTACAAAATTTTTTGAAAATGTGCTAGAAATTGAAAAAAAGTATCAAATAATTTATTTTTTAAATGAATTTATTGTATGTGAATCATCAGTAACTGTTTCTTATTACTTCAATGTTTGAATAAATAAATTTGTAAAATTTTTTAGAATACAAAAATTCAGTCATATTTGACGTTTATTTAAATATTTTAATTTGTGTAAAAAAGAAATGAGTAAAAACAACAGTATTTCAAAATAATGACAAAAGTTCAATTCATTTTCGCATAAGTACGAGTACTTATAATCTTATAACAAATTGTTAGTTTAGGTGATTACTTTAAAATTTGGTTTGTCTTTATGTTTTTTTTTTTTTTTTATTTAATATCTTGAGTACTCATGTTTTTTTTTGTGCTTTTCTGGTATTTTTACCTATAGCCAAAGGCCTGCTTATAGGGCAAAAATGAAAAATTAGGTGACTAGATCGTGATTGAAATTTTATTTTAGTAAATTTTGAAAAGTTTTTTCATATCATTATTCCTACTGTATACTATAAGATCAGAATATTTAATTTTAAGTACTAAATTTTGAAAAAGACCTTGGTAGCAACTCGAAACACAAAAGATGTTTCAAAAATTGTCCTAAAACGAACGAGGTCCGAACGAGATTCCAACCTAAAAATTACTTCAATAACCTTCGGGTGGAGAATTTTTTTTTTATTTCGGTTAATCTAAAAGATTGTTCATATATATATATGTAAGCAAATTATAAATATATGTGGATAAAACAAATATAAAGAGTTGCCATACGGTACTTAAATTTACCGTGTACTTAAATTTACCGTTTAGTGTTTAGAACGATTTTGATTTTTACAAATGTCCAAAAGGATCAATTGCAGTACGTTTCCGAGAGAGTTTATAGAAACTGTTTATTTTTTCAGGACTTTTGGTTATTAAGACCTATTGCTTTGAAATTATAATATAAATTTTCTTAAAATGCTGTAAAAAAATTTAAACAAAGCAAAATTACTTTCAGAAAAAAGTGGGTGAAATAATGTTCTCTTAAATATCAGTATTATGTTCTCGTATGGTACATATTATAAAACAGGGGGGTGAAATAAAATCGAACTTATATTATTACCAAAAACAAAGGAAATAAGAACGAATTAGCAATTCTATCTTATTTCCCGAAATATATTAAGAAACTTAAATAAATGAAAAGTTTTAATCAAAAAAAGTAAAATTATCAATCGCAAACTTGCGTATGAAAATATGGAAATATTCCGAAAATAATGGAAAATACAAAACACATATATTCCTAAAATAAAAGGGAATACCGAACACATCTTCTTAAGAAAGCATTCAAGCTGCCGTCCTAAAGTCCCCGCCGAACAAAACATTGAAACTTTAATTTTTTAAATCCTCTGCTGTTTCTTTTGAAACACATTTTTGGATACTGTCCCCCAATTTTCGGAAATCCAGACTTGAAATTCAATTGTTAAACATAGACAATATTGCTTATTCAAATATGTTAACATTTCGGAAAATGGGGTAACCCAAATTTAAAAACCAACTATAAAATCCCCTCTAGTTTATAAATATTCTGAAATTCTGGTTTTTAAGAATTATGTACAAAATCAGGGTATTTCCCTTTCTCCAGAATATTTATTTCCCTATCTGTTATATGTGATATGTAATTAGAAATATAAGAGTTAAATTTGATTCGATTCCCCTCTTCGATTCGATTTTACTTCACTTACGAGTATGCTAATTTTTAAACCTTTTTTTGGAAATAAGATAGAATTGGTTATTCAACTCTATTTCTACTGTTTTTGGTGATAAAGTTATATAGACTTTAATTCACCCCTCCCCATATAACATTATGAGTATTTTCAAAAAATCATTTAACATACAAACATACCAGTTTATTCTTTGTTTTATTAGATATTATTTTACAATTATATGTTATTTTATTATTTTTAGATTTTTTTTTTTAATTTTTTAATATTTTAAATCTAAAAACAACAGTGATTTTTTGATGAACAGCAGTTAATGAAAGCAAAAACAACAAAAAAACAAAAAAAAAACATTTTTGCGTATGTTTTAAGATAAAATTCCAGAAAAGATTGAGCGCAAAAAAAAAGTTAAAAAAAAAACCTTATAAAAATTCCACAAGGTGTTGGAAGTTATCGCCTAGCTATCAAATCAAAATTTATGTCTGCATTGATTATCCGATTATAACCACTGGTGTGCGTGGTTATATAAAACAAAACACCAAATAAAAATTATTAAAAAAAAATATAAAATAATAATCACCAAAAAAAAACAGAAAAATCAAGCACTAAGATGAAATATTAGAAAATTCACTTACATGTTAAACTAATAAAAAAAAAAAATTAAAAATCAGAGTGTGCTAGCTGTGTTTATTAAGCAATACTAGATACAATAGATAGATAAATAAAAAAAAAGAAAAAGGAAAATTAAAATCTTATATTTTTATGGTCAGTAATCATTTTGATTGGATCATCGCGGTTTTCATCTTCCTCATTTTAAGTTTAACACAATTTTCTATCGAATTGGAGCATGCTTGTCTATGTATGATGTCTGTCTGTCAGACTTTACATCATTATTAGTTACTAGTATAAGTAAATAAAACTAAAGACAAGTAATTAATTGAATTACGAAATATATATTTTGCAGCTGGGAAACATTTACAAAAAAAAATTGTCAGGCCTTTCAGGTTATCAGACACATAAGTCAAAAAATCGATAATATCAAACCTAGTTTTATAGTATAGAACGCTGTTCACTTATTATATAAAATTTGCCAAAAGAGTTCTAAATTTAGCTAATCAAGAAATGAGGAGTGGAGAAGGGAATGTACAGACTCAATTATATGGATCGGATAAGAATTTACTCCTATGAGACGTTCAAAAATATTTTATTTTCATTTCTTATTAAATATTCTGAACCGAATTAAAAATTATGATGCTTATTAAAAAAAAATTGCATATTTATGAGCGCAAAATCTAGATTTTCTCATACAGTATTGATTTTTCGATATTTAAAAGTTAGATTCTGCTTTTGAAGTAACGGTATTATTTACCAATATTTTATAATAGATTAATATATTTTTTAAATTTCAAATTATTCCTGCTAAAGGCGTGTTCTTTAAAACTTCTTTAAAGTATGCAATTTTTTTTAATGCCTATATATATTTACATAATATATATATTTTGTTCTTACTGTTTATTTGGTGTGTATATATATATTTATATATATATATAATATATATACTATACACAAAAAACCAGCGAATTTAAATTTATGATTTCTTGACTAACTGAAATGTTATTTGGATAAATTTTAATGCACTTACTCTAGATCATCTTGAAATTCTTAAAAAAAAAAAAAAATCACCAAATGAATACAGTGAACATTAATTTAATACAACACATGATGATTGGGGAAAATTTTACGGGAGAAAAATATGTTTTTTTTTTTTTTTTTTAATCTCTTTTCTGTTGAAAAAATGCTGGTTTTTGAAAAATTCATGTTTGTTTTGACCAGAAAAAAAAAAAAAGATCTTCCCTCAGGTTTAAAATTTGATCTAAAACCGATTTTTCTCATCCTAAAATATAAAATGAAGAAAAAAAAAAATATGTTAAAACTGTAAAACCAAACCAAATTCTGAATGTTCTTTTTTTTTTTGCAAATTTTGTAATTTGTTTTTTTTTTTTTTAGAAAATTGTGATTTATAATAATTTTATGCGAAAGTAATTTTTGAATTTTTTTTTTTTGCTTTTATGTAGATTGTAAGTATTAATCGGTTGCCATGGCAATTAACAACTTCAAAAGAGAGGTTTATGTTTATGATGATTTTACATATTGAAGTAAGTATGGTATAATTTAACTAATCAATAAAGTAAGTATAAAATATATTGAAATTGTAGAACCCATTGTGTGAACAGTTATCCTTCTGTTGGAAAGTAACGGTACTTATACGGCTAGCGCAGCAAAGTGAAATATAAAATTTCTTTTGCATGTTATTACTCCGAAACCAGTTACTGAAATTTAAAAAAAAATCTACTGGACATTCCGACCGGAGTCTGTTATTGCCATCAAATATGGCACTGATTCATCCTCAAGTTACTGCACAAAAGCCCGTTAGGAAGTTATACACTAAAATACAAAACCTGAACCAAAATATTCAAACTGTTTATATGACAATAAAATATTTTGACAGGGTTCAGTATGCTCTTATAAATACTACATATAGGAATGCACAGTGAACAAACAAACAAATAAACACTTTCTGCTCTTTGAAAAATTTGCCATAAACATTTTCTTCCATAAGCATGTGTCATCAGTCATGTCAGTCAGAACTTTATTCCCTTTTGACGTTTTAAATGTCAAAATTATATTGGTTTGAATATTCAACAAGTTGCTGTTCATTTGATGAAGATAAATAATGGTAGATAAATTTTCTAATTCAATAATAATTTTTGCGAAATAAAATATTTTAAAAAACACGATATTAAAATGTTTTCGCTTTTCTTCTCATGTCTTGTTTTTTCCGCATTTTTATACCCGTATGACTATATAGTCAAAGGGTATAATAAATTTGCCATTACGTTTGTGACGCAGAGAAGGAGGGGGGGTAGATATAGACTCAAGTGTATGGATCGGATCAGAATCGAAAAATAAATCGATTTAGCTATGTATGTCCGTCCGTCTGTCCGTCCGTCCGTCCGTCTGTCCGTCCGTCTGTCCGTCCGTCTGTCCGTCTGTCCGTCCGTCCGCACGATAACTCAAAAACTAAAGGAGCTAGGATCTTGAAATTTTCGCAAATTAGTTTTTTTGCAATAGCCGCCATCGCTATTTAAATCCAGCCATTTTGGTCCATGGGTTCGGGTAGCTGCCATACAACTTCTTTTTTTATATGAGTATTTCTCTGTACCTATTACAGCCGCGTGTCTGAAATTTTGCCAAAAGTAGTTAAGTTTTGTGGCCAAGGTTTCTGCAAAATTTGGTTGGTCTACTGCAGTGGGTTCGAGTAGCTGCCATACAACTTCTTATTTTATAGGAGCATTACTCTATACCTATTGAAGTTGGATGTCTGAAATTCTGCCAAAAACAGTTTAGTGTAATGGCCAAAGTTACTGCAAACTTTGGTTGGTCTACTGCAGAGGGTTCGAGTAGCTGCCATACAACTCATTCTTTTATATGAGCATTACACTACATCTAATAAAGCTGGTATGTTTGAAATTATAATGTTTATATAACTGTCATACGGGTATCCCAGAGTTGACACAGTCTACTCTACCACACTTTTCCTCGTTTTTTTCTTTATTTTGAAATTTTCATAATCTTTGAATTGAATTTTAATTGATATAAACTACAAGAGAATAAATTGTAAAACTTATTACAAAGTTTTTAAAGTTAGTTTCTTTCATATTTAATTAAAATGAAAAAAAAAAAAAATTGAATAGAAATATGAAAGAACAAGAATTAAAAAAATTTAATAAAGATATTGAAAAATTGTTGATACCTGTATAGAATAATAATAAAGTAATAGTGAGGTTGTGTTACCGGGTAAATTAATTTGATTATTCTTTGCATTGTGTGTAATTCGATCAAAATAATTATATCTTAAGGTTTTATTTGAAATTGATATTATGTTCAAACAATTTTAAACCACAAAATGATGTTTTATGTGCAACATTTTTTTGTAGGAAAACAGAGTAAACTAGGCTTAAAATGTTTGAATTTAGTTAAAAAGGAAAGTAAAACATGTATAGGAAACTTTAAATAATAACAGTATGAAAACGAGGAAGAGTGCAGTAGAGTAGACTGTGTCAACTCTGGGATACCCGTATGACCGTTATATAAATATTATATCATTATTATTATAAACATGAATTACTTTTGGCAAAATTTCAAACATACCAGCTTTATTAGGTGTAGTATAATGCTCATATAAAAGAAGGAGTTGTATGGCAGCTACTCGATACCTCTGCAGCAGACCAACCAAGTTTTGCAGTAACTTTGGCCATTACACTAAACTATTTTTGGCAAAATTTCAGACACCCAACTTCAATAGGTGTAGAGTAATGCTCATATAAAATAAGAAGTTGTATGGCAGCTACTGGAACCCACTGCAGTAAACCAACCAAATTTTGCAGTTACTTTGGCCATAAAACTAAACTACTTTTGGCAAAATTTCAGACACGCAGCTGTAATAGGTACAGAGTAACTCTTAAATAAAAAAAAGAAGTTGTATGGCAGCTACCCGAACCCATAGACCAAAATGGCTGGATTTAAAATTTCTTTCTAATTCGCAAGATAAATAGACTCACAATAATAAGTAACCTAAATATTAGTACATTAACTACGCAATCCTTATAAAATTTTTATGTTGAAGCTATTTTAAAAATGATTTCAGTTGCAGCTTGGTCGGATTTGGTTTTTCTTTCAGATTTATTATACAGATTATATATTTCCATAATTTGTATTTTTCTAAACTTCAACTATCGATTATATAAATCGCATTTTTATTTAAATTTTTTTAATTTTATAGAATGAACAATAAAAACGGGTAGAAGTTCTAGATCGATATTGTGGAACTTTGGAAGTGACTGGAAGTTCTTTGGAAAGTCAAAAGTGAACAATATAAAAATAAATAACAAATTGGAAGCTATAAAAAAAAAACTGTTGATAAAATTTAAAGAACTGATGCTAGGTATAAAAACAAAAATTAGTACGGGCCGAATTTAGCGGCTCTGAAGCTGATGATTATATTGAATCTGATTATTATACCTCCTCGATTACCTGTCATTTCTATAAGATCTGGAGGAATCATTACAAGTAGTATCGCCGATGGTCATATAGAAATTAATAACGTCCATTCTGTGAAACTTCTTAAAATTCAACGGGGACGAAAACTATATTGTCTTGTCAAATATTTTGTATTTGTTAATAAACTAATTACTAATCATTAGTACACAGTTTACGATTATTATTATGTTTTTTTTACATAATCAATAAAATAATTTCCACGGCGTAATTCCTAACCATTTTTAAATATAAATAAAAACTGAAGTTCGAATGAACATGTGTGATAGAAATTTTACGTGTGTGGTAAAAATCAAATGCTCGCGTAACTTGTTGCACCGTTCATTCGCTCCTTTATAGACGTTTTTGCTTTAAATTTCTATCCTTAATTAAAACCTTTCATATACAATAGTAAAATATATTTTATCCCAGGGCTTTAACTCTCAAAAAGTCGATAATGAAACGAAAAGAGTCTCCCTAAATAGATTTTATTATTTCTCATAATTAGAAAAGATATCTGCCAGTAATTTTATTCAATTAAATTATTTGTTTATATTTTGAGTAGTCGTGTGTGTCAGCTGTTATAAATTATTAAATATGTCAAAATATCACAAAATCTTCAAAAATTAGGCTGAAATTTTTAAATGTAAAAATTAATTTCTCTAAAAAAGTTAAATTTAAAGAAACATATTTAGAATTTAAAAACATTAAGTAGGTATAACATTTATATTGTGCTTTTGGTAATATAAGTCAAATTTTAGCATATATATTATTTCTTAATTATTAAAAAAAAAACCATTATTTTAATATTAACACCAACTTACTAGGTTAAATCAATTTAAAATTTAAAGAAAACCTTTAATTGAAATTTAAAAGTTAATTTTTTTTTTTAAAATAATTAAAGTTAAACGAAGTCATCATTTTTCTACCTACCGTGATTATTTATTAAATTTTAAACTTAATATTTTGGAAAGTTTCGAAAATTTTTTGATTGAGATTTTCAAATTAAATTGGATTTTAGCTAAGAGCAATCAAAAATTATTATGAGAAAATTTTTTTTTGAGATTAATGAAAGTAAGAATATAGACGTATAATTTTAAATATACATATTATATACATATAAAAATGTTTATTATAATTTTTCCTGAATTTTATTTTATTAACTTTGTAATTATGATAAGTTAATTTTAAAGTTAATTTAAAGACAATTTAAGTTAAAATGGTCAATTAAAATTTTTTATTTGATATTTAAATTTAAAATTAAACATTTTATAATTCGGATTTCCGATCAATTTTATATTGCAAACTTAAAAAAATTCGAAATTTACAACTACTGTGATTGGCTAATTTTCAGGATAGAAATAAAATTAAAAGGTAGTATAGGTAATATAAAAATTTTAAGTATTTCCTATTATAACCACTAAGTTTAAACAAAATAATAAAATTAAATTCTTTAAAGAGTTATTGTAAGTTAATTGTCAAATTTTAAAAATGTATAGGTATTTTCTATATAGTACAAGAATAAGTTTGAAAAGGCACATTATTAATTACATAATAATACATTATTGATTTTTTTAATTTGGTAAATTGTTAATAACACAGGGTGGGCCAAAAGTCTTGTTTATTATTTTTTATTGCTATTTTCAGAATTTATTAATCGAAGCTTGTTACACCAACATGCAAAATTAAATGAACGAGCAACGGACCAAAATTTACTTTTCCAATGGCCATTCAATTTCACAGACTTTTTTTACAAAATAACTGAACAATTTACTTATGAGTATATTGATTAATTTAATTATGAATATGAATTTAATTCAATTTTAGCTCCAGCGAATTATTTCCAGTGGGGTTATCTCAAAGAACGCGTGTATGTGAACCAGTCTCGTACTATAGAGCAGCTAAAGCACAATATTAAACTGCAAATAGAGCTTGGTACTTTGCGTGCTGTTATACAAAACACTCTTTTAACGGTCCAGTTTTGTGTTGATGAAAATGGTGGTCATTTATCTGTCATTATTTTTCATAATTAGAATTTAAGTCAAGCAAAGTTCATATTATATTTTAAAAAAGATAACAAGAAAAAATAAAAAAAGCCTTTCAATTTTTATACACAGGCTTGACTTTTGATCCGTCCTGTATTATATGATTAACTAATTGTGTACTTAAAATTGCGTTGCCACTTTATTGGTAATTATTCTTCTATTCTTTCATTCAGAAAATTGGTTAAAATTGGATTGGATGGCAATATTAAATTTTGTAGACATTAACATCAAATTTAAAAATTTAAATTACTTTATTATACTTTTGGATAATGGTTATTAATGAGTTTTGGGAAAAAGTCACTTTTATATATAGATATATGATCTTCATACATGTCAATATGTTCAAGGATGTACGAAGAGTGAAATTAAAAAACTAAATAATGAGCCCAAAATCCTTTCATGCGAAAGGCCTGCGTGCGAATTTCAGTGTAAGTAAAAAAACATTTAATTGGGTTTTACCTTGACTTAACTATCATTCACCATTGGGTTCAAATTAATGGCTTAATCAATAATTAATAATTATATATCCTTAATAAAAAATATATTAATACAATAATATAAACAAATAATTTAATTGAATAATGTAACTCACAGATATAGAATGCCATATAACTCGAATACAAAATTATTGCAATATAAACAAAATAGGATTGCATCTATTGAAAAACTAAGACGTTCTACATGTTATAAGGCCAATATTTAAATTGTATTTGGAATTCATTATGATAAATTCAATAATAACACAAATATAATATGACACCTTCTTCAAATATGTACGAGGGCTGTCCCAGAGTTACCCGGCCTAACAAAGAAAAGGCAAAAATAGACTTTCCCAGCAATGTTCAATTGCTTCGATACTTTGTTTATAGTATGAACCATCGAACTCCGCAAAATAGCCATCAGCCGCAGACTCTACCTCTTCATTTGTTGAAAATCTTTTCCACTAAGCCATTTCTTCAAGTTTGGAAATTGAAAATAATCTAAGGTGGCTAAATCGTATCTATGATATAGACTATAGACAGTCTTATAAGCCTAACAGTTGAATAGTTAGGAATTTAAAAAATAATAAAAAAACTTTTCGATGTTTCGCGGTCTCACTGCAATATTTCATACATATAATATTAGTTATATAAAACTCTAATAGTAACTTTTTTTAATTTTGTCAATTCTAAAATAATATTCCATTCATTTGTACTAACAAATTTCCATTTCAATTACCATTGATTGTAAATTAAAGTTATTTTGTAGAATTAAAAAAAAAAAATGCAATTATTTATCTTTAAAATTTTGTTATCTATTCACCATTTCACTATTTATTACATCTAAATTTATGTAGATTGTAATTCCTTTGATATTTTTATCTTTGATTATGTCCAGCGTACAGTAAGTAACATTAAATCACCATAAAAATGCCAATAATCTTAATCTTGTAAAAAAATTATTTTCTCTGTGCTTGACTTTTAATTACGTTTAAAGCGAATTAATGACATTTTTTTTTTTTTTTTTGAGAAAAGACTTAAAAAAAATTTTACTTAGAAAATGTACCAGTATATAATCTAGAAATTTATCTTAATAATATTATCTTAATATATAGGAAGTAACTATATATATATATATATATATATATATATAAATATACATTATGATAAATTTAATTGAAGTTTGACTTTGACATTGTCAACTTAAAACATTTTCCCTACATTTCTTTTTGCAATACTACAGAAGATGATGAACTTTTTTTCTCAGATTAATTTGGTAAGGTTATTGACCGGTGAGATGTTGTTGCACTTAACTGCTTTTGTGTTTTTGTAATATTTTAGCAGAAATTTGATGTTTCCTCTTGGATATGATTAGATCAAAAAAAAAAAAAAAAATAAACAGACAGAATTTAACTAATGCATTTCTTTAAAAAATTCCAAAAAAAAATTTTAAAAAACACAATCCAAGGTACCAACAGATTATGAAGATCACATTTTAAAAGAAAATGAAAACAAAGAGTAAAATATATTGCTGTAATTATTTTTTTTTTTTTTTTAAATAATTGAAACAATTTGGAAAATAAATTACCGATATCATAAAAAAAAATACAAAATAAAAAACAAAAAAATGTTTTAATGTAAAAATTTGTCAAATTCAGCAGTAAATATGATGTTCTTGTGATTTTAATCAGTTCTTTTTAAAAACTAATTTATTTTGTTTGCCAAAAAATACAAAACTACAAAAAAAAAAAGAAACAAATTACAAGTATACGATAAGTTTTACACGTCCATAAACTTGTTTTTGTTAATTTTCTTATGCACTTTTGTTTAATCACTCGGCATATCGGCGTCGGTCTCACTTTTCATTTTTTTCTTGTTAATTTCATTGTTATGAAAAAGTTTCAAAAAATTGCATTTATGTCATAACTCCAAGTATACCAAGAATTTAAAGGTTAAAAGACTCCATAAATTGTAATTTCATTCTATATATAACGAAAGTGAATTCATATATATTAAATCCATAGAAGTGCATTTTTGTACAAGTTAATTTGTCAATATATGAGATTGATTTAAGTTCGATGCATACACTCAGAAAATTAGGGTTTAAAATCTATGAAAGCCATTTTGTCATAATTAATTTGTTTATATTTGTTTTTCACTCCTACAAGGAGTAAAGTGCATTCCCCAAGTCTATTTAGACTAGGCTTCAGTTTCTTTAATCGTTATATTCATTAATCCGTTAATTACTCGGCTGCAGTTATTGTATAAGATCAGGAATACACAAATTTATGCGCCATCAATTATCCTACACAAAAGTTATTTATGTATTTATATTAAATTTTAAATTATATTACGATATTAACTATTACGATATAATTATATAATTTTACGATATGTTTTTATTAGCAATGATTTGTCCGAGGTTTGAACCTGAGATTTTCCGCATGAAGGCGGTGTCTTTACCAATACGCCATCGGTCAGATAATAATTTAATACTTACTTTTTATTTTGTTGACCAACAGAAAGTTATAATCAACAATTGAAACAATTTTGTATTTTCGGATGCTTTATAACTATATTATAGTTATTAGAAATGTTAAAGATCGCTTTCATAAACCTCACTTTAAGCTAAATTGGGTTCATTTTAAATAAAATTGTCATTGACACTTAATTAATATTTTATTTTTCTAAGTGTGTAAAATGGAAGATCAACAATAAATAATGAAATAAAATTTTAAATTTTTTAATAATTTATTCAATTTCTTATCAAACAAAATTAATTTAATAAAGTTTTGGAGGAGTCCCCTTGATTAAATCAGTTTCAGGCATAAAAATTTTATAAATGACTTTTAAAAATTTATTATAAATCAAAATGAAAAAAAAAAATTATTTTTCTTATTTTACAGCGTGTACCACTATTTATGCTTTAAATTTTGTATATCAGCTAAAAAAAAATTTGCCAAATATTCATGTCACAGCTGTTCAAAAATAGCGAGCTTTCAATTTTAAGCGTCTTGCTAAAAAAATTTTTTTAAATGACTTGCACTTATTTCCAAAAATTTTAATCGACCCAATAGATTTTCAGATTTCTAACTTGAACTGTTTCGAAGATATGAATGGAAAAAACTAAGTTCGGATGTTGATAAATTATATTACGTATGGCAACACTGTATAATTCTTTTGTACATATGTTTAAAGTTTAGAGAAAACAAATGTTGTTTGGCAACAACTTCGGAATTTTGATCAAAGGTGAAAGTTTTCCAATTGATATAAATATCTAAGAGATAACTTCTTTTAGTTTTATTGTTTAACTTTATTACACACTCTGTATGTTAGTTTTTATTTGTATTTCATTGTTCTTCATTGAATGATTATTTAATAAAATATTTTATCCATATTTTTATTATATTTTCGACAGGACATTTTTCAATTATATTAAATTAAAAGAAGGTGTTAAAACATTTTAATGATAATATAATTTTTGTTGTTTAATAATTATAAATTAAAATTTTGTAAAATATTATTTTAAAATGTTATCAATAAGAAATTATTTAAAATTTGTTAATAACAAAATTTTGATAAACTAAATATCTTAAACATTCTTCATTATTTGATATTTAAGTTTATTTTTAAATTTGAACTTTAAAATGAACTTTTAATTAAATCATTATCACGATTCTTAACGTCAAACATTCATAATAAAGTTTTATGCAAAGAAAATCGATAGTAATTTGGTATCCGAAATTTAGAATTTTAACATCTTTCAAGATATACGTACCGAATAATTATCTTAACTTTTTAAATTCATACTTTGCTAAATTTTTATCAAAACCTTTCAGTAAATTTTATGAATATTTGCCAAAAATTAACATCATAATATCGAATATCTATTAAGATGTTTTCTCTGACGACATTGCTCACATAAAAAATAATGACTTAATAATCGATTCAAAATTTTGATGTTTTGTTTTTAGATACTTTATGCCAAATTTTTTTGAAATAATAGCACTCACTTACAGAATTACTTTGAAAAACCTACATAAAAAATGTCGGTCAAATTTGGTTCAATTTTATCTTGAAGGAGAGTAACTTTAATTGAAGTTAATAAAAATTATGAATTTCTGGAAAAAAAATATCGATTATTTTGGATTATCGATTTGGAATTTTAAAATTATTTTTTCTGGGAATAATTTTTTGTATCAAAAGCATTCTTGAAGATTTAAAATACTTCATAATTTGTATATAACATAATCCATATTTTCTCAAAATTAATATATGTTTCAAATCCTGTGACCTATGAGTTCACAAGGTATCGAAAGAAACGCGGAATCACTGTATCCGATTCATTTCGGTAGTATCGAATTTTAACCCAGTTGAAGTACTATTATTTTACATGAACTACATTACATTTGTCATATTTTATACTTTATACCTCTTTTATAATTTCCAAATTTAATAATTATGATTGAAATGAATAAATTATATTTTAAAATGTATACAGCCATGTTATGAGAGCTCTTTTGGCATTTACTATTGGAAGTTGGAAAGGACCTCAAATATAAATTTACGATTTGGTTTGTGAATCGGTAAAAGGAAATGTATCCGGGGATAGGAATGAGGAAATATGGTTTAAGTTGGGTATAAGGAAAATTTTGAGAGATATAATAAAGATGGATGTTAATCTTAAACCTATGTCTTATTCAGATTATATTAAAAGGTTTCACTAATTTTGAGCTGCGTCTAAATTTTTAAGGAACTTTTAAGGAGTAAATAATCTTCCATCAATTGAGTTCAAATTTCATAACACCAAAGAAGAAGATTAAAAATAGAATAAATTCTTATAATCAGTACCTAATCGAAGTTGCGAAAATTTCAAGGTTTGCATAAGGACATGAGTCCTTTACTTGTGTTTAAAAGGTATGTATGACAGATATGTTTAAAAGGTATGTATGACAGACATGTTTAAAAGGTATGTTTAAAAGGTATGTATGACAAACATGTATGACAGACATGTATGACAATCTTGACAAACTTGCTTGACAAACTTGCTTGACAAACTTGCTTAACCAACATGCTTGACAAACTTGCTTGACCAACTTGCTTGACCGACTAGCTAGAACGACTTGCTTGACTTGCTTGACCAACTTGCTTGACCAACTTGCTTGACTTGCTTGACAAACTTGCTTGCTTGACAAACAAACTTGCTTGCTAGACAAACTTGCTTTCTTGAAGAATTTGGTTGAGAAACTTGCTTGAAAAATTTGCTTGAAGAATTTGCTTGCTTGACAAACAAACTTGCGTGCTTGACAAACTTGCTTGCTTGAAGATCCACAAATTATCAGTATTATTTAACAAATGTCTACATTATCTTGTTATAAATAATATTAAACCAAGGTATGTGAAGTAAACCACATATAGATGACTTGATGAATCAACAACCTTATTAAGGAAAAGGAAAATATTTTTATGTAGGGTACGCGCTAGAACCTGGCCTAAAGAAGCTGTAGAACCAGCAAAGAAATTAAATCGCTAGCACCAAATATACCTATGAGATACATAAGTTTTCTGGAAGTTCTATGCTTTCCAAGGAAGTAGAAAAGGGGAAAAAATTATTAATAATACTATCGTAAGATCTATTAAGCACCTAATTTTTGATACTATAGTTCTTACCTATAAATAAATATAAATTCTTATAATCAGTAATCGAAGTTGCGAAAATTTCAAGGTTTGCATAAGGACATGAGTTTTTTACTCATGTTTAAAAGGTATGTATAACAGACATGTATGACAGACATGTATGAAAGATATGTATGACAGACATGAATGACAGACATGTATGACAGACATATATGACAGGCATGTATGACAGACATGTTTGACAGATATGTTTGACAGATATGTATGACAGACATGTATGACAAACTTGCTTGACAAACTTGCTTGATAAACTTGCTTGACCAACTTGCTTGACAAACTTGCTTGACCGACTTGCTTGACTTGCTTGACCAACTTGCTTGACTTGCTTGACAAACAAACTTGCTTGCTTGAAGAAGAATTGTTAAAAAAGTGCTTAAAACTTCCTTTTGCCTTAGTTTTGAATTTCATTTGAAAATCAAAACATGTAATTATTGTAATAATCAAGTGTGAACTTTGTACATAAAAGTTCAATAATATAATAATATGGTTTACATCTTTTACATAAAAATCAATTGCTTATACTCTTATATTTGTTTAGTATATCTATATACATTGTAGTTACAGAATGGTTTTACACCAGATAGTGGTTCTTTATAAATAACTTTAATAAAGATCTGGTTTTTTTTTTTATCCCGATTGAAATCACATTCAATTTAAATCAATTTTAAAATTTTAAAACAAACATTGAAGTGTAGATAGATCTAGTATAACAGAAAGATT
This sequence comes from Dolichopus griseipennis, assembly GCA_963082915.1. Lineage (NCBI taxonomy): Eukaryota > Metazoa > Arthropoda > Insecta > Diptera > Dolichopodidae > Dolichopus > Dolichopus griseipennis. The sequence goes on along the minus strand of OY720441.1, from coordinate 69,683,284 downwards.
CATATAGATCAAATTAAGTGTAAAAAGATGATGATCTCAATAAATCTCAATGTTATATGAGAAGTGTTACAATAAAATTTAAAGTTATATAAATATTTTTTTTTGTATTTTTCTGCTTCAAATATACAATATGTTTGAGGAACTCAGAGATCTCGAAGGGCAGAAGTAATGGAAATGTCCATAATCAACAAAAATTGTGTTGGTCGGCCCATTCTATTTTACATTGAAATCACTTTGAAGGCCGTTATCTCGGAAACTGTTACAAATAGACCCCCACCCCCCTTTCAAAAACAATATTTTGTTCGTTATGAATATCTCTATTATCTCGGCACCTCATAACCTCTAAGAATTTTGAGCACCCTGTATGTACATAGATAATAAATTTTTAAACAAAATAGAATGCCTCAAATTATCTTAAGTATTCGTATTCGTCGAATATTTGATTCAGATGGAATTTCGAAGGAATAATCTAATCGGCCAAGAGAGGTCTCCTTTTTTTCATGCAACTGACAGATTTCGATTCTATCGGATAAATTTCTCAAATGTACATAGTTTTACTTTTAGACCTTGACAGTTTATAATATTTGTATGTTTTCTTCGAATTAAACACCTTAAATCTCTCCAACACGGTTCTGATAATTATCGTAATATAGAAAAAACTTTAATTAAATGATGTCAAGATACGAACTATATCTTAACAAATAAATTTATTTAAAGAAGAATATTATGAGAGCCTTAAGAATGCTCTGATATAATCGGAGCATGCAGGGAATCAAAGTTTCTAGCGGTCAGGTAAAATCACAAATCATGAAAGTGTTCAAGAATCCCTATACAACTTGAACTCTCAAGAATTAAAATTAGAGGTTTATAACGAACTTAATTCAAATTTAAAATTATATATGTATGTATATCTTCGATGTCTTGTGGTATATTTATCTATGATTATCAACTAATCTGATAGGAATATTTATTTAATATACATTGTAATTGAATTAATAAATGTTAAATGTGTTGATATTATATAGATAATAAAAAACAAATCTCTGTTGATTTATTGTTATTATATATTAAGTGTAATAAAGATTCAATTGAATCTAATAAAATTATTTAAAAACGAGGAAGAGTGTAGTAGAGTAGACTGTGTCAACTCTGGGATACCCGTATGACCGTAACATAAACATTATATAATCCGGTTAATTACTTTTGTCAAAATTTCAAATATACAGCTTTATTAGGTGTAGTGTAATGCTCATATAAAAGAAGGAGTTGTATGGCAGCTACTCGAATCCTTTGCCGTAGACCAACCAAATTTTGCTGGAACTTTGTACATTACACTAAACTATTTTTAGCAAAATTTCAGACACCCAGCTTCATTAGCTGTAGTGTAATGCTCATATAAAAGAAGGAGTGTATGGCAGCTACTCGAACCCTCTGCAGTAAACCAACCAAATTTTGCAAAAACTTTGGCCATTACACTAAACAATTTTTGGCAACATTTTAGACACCCACCTTCATTAGGTGTAGTGTAATGCTCATATAAAATAAGAAGTTGTATGGCAACTACCCGAACCAGACCAAAATGACTGGATTTAAATAGCGATGACGGCTATTGCAAAAAACCGAATTTGCGAAAATTTCAAGATCCTAGCTCTTTTAGTTTTTGAGTTATCGTGCGGACGGACGGATATACATAGCTAAATCGATTTATTTTTCGATTCTGATCCGAGCCATACACTTGAGTCTATATCTGCCCCCCTCCTTCTCTACGTCACAAACGTAATGGCAAATTTATTATACCCTTTGACTATATAGTCATACGGGTATAATAACACCTTTTAGGTGTGAAATATTTCTGAAAGATAGTCTTCAATCATATAAGGTTTTTCATAAAATTACGAAAAACAAAATAAAAATTAAAACTAAATATCGCAAATAAAACCTTTAAAATTTTTCATTAACCAATAAATGTAAAATATGGCCAAGAAATTCCTTCATTATCTTTAAAGTAATAAAATTTAATAAAAATTTAGTTGCTTTTTAGTACTAAACTTTTTTACTAAAAGTGAAATAGTCTAAATACAATTTAATAGAAATGTGAAAAAAAATTTATACTAATATTTCTAATAACAACCCGGTAGAAACTTTAAATTGAAGCATCAATTTGAATATTTGAATATTCTAAAATGGAGTATGGAGAAATAGTCGATAAGGGTGCGTTTATGTTGGAGCTACGATATCACTTATCGTAGGAGCATCGATAAGAGCATAGAATAGAAAAATCTTATTTTTTATCGATCATCAAAGCGATGATCTATAAACTGCTCTATTTAAATCATGTATATAATCTTCTACGCTATGGTCTTATCGACGATTTTATGATTTATCGCAGCTCCAACATAAACACACCTGAATTGATTATAGTGTCAATAAGAGCATAGAGTAGAAAATTATTTATTGTTTATCTTTATAAACAATATAAACACCTCTTTTAAATTCATGTTCTACGCTATGCTCTTTTCGAGGCTTTTATCATTTATCGCAGCTCCAATATAAATGTGCCTTAAGGCATGCTATAATATACCGTCTTATTGTAGGTACTGTTCCCAAAATGTATAAATAATTCTTCTATCTTTTTAATTTGCAAGTTCCTATCTTTAGGAAGTTGCATCGGGATATAGGAAGGTGTATTGAATTCTCAATACGCTCTTTCGGCCTAATCTATTTGAATTGAACTTAACTACTGAACCAAATAACAGTACAGTTAACCACTTACAATGCAGAAAACAGCTGATGAAGAAACAACTCTTGAATTTAATAAGTCTTGAATATGAGGTCGGAAAACTTTTGAAAATCAATATTCATAGTTTTCCAAGTTTAAAATTTTTATAAAATAAATTTTTTTGTTTGAATGATAAACGCTTGTCGCACCTGCCGCGCTTTTCACGCTTGTCATGCCTGTACTGATAAAATACAGAAAAACTATGTTTATTTATTAGATCAAATTGTTTTAGACCAAAACATAAGCAAGTATTATAATAATATCTTTAATAAGATATTTATCTTGATATTCATATCTATGAGTATATGACTAGTATTAAGAGAAGACCAACAGGTTCATTCAATTTTTGTCTATATTTAAAATAAACTTTCAAAATATTTTATTAGTATGCTGTTGTTCTTTTACTTTTATAATTTTCCCATACATGGCGTTGTATTTAAAGTATCTTAAAGATGTATAAAAAAAACATTTTAAGAACAATTATATGGTAATGAAATGTTATACCTGGTTATTTGAAATATTGTAAAAAATTAATAAATTTTTTTTTTAAATGGCGCCTATTAAATCTCACTATTAAAAGCTGATATCAGGTATTAAAAAAATAAAATATTGAAAAAACAAAAAATTCTTAACATTTTTAAGTCTTAATATAAGTTTAAAATTTATATGACTGTGAGTACTTTACATATTATTGTGCTTTCAATAGATTTTGTATTGTTAGAAACTTTAAACTCTATATTTAGAATTTTATAATCTTTAGATTAAAATAATTAATAGGTTCTGTTTACACCCTATCTTTATTGATAAAAATTAGTGATAAATATTAAATTGAAAAGATTACATCTTATAATATTTTATAGATTCAGAATTAAATATTTAGTTTTAAGATTTATAATGTTGAAATAGTTTCCATTTTCTCATATTTTTTAATTTTTTAAAATGTAGCTGGGGATCGGTTTCCTGTATAAGTTAAATGCCAAAGGAAAAGGGCAAAGGAATAGAATAAGGAAGTATAATTTCACTGGGTGCATAGTTATGACCAGGGGCGGACCATTAGAAAAAGCTGATGATAAAGTCAAGAAAGAAAAAGCTATAATTGGTGATGCTAAAGATGCTAAGCTTAGGATCATCGAAGCATGTATAAAATTAGTCTAGTTGTATGACAAGGAAATACTCTTGTTGAGAGAAAATATGATCCTAAAATTATCAGTATTATTTAACAAATGTCTACGCATTATCTTGTTATAAATAATATTAAACCAAGGTATGTGAAGTAAACCACATATAGATGACTTGAAGAATCAACAGCCTTATTAAGGAAAAGGAAAATATTTTTATATAGGGCACGCGCTAGAACCTGGTTTAAAGAAGCTGTAAGAACCAGCAAAGAAATTAAATCTCTAGCACCAAATATACCTATGAGATACATAAGTTTTCTGGAAGTTCTATGCTTTCCAAGGAAGTAGAAAAGGGGAAAAAATTATTATTAATACTATCGTAAGATCTATTAAGCACCTAATTTTCAATACTAGAGTTCTTACAACATCTTCATTGTGAGGAACAACTATTATATGATATTCCAACAAATTATTATTGTTTATAAAATCTATTAAATACAGGGTGGCGCAAAATTATCGATATGGCTGGAATCTTTAATAAATTTTTTAATTTATTTATAATTTTTATTTTTATTTCAGAATTTTGTGAAGAAAACTCCGAGAATTGGAAATGGAACAGTACACAACGGAACAGCGATCAACAGTTGTTGAATTTTATTTTGAAAATCTAATATTGAATTTAATTTTGAAATTTTAATTTGATAATGAGCGATGGAGCCCATTTCCAATTGAATGGTTTCGTAAACAAGCAAAATTGCAGGATATGGGCTACGGAGAATCAAGAACAGTTCATCAGCGACAATTACATCCATTTAAGTGTACTGTTTGGTGCGGTGTATTGTCTGAAAGGATCTTTGGTCCACATTTCTTTGAAAATGCAAATGGCGCCTCAGTTACGATTACTGGTGCTGAATATCGAATGATGCTGGACAATTTTTTGAAGCCAGCTTTTACGAAAAGTTATGGAAAATGTAATGGAAAGAGCACGAATGTGCGAAGCCGAAAATGGTCACCACTTGCGGGATATAATTTTTCATACTTAAGATAAAAATATTCCCCATTAATATACTGTATACAAAAAAATAAAATAATTAACCATTAAATAAAAAAGTTATTAAACATTCAAATCATATCGGTTGTTTTGTGCCATCCTGTATAATACAAAAACTTATCATTTCAAACTTTTAATTTACATTTATACACTTTTGATAAGTATTGGATTTATTATTTTATTAAAATACAATTATTATGAGCTAAAAATCGCAAAATTAAAGTATATTAAACTTTGCTTGCATATAAAGATTATTTATAAGATAATCAACTTACTAAATTAGTTGATTATTGAGGTACGCATCTATAAGTTAGAAGATTAATATTGACTTTATTGTGAAAAGTAATAGAATATCCGATATGATTGAGTATGATAGATAATTTTTATCACTGGAAGACTATTATTATGGTAAGATACTTTTATTGGATGATAATTTGTTCCAGAAATAAATAAAAATTCTGAACGAATTTTAATTTAGTTACTTAAATGCCTATAGGGGAAAGTTTTTGCACAATTTTTATTAGGTATTTAAAATTTTATTCTATTATATATTAATAAATATTTAATATGATGTGAAAAATAAGATAAGACAATTCAGGTAATGTAGCATAAAAAGTTGTATTGTAAAATACTAAGTTAAACTTCATTCTAAATTCAGTCCATATGGCGGATTTTTATTGCTTGTTTCTAAATTTATCAATAAATACGAAAGCTTCTACTTTTAATTTGAATAAAAAAATATTGCATGTCCAATGAAAAATCACTCCATCCCTCCATCGTAAAAGACCTAAACAATGTCGGCCATTTTAGAAAAATCATCTTACTGGTAAGAAACTGGAGATGAGGCACAAAAGTTAATACCATTATACTTGGAAGTTTTGTTCAAAGTGGTTTATGAGACTGAAGTTTTTGAAAGTTAGGTTAATTATACTTACATACAATGTTCATTAAAAAATATTTTTATAACGGACTATTTTTAATATTGCACAGGATGGTTTCATCTAATATAAAGCTTTTAATAGTTTTATCTATCAATTAAAAGAGGTTTGACGGAATGTTTACCATTAACTACATGATTCATTAAATAAGTCATAACTTCCTGAGGGGCTTAAATCATAATTTCTTAAGTAAAGAGTCTCAACTCATTGACAGAGTTTTGAACAGAAAACACGTCACAAAGAAAACACTTAAATTTTGATAAATATTGGCAAAACCATACTAAACTAAAGTTCGAACATTTTATATATTTGGAGCCTTAATAATTAAATCTTGCAAATTGATATACCTTTCTATGCTATATTATAAATATAATCAATTGGGTTTTAAATCCTGGATCAATTGACTTTAGAAGAGAATTATTTTTTCTGATATTTTACTTTGTCTTTTAAAAAATAAAAATTCTTGAAAACTAATATGCTCGTCATATTTTATTTTAAATTTTTTATATAGAATAACTTATTAACCCACTTTTCATCTACCAACATAAACAGACTTAAAAAAAATTCTCTCCCATATTTGTTAATTTTTCACATTTTATGAAAATTTTTTAAATATTTTATTATTTTATAAAAATAAATTTTATTATTTTTTAATTTTTATTTTAATTAAAAATTCCTTCAAACATAATTTTTCCGATATTTTAATTAGAATTTAAATATGTAATTATATATGGATATATATGTATATTTTTAATAAATTATTGATAGCACTGACCTAAATATTTGTTACCTAATAAATATTCAGTTTTATCTATTTGTGGTATTAATTCAACAAATCTCAGACAAATCTCCGCTGATCAAATTATTATTAAAATAAAATTCCTTTTAAACGCAATTATTAACTATAAGAAATCGTTAATTATTAAAAAAAAAATGGCAATAGCTTATTTTAAAATAATATATATTAAAAACATATTATAAGTCAGTATTAAACTATTAAATTTATCTAATTAAAATTTTTTTTCTAATATTTTCATCTTATTTACATAAAACTAATAAATATTTTTAATAATTAATTGGCAATTATCTATAATGTATAATTTAATATGCCAGTGACAAGACGTCTAAAGAAATAATGAGATCAGTGCTTATTTTCAAAATTTTTCGCAAAAATTTTAATAAAAAGTAATGCTATTTTTTTTTTAAATTTGATAACTTTTCCTTATACATAAATATTTAACTTAGATAGAGTTATCGATCCTTATTTTTTCGAAAATGAAACTAGCCTCCAGAAACCGTCTCTGGAGCGGTATACCGGGCAACATTAGAAAATTTTTTACATTCGGTTGTTTTTAACAATCGTCACATATGGTTTCACCAAGAAATTATTTGATCTTATTAAATTAATTTTTTAATTTAGTTAAATTTATTAATTTGAAATTATTTGACGGCCTCCTATTCTCATTTTGTGAAGCTTCTGAATGACCAGGTTTAAATAAACAACCTTAAAAACGTCTAAAAACTAAAACAAAATATACACATAAGACTAACACAACGTATTGCAGAATATTTTAAAAAGATTCACTACTGTTCACTGGCAAGATAAAAATGGAAACCATTTAAAGGATATATTTATTCACATTTAGCTTAGAAAAATTAAATAATTTATATTTAAATAAAAAAAAAAAATTAAATTAAAACTTTAAAAATAAAAGTTCAAGTTGGGTCATCCTGTACATTATAAATATTTATTAAGACTATTTAATTTTCCTAAATAACCAAAATTTAAAAATATTTTGTTTGAATCTTCTATGGAACTGGAATTTGAATCTATTCTGACTAGAGGAGTCCACGTTAGTACCCTTCTTGTTGTTTGGCTTCAGTGTTGGCTCTACGTTTGTTATTACCCTCAAGTCCCAATTTTTCTGTTCGGCCAGAGTATCCGAAATATTATATTTATTCTTAATAAAGTTAGTAAGAAACCGTGATTAGCATATGATATGGCTTAAGGCAGATCTTACACACGAATACTGTTAGTTCGATTCGTCTTGATATTTGTGAGCTGCTCCATATGCTGTACGAGTTTTATACACCTGTAAAATAAAAGTTTTATTGAAGTTTTTTCACTTTTGCTGTGATTTGAAAGGGGGCGTTTCAAATAAAAGATTACCAGTCTTACCTCTGAGGCACACAATAGTTAAGATTGTAATATAAATGTCACTTCATCAAATTTTGGGAGCTTATCTATAATCTTAGTTTCATTAAAGAATTTAGTTTCTATATAAAATATTTATATATTTATTGATTTATTTATTTGTAGTACCAGACATTAGTAAATATTGCCTGATAGTATTTATCCTTTGCCTATTTGACATTTGGACTTATTATTAAATAATTGTAATATACACCATATTTTTTATTAAATATAATCTGACCATGGTTTGAACCCGAGACTTTTCGATTGAAAAGCAGCCCCTTTACCACTGAGCTATCTGTCAGATATATAAAATATAAAAAGTTCTTTAAAATAAATAATTTAGAATTAAATTTATCCAAGTTTTAGACATTTAGAATAACCTAAAATAATTTTTTTAACCACAATCATCACTGAATTTCGTATACTTAATAAAGGTATAAAATTAATTAATTTGTTAATAAATTGAAAAAAATTCCTATTTTAGAAAATATAATTTTAAATATTTCTACATAATATACAAATGTAGGAATGTTAAAAAATATTTAAGAATTCCCATATTAATCTTAAATAAAAGCCATATTCATGTCAAAATTTTGTTATCTTCTTTAAAAAAAAATTTTTTTGATTCTCTGAAGCCTTCTTTTGCCATTGTCCAGAAGGCTTTTATAATAATTTTTTTTTTGTCAATAATAATGATTTTTTTTACATCTATAAGTACGTATTAATGAAAAATTTACCACGACATTATCAATAAAGATGTAAATGAAAATAATTTCGTTATTATTTATTATAAAATATGAAAATTTTTTAAGAATTTAAAAATTTATTTTCCGCCATAGTATGTTTACAAATTTGAAAATCGCATTGATCATATCTAGTGTAAAATCGAATAAAATGTTAACTGTTCACAATAGTTTTTGAAAATCAAGTACGTAATGATTTGACATATTATATTATGTATGAACTTTAACAAGAAATTATATTTTGGAATTTTTAATACATTTTTAGTAATTCCCATTTTTTTTATATTTGCATCCATCTTTAATATTTGTCAATCAACAGAACAAATACAATACAATTTTTATTATAACAATTGGCAATTTATTGAAATAAAAGGGTTGTGAAAACTGTTTTTAAAAATCAATAGTCGAAATTTCAAAGACGAACAAATCAATTTTGAGAATTTAAAATTAAAACAAATGCCAAAATTGAAATTGTTTGACAGGAACTTTATTTTGAAAATTCAGAATTAATATCTGCTCAATTTTTAAAATTAACTTGATTTTCTAAATTCAAAAGATTGTGAACTTACTTAACTATAAACAAAAATTAATGTATGTAAAGGAATTTCTTTTAATTTATTGCAAATATATATATATATATACCTGTGCAACTAAACTTTATTTTTTTTTTTTTATTTTATTTTTATAAAATTTCTCATATTAAACATAAGGTTATTTTTGACCAGTTGATTCAAGTGGCATATAGTCAAAAGGTTTTGCATGTAGGTTTTCCTAAACAAAACAAAAATTCAATGGAAAATATATATATATATGTATATTCAATATATCATTAATATAATTTTATAGTTAGATATAATATATAAAAACTTTTTTGTTGGATATTATAAACAACATCCAATAATAATATTTACATCATCTATAGTATAATGATAGTCTTCAATTATAAAAATGTTGAAAGCGCAATTAAATTAAACAACCGACCAACTGATAAACTAACCAAAGATTCATCGAACGAAAGGCGAATTATTAATGCAATGTACAGTACACAAAAAAAAAACTTTATAAAGAAAAAAAATAAAATCTATTCAATTCAATTTAATTTCATTGAAAAATAATCTCAATTGGTAACTAAAATGTGGTTAATGGTACTCACTAATATTGTGCCCAGACTAATAAATTACACGTTCAGTGCTAATACAGTGTTTCTTAAAATTTCGTTTTTTTAATTTTAAAGTATTAAATCTTAAATTTAAAGACAGTTCTGAGAACGCTTGGTATTAGCGAAGTCATTATTAATGAAATTGAGTTGAAATAAATTAAAAGTGGTAAACATGCTATAGTAGAGCTATAATTTAAGCCATTATGGCTTGACAATTTTAAATAAAAGAACAATTAACAATTAATTCAAAAACGTGTTAAACTGCTGTGTTAAACTGAAACCTATAATTTGAATACCAGGAAATCTTAATGTCTCATCTGGGGAATTGCATATCATAATAACTTAAGCGCTAACAGCTAAACTAACTATTTAACTAACAAGCCTGTCTATATATGTTGAACCAGAAGGATTTGACATTCTAAAATTAGAATTCCTTATAAAATTAATATAACATGTAAAAGTGTCTTAGATTTCAATTTATTAAATTTGTAAATATTGTAATAATTTTGTATTTTAGTTCTACTTTAGTTGTATTACTGTGAGTTATATGATTAAATTAAATCATTTCTTTTCCTTTTTGTATTTATTTATATTATTATATTAATTGATGGTTATGCCGTTACTTTAAGTATTCCAAGCCGGACTTCTTAAATAAGAGGTCAGCACTCTTAACCCTTTACCACACAGCCGATTCTTTTTAAAAATTTAAATTAAAAGCTAATATTAACGACATTTTAAAACCCTTAAGAGTCTAAGGGTGCCCTTATACTGCAGCTGCGTTAAGTGACAAGAGCATCGATATTAGCATAGCGTAGAAAATTTATATTGTTTATCGATGATCAAAGCGTTGTTCCACGATGTTTTCTACGCTATGCTCTTATCGCAGCTCCAACATAAACGCAATCTAATGCAGGTACACATTATACATTTTGAAAAACACTTTGACATAAAAATATACATTTTAATATTGTGTTGTAATATTAATAATAGAAATACTTAATATTGATGAAAAATCTATGGAAAAGAAGATTTCATCGATAAAAAAAAAAAAAAAAAAATAAGAAAAATAATTTTTTTGAAAAAAAATACCTTACACTACTGGCATATATTTATCCAGTCAGGAGGTCATAAGATTTATTGATACGATTTACTTATAGAGTCCTTTTATAATCAAAAAAGATTTTTCCGTAGATTATTTATTATTATATATATATATATATATATATATATATATATATAGAAAAGATGCAGCACATCAATGTTATCAAATGAATAAGTATATGCATGCATATATGCATGTCCATTCACATTTACACGTATGTGAATGGATTTTGTGTGTGTTTTTTTTTCAAAATTTGAAGAATTAAAGTACGTAACAAATCCAATAAAAACACAGTTAAACGGAGTGTTTAGTATTTTATGCCAATTTATACAGAATCCGAGGTCCTAATAATAATAAATTATAAATTTTGGTACTTTGTTGCCTTTTAAGAGTATCTACCTGCAGTATACAAAAAAATATGTATTAAATGCATCTTAAATACGTAGGTATCCATTATATTAAAGTATTAATAATATTTTATTTTCTTTAATATTCGTTTTTCTTATTTTTTCATTTGTTATTTTATTTTTTTAGTTTAAATTGTTCTTTAGATTCAATAGAAAATTACTGTTTTTAACAATAAACTTTTTTTTGTTTTGATTTTGTGAGTATTTTTATATAAAAATAGTTTCGCGCAATAAATCTCAAAAAATAAAATTTAAGATATATTACCGTAAAGTGATTATTATTGATAAAAAAAAATTAAACAACGAGATTTATGTAATGGTACAAATTTAGTACAACATTATATTATCTTACATTCTATTTTATATATCTTTTCTTTAGTATGTAATAATTTTCGTATATAAATACTATTGTGTCACAGTAAACCAAAGATAAAAGAAGAAGACAATATTAAATTAAAATTTTTTAATGACCGTTATTATAATGTACGTTGGTATTTTAAACTTTCTTAGGTTCTTATATTTGTTGTATAGTCAAACGAATTAAAATCCGAGTTCTAATCAATCTGAGTGTTGCGAATTACACCCTGAATCAGCAAATATTTGAAATTACAAAGAAAATATTTTACTTAACATTTATAACTCACATGTATAAAAACAATACAAAAATTTATTTACAAAAATTTGAAGTTTTTTATTGAATTGAAAGTTATTTAGAGAACTTTGGTAGATCTTTTTTATGTGTACTATCTTAGTCTGTACCATACTTTCAAAATATATTTTGGAACAGGTGGTGATATTAGACACATAATATATTATTGTAATTAATATCGGTCTTAATGAATTAAAAATTGAAATAGAATTAAGCCTTATAACAATTTAATTTGTTAAATACCTATTTTAATAATTGATTTAAATAATACCAGTATATAATGTATTTGTGAATCTGTGAGTTATAAATTATTAAATTAAATTATATTTTTAAATGCATTTTATTTATTTACTATAACCTATATAGAATTAATAACAATTGATTATGTTAGTAGAATTAAGTCAATAGGAATTGTTAGTTTAATCAAATCGCACAACCAATAAAAGAGTTTTACCCTGGTACTGGTATTCGCACCCTTGTCATCCAAATTAGAGGTTTACACTTAGAACTCTGTGCCACTTAACTGTTTTATATTAAAAGTCAAATTCGGTATTTGAGAAATTTTGTGTTCGGATTAAGTTTTTATATAAGATTATTATGTGCGGCTGTGTCTGTTTAACACTTTGACCTTTGTGACACTCAACTGTTTTATATTAAAAGTCAAATTCGGTATTTGAGGAATTTTGTTTTCGGATTAAATATTCATATAAGATTATGATCCGCGGCTGTGTTTGTTTAGTTCATATTACTTGCTCAATTACAGAGCAGTAATTATTAATATAAGATCTATATTTTAATTAATAATCGGTAATGCAGACTAACTGCGGAGTAATGAAATATAATACAATTTGATTACCAATTTAATTACTTAACATATGTATTTTGTAAATTTTAACTCTTTATTTTATGTACCATTTAAATTTAAATTTAAATTTAAATTTAAAATTCAATACTTACTATAGACAAACAGACCTATACAATGTAGAAATTAGAATATTAACAATAAAACATATAAACTTATAATAAAATAAAAAAAAACTAATAGTTATAATAAAAAACTTTTAAATTTTTATTCAAATAAAATTTATGATATTAAAAAGAAATTTTCCAATAAAAAAAAATTCAAATAAAATTAGAGTTCGGTAAGCCAGAATAGTCATAAAATGGTATTATTAAACTATTTATGACCATATAATTAAGATGGTTTTACATAATATCATTTGTGTCTAGGCTGCATAAAAGTTTAAAATAATATTTTACAATTTAAATATTTTGTTAAAAATTTTTGTGTTGAAAGAAATATATTTACACTTATTAAATGTGATTTGAACCAATAATTGAATTTAAATTATTGTTTTAATAATAAATTTTATTTTATTTACAAAAAATATCTGTATTTTGAGCGTTTGTTTGCCGATTCGTTTATATATTATTGGTATTTATTTTTTAAAAAGAAAACTAATTTGACATAATAATTTTAAAAATCGTAAAACAGAAATGGAATGTGTGAAAATTGGGTGAACTTTAGTATATTTTATGTGACAAGATGTTAATAAAAATTTTAAGGAAGTTGATAATCAAGATACCCTAAGTAATCAAGAAGCGAAACTTATATAATAGGATTTTCACAATGCTTTGGTTTTGAAAAATCAAGATGTTTTCAAAATTTAGTGGATATCTTAATTCTTCTTGAGTGAAACTCGATTTTATTTTTCTCAAAATCATCTCAAAACTTTATAGTAGGTGCCTGGAATTTCGATTGTTGCATTGATTTGAAAATAAAAAATTTTACACAACCCTTGTTTTGCTTTTATATTACATCAATTGTCATACAAAAACGAAGATATTAAATTTATATGTAAGAATTTAAAATGGCAGAAATATTTTAAAAATAAATTTATTAATATACTAAAAATATAAATAATATATTTTTTTTAAATTTACCATATTATATTTTAACAAATATATTATTATTATTATTATTATTATTTATATACTAGCTGTTGTCCCGTCACAGAATGACGGAAGGTCAAATTTAAAGAAGAACTTTTTCTAATTAAAAACTATTTTTAATTTCATTATTTACATTATGTTAAAAGTATGTTAAATAAAATTGCAACCGTTACATTTTATATAACGCATATTATGCTTCGATTCTAGTAATAGGTACACAAAAAATAAATAAATTACTCATATAATTTCTTGTTGTATCTTAAAATCTTGAAGATGAATAAGTTAGTTAGTCTACTTTTTATATGTTTCGTGTTTATAAAATTTTGGGGTCGTTGGTTCAAATCCCTTCTTGGTATAATTTTTTTTTTATTTCAATTATTATTTTTTTTTTATTTAAGTGAGTACTTGCTTAAATTAAATAAATTAATAAAAGATTTAAAAATTTTTTATAGGTTTATTTTGTTTCAATAATGATCTATTTCTCCATTCATTAATGTTTTGTATATTATATTTTTAAAAAATGTTGCTATACATTCTATATCGTTTCCTTTGTTTCGATTCAAATCGGAATACTTGTTTGTTGCTAACATTCTACAATGTGTACTCAACATGCTAAATAATGTATCTATTATTTAAATTTACGAAAATTGTATTAAATAAATGTTGATTTTTGAATTGAGTTTTTCAATATCACAAATTATAAATTTTATTTGAAATTTTTTAATATACCTAACCTAACTAAGTTTAAAAAAAATTTATTTTGTTTGGTTTATATAGTGCATTGAACCAGGTATTGTATAGTATACCCGAATCCACCTTCCCAACCGTTAGTCGTTACATTATTTTTTCCCATTTTTAACTTTTTTTAAATAGATAAATAAATAAAAGTTTATGAAGGAAGGGATGAGAGATAGTTGAGAGCGAGATGAGGGGAAACTTTGAAATTACTTTAATACATTGCTTGATTTATTTGGTTAAGCAAACCAAGCAATGCATCAAAGCATACATTGGGCTTTCGCCCTTATTTCAGATTTGCACTGAAAATTATTAAGACTTACTACACAAATGTGCCTGTGAAGCATTGTCTTCTTAACTTTTATTTACAAAATGTCTTACTATTTATTTAAAATTTCCAGAAAATCTTCTGCGATTTTTAAAACTGAAATGAAATTATTCATATACTAATAAATAAATTTCATTTCAAAAAAAATTTTTTTTTTTTATTAAAAATAAATAAAATATTTTTTGGCCTGCTTATGATAATTTATGATAAGTTATTTTCTAAAATAAAACACATCCAACAAAACATTAATATTTTATTTTTTTATAATTGAACACATCCAACAAAACACATTTAATTGAATGCGTTTGTTACACCTCATCCTAGACAAATATATTAATAATAATAATAATAATAAAATTTGGTGTAACAAACGACATTCAATTAAATGTGTTTTGTTGAATGTGTTCAATTATAATAAAATATTAATGTTTTGTTGGATGTGTATTATTTTAGAAAATAAAATGTCATAAATTATCATAAGAAGGCCAAAAAATATTTTATTTATTTTTAATAAAAAAAAAAAATAAAAAAATAAAATAAAAAAAATTTTTTTATTAATTTAAATTATTTAAAATTTTTATGAATTATTTCATTTTAGTTTTAAAAACTCACAGTACATTTTCTGTAAATTTTATATAAATCGCAAAACATTTTGATATTAAAAAGTAAGACAATGCTTTAAAGGAACATTTCTGTAGTAAGTGTTCCTTATTTTCAGTGAAAATTTGAAATAATGGCGAATGGCCATATGTAGGCTTTGTTGCGTTACTTGCTTTGCTTGAAAAAGCAAATAAACCAAGCAATGTAATCGAAGCAATTTCAAAGTTTCCCTCATACCTGAACTAAATCCAAATGAAATGCACCTCAAAAATCACAAAATATTAATTTTTTTAACTTAATTAGGTATAATAATGAAAATCAAAAAAAAAAATTTATAATGTGCAGCATTTGATAATGCAAATTTCAATTCAAAACTCAACATTTATTTAATAAAATTTTACTTACAAATAAATAGGTACATGATTAAGCATGCTGGGTAGGTACATTATAGAATTTTGGGAACAAACAAGTATTTCGATTTGAATCTAAATTTCAAAGAAGTGATTTGAACAAACGATCCCAACATTTTATAAATTCAAAACATACAAAAGGTAGACTACATAACTTATTCATCTTCAAATTTTTAAGATACAACAAGAAATTATAAAAGCATTTATTTTGTTTTTTTCAATTCATTTTTCAACTTTAAATCAAAATATATGTCAAACATCACTATATCTCTAAAACTATTGGCTCTACAGACGTTTACCGTTTTTCCGAGCTTCTCATCGTTTTAATTATATTAAGACTTATGAGATTCGGGCTTATAGCTTCGGCACAATCTCAATATAAAAATTCAGGCTTACGAAATTATATATATATAGATATAAAACTTATACATCAAAATTGAAATTTGTAAATTACTTGGGATATACCAGCATGTTATAATATATGAATCTATATGATTAACCTATATATATACGAAGAAAAAAGTGTTCTTAATTCAAAGCATTTATATGGAACTATTTAGATACAGTTTTGAAGTTTAATTATTGAGTTTGATTAAAACGGTTATAATTATATTAAATACTTTATGCATTTTATTTAACTTGTTTTTTTTTTTTTATAGTATTTTACCCAATTTGTTTAAACGTTGGTTTCTTTATTATACCCGTATGACTATATAGTCCAAGGGTGTAATAAATTTGCCATTACGTTTGTGACGCAGAGAAGGAGGGGGGGTAGATATAGACTCAAGTGTATGGATCGGATCAGAATCGAAAAATAAATCGATTTAGCTATGTATGTCCGTCCGTCCGTCTGTCCGTCCGCACGATAACTCAAAAACTAAAGGAGCTAGGATCTTGAAATTTTCGCAAATTCGTTTTTTTGCAATAGCCGTCATCGCTATTAAAATCCAGCCACTTTGGTCCATGGGTTCGGGTAGCTGCCATACAACTTCTTTTTTTATATGAGCATTACTCTGTACCTATTACAGCTGCGTGTCTGAAATATTGCCAAAAGTAGTTTAGTTTTATGGCTAAAATTTCTGCAAAATTTGGTTGGTCTGCTGCAGAGGGTTCGAGTAGCTGCCATACAACTCCTTATTTTATATGAGCATTACTCTCCACCTAATGAAGGTGGGTATCTGAAGTTTTGCCAAAAATTGTTTAGTGTAATGGCCAAAGTTTCTGCAAAATTTGGTTGGTCTAAGACAGAGGGTTGAGTAGCTGTCATAAACTCTTTATTTTGTATGAGTATTCCACTACACTTAATAAAGCCAAAAGTAATTAACCGGATGATATAATGTATATGTTACGGTCATACGGGTATCCCAGAGTTGACACAGTCTACTCTACTACACTCTTCCTCGTTTTTTTTTAAATTTTTTTTAACCAAATATATTTGTTATAAAAGAAAAAGATACACACCTCAAATTACATTTTATTTTGATTTTTGGGTGATTACATCTTGTCACTTTGTCCAAAAATAATATGTAAGTATATATACATACAATTCTTTTACTTAATACCGTAATATTCTACTTTTAGCAATTTTCATAATAAAATCTTAAGATAATGTGCATTTCATTTGTATTTTTTAATGGGTCAATTCACCTCTTTACAAGAAAAAATCAGTCATCATTAACAATATAATTGTATAAAAAAAAAAAAAAGAATAAAATGGTTTAAATATATTTTTTTTATAAATTCATAAATTTCCAAATTAAAAGCCATCATCAATTTTAATAAGAGGAGAATAAGTAAAATTAACACCAAAAAAAAAAAATATTTCCTTTCTTTTAAAACTGTGTAATCGCCAGGAAATCATCAAAGCTTAATTATAATTTCATACCTTGTCATTCAAATAATATCCAAACATACACACATATACATGCGTTTATTTTAAAGAAAAGCCACATTTAACTTAAAACAATTGTTACAATGTTTAAAAAAAAAAAAAAAAATTGGTTTTTAGTATGATGAGTAACCAGAGCTTATCCAGATTATATTTTTCTTAAGTCAAGTTTTTTTTTGGAGTATTTAAAACCTATACTTACCGATCAAAATACCAATTATTATAATTTTTAGTTTTTATTATTAGCCCAGTTTTTATAAAAATTGGCAGCGAAAGTTCTCAGTGAAAACAATTTTTGGTTGTTATTTTTTTTAACTTTGTTAAAATTTTTTCAGGGTTTTTAGTTTATTAGTTGCAAAAAAAAAAGTGTACAAGACAAGATTCTGAATTTTTAAATTTAATATTCTTAAATGAATTTGTTGATCAGCCCGTTTCCCATAAACAGCATTGTATTATCAAGTAAACCTGAAATTTTAATGCATTTTTTAGTTAAAATAAAAAAAATTAAATCAGTAGGCATATGGGTAGGTAGATTGGAACAAGTTTACGAAAAAAAAACACCATCTTCATTTTAATAATCACTGAAAGGGAACTTAAATTACTTTTATGTAAAAGAATATATATAATTACTATTTATGCCAACTATGAGAGTATTTTGAAATTAATTTAGCGTACAGGTGAAAACTAAATTAAATGATTAGAAATGTTTATTTGAAAGCTTGAAGGAACTGTAAATCCTTTTAGATTAGGGATTTTACTTATAAAATTCCTTTAGGAATTACAAGAATTTTTAAAGTGTTTAAGCAGACGTAATATTTAAGGTTTTTTTTAAGTCAAATTGGGTTGTAAAAAGCCTCGATTATCTTATCTCCTCTGATAGAGCTAAAGTTTCAAAAAAAAATTACTTTAAACGCTTTTTTAATTTGCAGCACACTTTCCAAATTTACCGTACGAGGCGTGGTAGTAAATACCTGAATCACTCTTCAATTCATCTCAAATTTTTAGGAACATAAAGGAAACGGAACAGAAAATCCATGTACCAAATTTTTGTTCTATCTTCATTTGTTTCAGTTACATATTCCGCGATTGCCATTGTGATTCTCGAAAGCTTCCTCAATATAAACCAGCTGTCAATTTTAATTTATTTCAATTTAAGAAGACCATAATAATATTACCTATATATTTTCGTTCTATAATACCCTAAAATATATTTTCATATAATTTATTTTTGGCTACTGTATGGCGCATAATAACCATTTTATTATTTAACTAATTAAAAAAAAAGAACCATAAAACTTGCATATTTGAAAGAAAATGTTAAACATGACATATACACGTAACAAAATATATAAAGGTCATAAACTGAACTAGCTACCATTTTTTAAGTGTTTTTTTTTTATATACCTACTGTAATTGTAAAATAATCCATCAAAAGTAAAATAAAACAATTTGACAATCATTATCATCATCGTTGACTTAATAGTTAACTAGTTAACTAGATCACTACTAAAAAAAAACTTGAAATAAAAACAAAAAAAAAAACATATCCCATAAAATTCAGAAAAACTGAATTATTTTGCTAGTATATTTCAATTTCAAGTTTATTTGTAAACTAATAGTATATTCCTTTCCACATTTTCATATAATAATGTAGGTAGGTGCTAATGGTAATTGTATTGCAGTTTGCAAAATTAAATAATAGTAATTAAATATTATTAGTATTACTAAATCATTCTTAGCTAAAAAAGTTATTCTCAATCTAATTTTTATTTTAACAATAAAGGGTTCTTTTATTTCAGACTCATTTAAAACTTTATATGATTTGATTCTACATTGATTGAAGTTATAGTACACATATTGATTATTGATATCTTAAAAATTTCAAATCAACTATTATTTCGATTTGACTGATAGCTCAAGGGTTAGAGTATCGGATAATTTTTATATCATTCTTTCTTTTCGTTCTTCATTCGTTCTTTTATTTCAGATTGACTTAAAATTCTATATGATTTGATTCAACATTGATTGAAGTTGTAGTACCTACATATATTGATTATTGATATCTTAAAAATTTCATGTCAATTATAACTTTGATCTGACTGATAGCTCAAGGGTTAGAGTGGCTGCTTTTCAATCGAAAAATCTCGGATTCAAATCCTGGTCAGGTAGGCTACCATGTATTGCTACTTACGCTAAACGTAAGTAGCATGAGAAAAAATGACACCATGTAGAGCGCATATAGGAAATTTGCCCATTCGTAAGTAGCAACTTTGGTACCATGGTGTGCTACTTGCGAACATTTTTGACTTGATAATTTGTTTGCGAGGGAGGTGTAATTTTTTAGTTTTTAACAATTAGTTAGTAGTTTTTAATAAACATGTAAGTACTATATATAATACAATATATGTCATTTATAGAATTTATGAAAATTAAAGTTCTATGTTTAAGCACAAATTACTTTAACTATACTTTGTTTCAAACTAAAAAAATATTTTAAGGCAAACATTTTTTTGTTCATTGTGATATAAACAACAATCTTTAATTTTTTTTGTGCATTAAAATATCACTATTTACATTTATTCTATTGCTCCAATTACACCGGGGAACTTTCCCTTTTCAAAAAAATATTTCTTGGCTTGTTTTCTTTCAGAATCAGACATTTCCATAGTTATTTTCAGAGGGCATAATTTTTTTTCTATAGCGGAGCATACTTCCGCAATTATTTTCTTCATCACTGTCACTTAAAAACAATGCTATGGAATCCATTTTTTTTATTTAACTTTATTTTTTATTTAAAATTATGTTTTATTTTCTTTTTAAAAAAAATGTTATTTCAATTGTTTACAAATTTACGATTTTACAAACAAAAACAAATGTCTAAATGTCAATTTTAAAAATTTTAGAAGGAAAAACAAATGTCAAAATGTCAATTTTAAATATTTTCAATGGCAGCACAATTTTTCGACGCGTTTTTGTTACATGGTACCAATTACTTTACGCATCGCAAATCAAATGCGCACATTTTTGCGATGCGCATTTTTTACATGGTAGGGGCCCAGATCATATTTAATAAAAATATATAATTGATATCGTAATAGTTTATATCATAATATAAAATAAATTTAAGTGCCACACCTGAAAAGGAAAGGCACATTCATTTTTAATGCAAGTTTGAACAAATTATACATACATTTTTATCACGTGCACAATACCTTTCACATAACTTTTAAAATTAAAAACTCATTTTCGAGTTATGATTTATGACCATTATAAGCAACAACACACGTTATAAACACTTTCACATATAATATACATAAACCCATTAATTTTTAATGTTCACACATGTATGAAATAAACGATTCACATTTTTGACACCCAACTTGATTCACAATAGTGACTTAATTTAATTTGCATAAATTTGAATAGATTTTGTATCAATTGTGTGCTATCCAAATTGTAAAATTTGACATTTAAGCATAAATATAAATTAGTATGTCTTTTTGTTGTTGTTATACTCGTATATATATATATATATATATGTATTATGTTATTTATGTGAAATGGATAAGATATTAAAAGTAGGTAATAAATAAAGATACAGTGGGAACAGGTGAATTTTTGGGTGACAAATTTATATGACGTTTAATTGGGTGATGACATTAATTTTTTTAACTTTATATACAAATAATCATATTTTATTTGTTGTTTGGTTTGTTGGTTTTTTTTATGAATTACGAGTTTTTTTATTAGTTAAACTTTTCGTATTTATTTTATTGTCCGTCGTCACTGACTGGTTCAAGAAAGTATTTCTTATTGTAAAAGTTTCACTTTTATTTTTTTTTTTTTTTTTTATACAAAGTGTATTATTTAAAAAATTAAATTTTTTTTTTATTCTTATAAAAAGTAGTCAAAATTTTTATTAAAACTGTAATTTCAAAATTTCACTAAGAAACTTTTGTTTTTATAAAAGTGTTAAGAAAAAAATTTCTAGAAAAATATTTGAATGTCATTAAGTTAAATAATGTCCAAATATTTAGGAAATGAGTGAAAATTATTCCACCTACAGATCTAAAGATCATATTTTTGGTTTTTTCTGAATGAATTTAGTTAGATTTTTAATATATATAATATACACACCTATATAGGTATAAAATATATAATAAATATTTTTTCTAAAATAATCTATTTTAATGGGTTAATCATAATGTCAATATATATAGGTTAAATACACTTAATATTATAATATTTCTTGTAATATAATTTTACTCCATTCATTTTGTCTCATTTGTGACGAGAAAGTTGTCAAAATTAGATTAGGTGTTTTGTATTTTAATGTGAATATTTTCATAAACAATGTAAAATTAAGATATTTAACTAAATATAGGTAATAATATATATTTTGTGGTCTTTTATTTTAAATATACACAGTGCCGGCGCTACGCTTTTTGGCGCCCTGTGCACTTTTTGAAAACGCCGCCCTGGAAAAGTTCGTTTCCACATCATCCTTGAGGTAGAACTTTCAATGCATTTTTTTTAAAGAGGTGTCCCACGGAGGTATAATCCTCAATAACAAAAATTTTAACCGATAACAAATTATTAAAAAAGTTAAAATTAATTAAAACATTATGAAAAAATTTAAAATACTAAAATTTAATTCTACGCGCTTTTATTTTTGCAAAGTCGTTAACTAATTCTTCGTAGTCCAAATTTTCAAGAAGTTCGCTTTCAATTGATATAGTTGCTAATCCTACTAATCTATCTTGAGTCATTGTTGTTCTCAAATAATTTTTTATAATTTTTAATTTTGAAAAACTACGTTCTGCTGAAACTACTGTAATAGGTATTGTTGAATTTTTAAAGCTATAACTAAATTGGGAAATAATATTTCTAATTTTTTTTCAAATATAAATTCTAATGTTTCAATAGTGGAGAAAGTAGGTTTTTCTTACAAATTACAATATCTTTAAGCTTTACTGCACTAAATTTAAAAAAAAAAACAATCAAACAATAAAATTTTTATAACTTTTAAAAAATGAGAATTTAGATATTTAAATTTTTCAAATGTTTTAATTAATATGTATTATATGTATTTAATTAATAATAGGTATTTGAAAAATAATTTGATTTGACATTAAAAAGGCAGTTTAAATAAAAAATGCATTAAAAAAAATTAACATGCTAATCTAGTAGGTAGGTACTATAAAACTTTTTTTTTTATTATTTCTATACTCTATAGATTATAAATATAATTATTTATAATTCAGTGTTTTTTTTTTGTTCTTCCATATAAAAATATTTCATGTACGTACCTACTAAAAATAATAACATTTTTTAAGAAAATAACACACAGAACAGTGTTTTTTTTTTGTTCCACCATATAAAAATATTTCATGTACCTACTAAAAATAATAACATTTAACATTTTTTAAGAAAATAACACACAGATGACAGAACAGTATTTTTTTTTGTTCCTCCATATAAAAATATTTCATGTACGTACCTACTAAAAATAATAACATTTTTTAAGAAATAACACACAGAACAGTGTTTTTTTTTTGTTCCACCATATAAAAATATTTCATGTACCTACTAAAAATAATAACATTTAACATTTTTTAAGAATTAATAATGTTTTTTGTTCTAATTCTCTAATCATGGACCATGGTATTTGTATATTTATACAAATATATGTAGTATTAGTATAGTATTATATTTATATGTATTATATATACACATTACACACAGCTATTATTATAATGTTCTCAAATCTCAATTAATAAAGTAAGAATCAAAAGAATAAGAATACAACATAATCAAAGAAAAATTTAAGAGAATAATGAATAAGAAAGAAAAGAATAAAAGATAAAGAATAAAAATGAATTGCTCTTATTTCAATAATTTATATTGAAATTTGAAAGAGTAGTATGTTATTTACATATTTTATTTTCTCATTTCTGATTCTGTAATAAAATAAGCCATATGAACATCAAAAAATCACTGTTCCTTAAATTAGAAAATGTAGTACAAAAATAAAAATGTTATTTTTTGGTCTTATAGATTTTGTTGTTGTATAAGGTGCACTTTTTTTAAATTGATAATTTTGTTCAATAGCTTGTTAATATGAATGTTAGGAGGAATGTTATTACTTATTAGAAGAATTTAGAAAGGAGAAAAATAAATTACTCTTTCAATATTTTTATGATAGCTGCTGTTGAAAGAAAACTTATATTATTTTCTTATTCTATGGAAAGAGTTTGATAACCACAATAAGCCATATGAACACCAAAAAATCACTGTTCCTTAAATTAGAAAATATAGTACAAAAATAAAAATGTTATTTTTTGGTCTTATAAGATTTTGTTGTTGTATAAGGTGCACTTTTTTTAAATTGATAATTTTGTTCAATAGCTTGTTAATATGAATGTTAGGAGGAATGTTATTACTTATTAGAAGAATTTAGAAAAGAGAAAAATAAATTACTCTTTCAATATTTTTATGATAGCTGCTGTGAAAGAGAACTTATATTATTTTATTTTCTTATTCTCTAATCTATGGAAAAAATTTGATAACCACAATAAATACAAATGAACACCAAAAAATCGCTGTTCCTTAAATTATAAAATGTAGATAGGTAAAAAATAAAACATGCTTTATTTTATATGATATTGAAAAAACAAATTTCGAATACATTTTTTCAATACTTATTTTATTATTATATAATTTTTTGTTAGATAAAAAATTTTTTTTTTTTAATTTCAATTGAAAATTTGCCGCCCTTAAATTCTGGCGCCCTGTTTTACTGTGCATACTGTGCATATGAAAGCGCCGGCCCTGAATATACATATAATTAGTCTTCTGGTAGATTAATGGTATTTAGGTTAATCTAATAAGCTTTTAAAAAGACATAAAGTTTTAAACTATTTAAATAGTAATTTTTATATTATTTATTATCCTAAAATAAGTATTTATACTAATACAACAAATTTCAGATTTTTTTAAAAATAAATATAAAACTTAAATAATTTTTTACCTTAAACTAGATTAATCACTTCTTAATAATTTTTCAAAGACTGTGAAGTGAAAGACTTAAAATATGACATAAAATTGTACTAAATACAAATTATTACTACAAATCATTTATTATGTCAAGTATATTATTATTATATTAATAAATTTTCATCTGACCGATAGCTCGGTGTTTAGAGTGGCGGCTTTTCAGCCAAAAAGTCTCTGTATCAAATTCTGGTCAAATCATATCTAATAAAAAACGAGGAAGAGTGTGGTAGAGTAGACTGTGTCAACTCTGGGATACCCGTATGACAGTTATATAAACATTATAATTTCAAACCAGCTTTATACCAGCTTTTTTAGATGTAGTGTAATGCTCATATAAAAGAAGGAGTTGTATGGCAGGTACTCGAACCCTCTGCAGTAGACCAACTAAAGTTTGCAGTAACTTTGGCCATTACACTAAACTATTTTTGGCAAAATTTCAGACATCCTACTTCAATAGGTGTGGAGTAATGCTCATATAAAATTAGAAGTTGTATGGCAGCTACTCGAACCCACTGCAGTAGACCAACCAAATTTTGCAAAAATTTTGGCAAAATTTCAGACACGCAGCTGTAATAGGTATAGAGAAAAACTAATATAAAAAAAAATTGGTTGTATGGCAGCTACCCGAACCCATGGACCAAAATTGCTGGATTTAAATAGCGATGACGGCTATTGCAAAAAAACGAATTTGCGAAAATTTCAAGATCCTAGCTCCTTTAGTTTTTCAGTTATCGTGCGGATGGACGGACGGACATACATAGCTAAATCGATTTATTTTTCGATTCTGATCCGATCCATATACTTGAGTCTATATCTACCTCCCCTCCTTCTCTGCGTTACAAACGTAATGGCAAATTTATTATACCCTTTGACTATATAGTCATACGGGTATAAATATAATTTATGAAATAGTAATGGGTAATAAACTTAACTGTCACACCTGAAAAGGAAAGGCAGATTCACTTACTTATCACATTGTATTAAGTGTTAGGGTACTGTACATAAATTAATAAATATTGACAAAATTCTTATAGCTACATTTTGTTTTGTATTTTACAGATATTTATAAAACGAGGAAAGAAGTAGGGAGAACTGTGTTAACTCTAGGGATATCCGCATGAAAATAAAGACAAGTGCTCAAACCCACGGAGTTTAATTGTTTCAATTTGAATGGCACAGACGGAACTTGTATATAAAAAATTGTTTGCAACTCTTGAATTTAGATTTGCAGCTCTTTTAGTCTTAAGTAGGCATGCAATCATGTCTAAATGCATTCGCCAATAAATCAATTTATATTTCATTTATTGTTTTTGTAAAACCTTAAAGGTGGAAAATTTTTTTGAATATTTAATTTTCTCAATAATACATTTAACTTATAAAAGAATATTGTTGAATATACAATTTCAGACTACATATTATTTAATTATTTAAATATAAACTAATGAATATTAAAACAAATAATAGGGAAGCATTGCGCAATCACTAGATAGTTTTTAAACTATACTCAACTTTCAAACTCTATTTCACATGTTAATATTGATTTCATTCAGTCACTGTATTCTCAATTTTTAATGAAGAATCAAAAATGAAAACAAATTATCCAAACATCAATTTGAATTTTTATCGTGACTAACTTGTTATATTGTTTTGACGCAACAAACAACAACATTGACAACATATTGCAAACTGAAATGCATATTGGAATAAAAAAGTGACAAATTAAAAGAATTTTAGAAATTTAATAAAAATTTATTTTATTACTCTGATTCCTGACATTCTTTATAGGTATTTTTTGTTTTTCATCTGTTAAATGATGGAAAACCTTCTGTAATAGTGAAACTTAAAATTTTCCATTTATGGAGTGCCAATTATTGATGACACAATGAGAATAAATATATATATATATATCCATAATATAATCTTTCTTCATTGAATTTTTTAAAAAATTCATAGAATCTTTAATGCAATTTTGTGTCAATATTATACAGATTTTGATCGTTTCATTTTCTCTTCTTTACGAATCATTTTAGTGTTAATCAACCATAACCTAAGAAAAGTTTCAATTTTCTGGTGTACTTTATCTTAGAACGAATGTAATGAAGTTAAAATTCCATTTCAAAATGCATAACCATAGGTGAACGCAACAGCATCATTATTCCACATTTTTTTGTTCTGTTTGGGCTATCTATGATCGGACCCAAACATTGAACAACTATTTTAGGACATTAAAATTTAAATTGAAAACCCTTAGAAAATCAACACAAATAACAACATACATTATATGTTGGTTGATTATAAAAATGTTTTCAAAGATGCATAAAGTACTATTTTATTTTAAAGCAATTTGTTTTTAAAGTTTTATGTCTTGTCGTTTGTCTGAATTTTATATTGTGATGATTTTTCAATTTGAATTTATAACTTGTATGCAAATTAGTTAGTTAGATTTGTGAGTAATAAGGTAGGTTTCACAGGATATATAGAACTTTTATTTGAATAGAAGACTCAATCAAATTAGATTGAATTGAATATTTTTTTTATAGATTTTAATATTGAAATAAAGTAAATTTAATTAAAGTTAGTTAATCAATTCGTTAAAGAAAAATATAAACATGATGTTCATTCGTAGTAGTTAAGTTATGGATGGGCAAAAAATATACGTCATGCAGATCATATTTTTAGTCTTCAATAATTATTTTTTTTAAAAATTCCTTTCACCCATTTGTTCTATAAAAAAACCTACCGGTTCTTTGCAACTCATATCACACTGTGGATTTTTTACAGTTCAATGAAACGATAAAGACTTGACTTGATAAAATTTTTAAAAACGTTGACTAGAAGAATTTATGTAATCTTAAACTGTTGTAAGGAGTACAGAATTATAAAAAACGAGGAAGAGTGTAGTAGAGTAGACTGTGTCAACTCTGGGATACCCGTATGACCGTAACATATACATTATATCATCCGGTTAATTACTTTTGGCAAAATTCCAAACATTCAGCTTTATTAGGTGTAGAGTAATGCTCATATAAAAGAAGGAGTTGTATGACAGCAACTAGAACCCTTTGCAGTAGACCAACCAAATTTTGCAGTAACTTTGGCCATTACACTAAACTATTTTTGGCAAAATTTTAGACACCCAGCTTCATTTGGTGTAGAGTAATGCTCATATAAAATTATAAGTTGTATGGCAGGTACTCGAACCCGTGGACCAAAATGGCTGAATTTCAAACTCGATTCCGTTTTTTGCATAAAAACGAATTTGTGAAAATTTCATAATCCTAGCTCCTTTACTTTTTGAGTTATCGTGATGACGGACGGACGGACAGACGGACGGACAGACGGACGGACAGACGGACGGACATACATAGCTAAATCGATTTATTTTTCGATTCTGATCCGATCCATACACTTGAGTCTATATCTACCCCCCTCCTTCTCTGCGTCACAAACGTAATGGCAAATTTATTATACCCTTGGACTATATAGTCATACGGGTATAAAAAGTTAGAATATACTTGAGACTTATGCAATATTAATATCCTTTTAAATAGGATGTTTTAATTGAGTGGATTGTTCATAAACGAAGAAGTTTTTACCAAATCGAAGACTAACAGAAATCTATTAACTAGTATAACCGTCGGATAACCATTGGAATATCTCGTATTTTGCGACCATATAATTCGAGGAGACATTTCTGAGCACCCTCGTTTAGTAGTACTACAGAAAATAAAAAAAAAACATTTTTGGAAGGAAGCAAATTGTGCGGTAGTGAGATAAACAGAATTGAACAGTTTCAACAACTTACCGAAAAGGGTTAATTTAAGATATTTCGCATGTTGATGGCAAGTCAAAGACAAGTTATTCCGAAGGCCAAAGACAAAATGCAAGATTCTCAAAGGTTAAATGAAGAAAGTGTAGCTTAAGTTCTGATTGATTAACGGTTTGGGGTTAGATTTATAAAACTCATGGTAATTGTTTGGATTCTAATGATTTTTTTATTAATTGGAAAAATTCTAGAATCTTTTATAAAATTTAAGACTTCAAATATAAGGATGATATACTCTCATAACTTTCTCATAAAATTATCCAATATTAGAAATTATTGAGGCATATTTCCAGGCTATAATAAAATAGTTGAAAAAGGAAATTTTTCTAATATGTAACATCATAGTTGCTATGGAGGAACTAAGAAAATAAATACAGCAGACTTAGAGAGGAGTATACATAGCGTATTTAATAGCCAACCCGTGTGAAAGAAAAGTCCTATCGAAATTCTCAAATGAAGGAAACAATATAAGTGGAATCCGATCATTTAAGAAGATCAAAAAAGACAATGGTTTGTATGCTCTAGATTGGAGTCTTAAGATCAGACAAATGTAGACAGACAGAAATAGCTGGAAAACAACAGTATTGAACTAATCTAAGAACCTAACCAACCATTACCTACTTCTGACTAGCTAACATGCATTAATAACATGTATGATTCTAATTATATTTTTAAAAAAAATTTCGCTTAACTTATGTTGTATGGAAAGTTCAAATTCAAATATTTCAGTTCAAATATTTTATTCTATTTAAATACCAAGATGTGATTAAAAATTAAACAATTCACATTGTTAATATTAAAAATTAGTGTAAAACTTTTCATCAATATAATATTATTATATAGTTTTCCATTTAAATACATATCTCATTTATACCAAATTCCAATAACATAATATTGTATACCAAAAAAAAAAATCAAGAATTTTAGAACATTAACAAATTTTATTCTCCTTCTAGTATACTCTCTATTATTGACATTTTATTTTTCAAGTTCCGGATAATTATGTTTAATAGAATTTCCAAATGTACAAAATAAATAAATAGTTTAAACAAATATAAATGCAGATATCCCGGTTGCCTAAATGCAGTTGGAAAAGATGCATTTTACCGTATGTAACATTTATTGCAAAAAATTTTTTTAACAAAAGGGACCAGTTTACACAAGGACTTTTAGTAAAATAGACGTTTCTCAAAAAACGTGTAATCGATAATATCATATGCACGTTGAATACTTTTGCATAATTGACAAAATCATTTTAATTCTTAATGTTTCCAAAAGAGGTCTTCATATTTTGCAGCCTAAGCGATAATGCAAAAAACAAATGTCACATAATTATTAATGTTGCCAACAGAGGTCTTTTGCCATGTCAATTGAAAGTCATATTTGCACAGATGTCTATACATATTTTGTAGCCTAATCGAAAATAAAAACCAAAAATGTCACATAGGTAATTAATAATGTCATTTCATTAATAAGCATTTTAATGAAAGAAGCATTTGATTACATATTTTAAAATCAAAACAGCACAATTACCGAACCGAACCGAACCGAAACAAGAAACCGAAACCGAAAATAAGAAACGTTTAAAGAATGTTCTATAATGTAAACAAACAAAACGTCACATTTAAATCATTTGTTGCTAAAGTAGTTCTCAACCGGTTAAATGACAAAGTTGTAAGCGAAAATTTTTATGCGATTAATGACTGTCAGATGTATTTGATGTCGAGCTGTATATGACATTGTCGATTACATCCAATGAGTTTTTGGAGGCATTATAAATTTATCAAATATTAAAAATTTTGGTATTCTCATATACTGCAGAATACGAAGCTTTTGATTTTTCAGATGTCAACTGTCAAAATATCAAAATGATGATTTCCTAAAAATATAAAAGGGTTTTTGGGGGTTTTGATAAATCACTAAGAATACATTTTGACATTTAGCTCTTGTCAATATTTTTCAAGTTGCCAATTTATTGATAATCGATATATTTTTAAAAGTCTTTTTGTGAAGTATTAATTTTGTTAACTGTTAATGTGAGTAGGAAGTTGGGTATTAGTCTTCTTTGTTCAATTACATTTAGGTCAAATGACTTTCGGTCAATTTTCATTGTCATTGTCAAAAACAAATACAATCCATTCATTTTAAATGTATTCAAATATACGAAATATAACTATTATAAAATTTACAAACTGTTGAAATTTAACTACTCAATAAAAAATTTTAAACTTAAATAGCGACATCTGATTGTTACTATTTAAAAATTACCACCAAATGCCAAACAAATTTTCTTAAACAATTTAAAAAATAAAAAAAAAAAAAATAAAATGCAAATAACGAAAATTTATCTATTGAAAAATAATTGAAAATAAGTGAAATAAAAAAAAAATAACAAAAATGAAA
Source organism: Dolichopus griseipennis (assembly GCA_963082915.1). NCBI lineage: Eukaryota > Metazoa > Arthropoda > Insecta > Diptera > Dolichopodidae > Dolichopus > Dolichopus griseipennis. Next base: position 69,651,942 of record OY720441.1, on the reverse strand, counting down.
AACTTCTATATTCTTGTAACTGAAGTAGTTATGTTCACCTTTTTGTTTAGTAACTGTGGTTCTTAACTTGATCTACGTAATAATGGTCAGAAGACGGTTATACATACCTGTTAAATTTAATAAAAAAAAAAAAAAAAATAAAAATAAAAAAAAATTTAAATAGCAGCATAAATTCATACGAACAATATATGTTTGTATACCAATTGTAAAAAGTTCAATAAGTTTTTTTTTTTTGCCATTTTTACAATTTTTACTAGAAAACGCTAATAGCCCGGAAAATTGCATAAATTTTTTATTTATTATTTTATTGGGCCGAAATTATTTGTTTGTTTGATTGTTTTTTTTTTTATTTTTGGTGTTTTTTTTTTCGTTTTTAAATACGAAAAATCGCTGTTTTAGAATCGTTTGAATTGAATTTTATAAATAAATATTATATGTAAGGAAATTCTTGAAATTCTTGTAAGACATTTAAAGTTTTTTTTTTTTAAATTGTATGCAAGGGATAAGGTTGGTGCATATGTAAGTAAAGGTTTTGAAATATACATTTAGTGTTTAGGCAATTATTAGGTTATGTTACAAATTGGAATTGTCAAACAGACTGTCATGTTTCTGTTTAGGTAACTGCTGTCTTGATTACATTTTCAAGTTTCGTATTTAATTAAATAATTTGGAATTTTATTCAAATCTTTTTTTAATTTATAAGTATTTTTGTGTTTTATTTAAAATTTAAATGTTTTTTGTTTTTAAAATTTATTGAAATTTTTTATTTAAATTAAAAATTTTGAATTAAAGTTTTTGAAGGCTAATTTTTTTTTTTTGTGAAATAGAGGAATAATTATTATAATTGCAAGTAAATAGGTAGGTAAAAAAAGAGTTGATGTAAAATTCGTCTATTTATATTTTGTAAATTTGACAATTTTTAAATTTTTGCAAAAGAGAGCGTTTTCCCTAGATGTAACCTTTTTTGAATTTTTGTAAAATTTTGGGCTAACCTAATGGTTAATTGAGATCAAGTTGGGTACAAGCAGTGAAGAGGTCTGCATGCCGTAGAAGAAATACATGCATTTGCAAAAATAAAGAAATTTAGTAAAATCTCTGCACCAGATTTAATAATTTATTGAGACTATTCTTTTTTATTTGATTCAAAAGTTTCCTGTATTTTGCACTTTTCATATTGTTATAAATCGGGAGAATTTTCTTTAAGCTAATATTTTTGCTGCGGTAAACTGTCCCAATCAGGCTGAAAGTGATAATGAATTTTGACACACAAAATACACTTGATTTAGATGATGATTTATATATTTATATGTAGACTGTTTTTAAATAGCTATATGATTTAGTTTCTTCTCTATATCAAGTTCCGATGATATTCCTTCACATCGCCTGAATTAAAGCTTGTTTAAAAAATAGGTGGGTATTGATTCCTCAAATATATGACATATCCTTTTCCACATTTGTGTCAAATTGCAAGACGTCAAATATTTTTGCCCTTGCATATCCCAGTTTATTATTTCAGCTGAATGCTTCCACTGTAATCTTAATAATACAGTGAACCCTTGTCGTTAATGTTTAAAAAATTATTTTATTTTATAACTTAACTCTCCTTTATTTGTTGGGAAACTATTCATATGCCCTTGTTAAAATATTTTTATAAAAAATAAATTTGCTCTATTATAAAATAAAAAAATGCATTTTAAATGAAATTTTCAATTTACTAAAGAAAATAAAAAGTTTTATTGAAAAACAAATATATATAAATGTACATTTATAAAATAAAACTGATGTAACGGTGGCGAATATTGTCGGCGGTATTTTTCCATTGTTTTTTTTTTACATTTCCCAAACGATAAATTTACTGTCACTTAGTGAATAGTAAAAAAAAAAAAATTAATAAATTGGCTATTTGGCGAAACTTTATGTACTTTAAAATACAATTATATACACCCCAATATAAGTTTTATGTATTGTATTTTTTGTATATACAAAAAATAATATAATACATAACAGAAATAAAAATATATAACTATATGCAAATTAATAATTTAATTCTGGGAAATCTTGACAGAATGTTTCAGAAACCATAAAATAATAATGACGTTTATAAAAATAAAATTCCTTTGTAAAAAAATTAATATTATTATGAATTTATTTTGGAAAGTGTACTTATTATTTAATTTTGAAAATGGGTTTACATCTAAAAATTCTCTAATAATATTTTAAAGCAAATTTATTATAAATAGTATAATCTTACCGCTAGGTTGCACAGTGGTTACAGTGTCAACCTTTTATGCGATAGGCCCGGGTTCGAATCCCAGTGAAAGTGAAAAAAACTTTTCTCGTTTTCGATTCGACTCACCTACCATTCGTCATTGGGTTCAAATTAATGGCTTAATCAATAATTAATAAATATATATCTTTAATAAAACATACATTAATACAACCAAATATACAAATGAAAAATATAAACAAATAATTTAATTGAATAATACAACTCACAGATATACAACTTCATATATCAGCTGCAGAAATGCTTTAATTTTTATAAAAATTTACAAAACCCCTTAAAATATGCAATAATTAAATATAAAGCGTATTCAACGAGGAAGTACGGTTATGATCCTCGCTATTCATAATAATTACAATTACGAATTAAATATTTATAACATTTACAATGAAAAATTTTACAATATATATTGTGAATAGTTTGTTTAAAAAATTAACATTAAGATTCAAATTATGAAAAGATGTAAAAGATATAAGATAAACTAAAATCAGCTTACAATGGCCATAACAACTAAGTGCTCTATTAATATTGAGTAATTTAATGTAGTACGTAATATTCAAAATAAACAAATGAAATAAATAAATAAAAATTAACATACTTCACTTTGATAATGTAAAACTCAATTCATCCAAATTTGTTCCTTAAAATTTTAGATATTGTAAATATGATTAAACGAGTTGAATATAAATTTAGGAATGTTGTTTACAAATATTTTATCGTACTGTTGTAAATGATAGTTCTAAAATCAATCAACTGAATTTTTTGATTTTTGAAATCATTGTTGAATTTCTGTTCCGAACTTTTGGACCATGTTCGATAATTTGTAACAAATAAAAAAAATTAAAAACTGAATTACCTATCAAATTTAATTTTTGCAAAAACGAATTAAAATACGAATAATGTAATTTAGGTGTAGATTGTCTATTAAAAGAAATCATCATAAATCTATATTATAATGTAGAATAAATATGTAATATCTAACGGGTAATATAATTTAAAACCACACATATAGCGTAACTTACACGGTTTTAAAAATAAATTTAATCAAAATAAAAAAATAAAAATAAAATATTTTATACGGGAAAAATATACCTATAAATTTAATATGAGAAAATATTTTTGCCGTCAACGGAGTTTAAGATTTTTTTATGGCATCGAGAAATTACAAAATATCCCTAAAACCAGCTCTAAAAAATTCGGATCCTTGAAACTTCTTTCGAATTCATGAGGTTGCATTAGTTTGGTTTTTTCTAAAGCGTGTACAAATATTAAAAATATTTTACTACAGTTTTAAAGTCTAGAAAAGCTTTTAACAAACTATTGTTTAATTAAGGAGGGTGGATATATCAAACCAACCTCCATATACTACCACCTCTGATGGATATTAGTCACACTCTAAGGAAAGATTATAACATAAGACGAATGGCACTGGGTTGAATACACCAAGAGGAAGCAGGAGACACGGCTATCCTAATAGTACCTGCAGATGCAACATCACAAATGAGCTAAGCTAATGCAATGTCATATGGTAGGGCCAAAAAAAGCAGCAGGAAATCGAGTGCGATCTAGATGGCAATTGGAAGTCTTGTACTCCTTTGCATAGAGTTAATGGAAAAACAAATTTGATAAATATAAGTTTATTAGCCCAGCAGTTGAAGACAATTAGCATTGAAGAAATTCTATTTTGAATTAATAATGACATCCTCAAGACAAAATTTTTCAAATAGACTATGGGCCAAAATCTACCGCAAGAGGCGTATATAGCGAGGCAGAAAACTGTATTTTATTTTTGGGGATTTTACCTTTGGGAATTGGTTTTTGAAAGTTTTGTTTTTGGGGAGTGCTTTTTTTTTAACATTTAACACCGACACTAAGACGGTTAAGTTCTCTGGGATTTTGTTTCCATCCTCTATTTATCCAGTTATATTCGAAACTATTAGCATTTCTCTACAGTTTTTAATGAATTTCACATTCCTTCACAAAACAAAGCGGTTAGACAGTTTTGCTGCATAAGGCGGTTGAGTATTTTTTCACACACAAATAAACTTAAATAAAAAAATAATAATATATACAATTTAAATGGATAAAAAATTGATTTGATATACCAGCATATAATGTTCTTACCTAATAAATTTTCTAAGAAAAAATTTAAAATTTTTTTTCTAAAATTCATTCATAGTCAATTCTACCATTATCCTCCTTCTTCATAGTTCTTCATATATATATGTATATATATTAGTTATTCCTAAATTTCTTATTGTTTTTTCTTTTGTTGCCAATCAGAACAATACAAATTTTGTGGATTAGAATAAAAGTATTTTTATACCTATATTTCTTCCTTTGAACTCTTTTTTTTTAAATTATAAGATATGAAAAATAAAACTATAATAGATTTTTTCTGACTGATATATTATATTGCAGTTATATTTTGTATATACTAGACTAGAATAAAATAACAACAAATAAAAACCTGAAGATAGAAGAACTCCCAATATATAAAGTTGAACTTTTAACAACCCACCATAGTTTATTTGTAATCGACATCTGTCTTCATAATCAAATGTATGTCCATTATATTTTTTTTTTTTTTTTTTTTTTTTTATTCCTCGGGCTACTTTCTAGTATTTCATAACAATTCACATAACTTACTCAAACTGTCTACACATAATCGTCGCCTGATCTTTATTCAATTTTCTGGAAACTGCAAAAAAAAAAAAAACGAACAGCTAAAAATTAGAGCAGTTGAACAGTTTTGAAAGAATTTTTCGCGTAAATATAAAATAAAAACGAAAAAAAACGAATCAAAAAAATTAAAAAAATCTTACCCGAAAATTGTTATACGATCGAACACGTAGGTGGTAAGTACTGTAATATTATAAGACTTCTTAACAAAAGAACTTTAAATTTGAAAGATAGATATTATACGTTTTCACAAATATACTCTTTTCACGTGAACTAGGTTCTAATTTTTCAAATTAAATTAGTCCTTTTTTGTCTGACCCGTTTCTTGAGATCCAGCAGTTGGATAAAAATATTGGAACAAATACAGTCACAGATTTTATAGTAGAATTCAAATGCAACTAGAAAAAATGAAAAAGTTCGGCTCTTTAGCCCGCTCTAAAATTTAGTTCTCAAAATTTTCTTTTATATTTTTTGGGAATAATTCCTACTTCAGCTTGCACTACAGAATTGGGGACTAGATTTAATAAATTATGTTAATCCCCAATATTCACGGGCGCTTTCTAAAATAGGACTAATTGATTTCAAGAAAGACTTAATATTGATTTAAAAATTGGCGATAAATTGAATTTCAAAAAAGGATTAAATTAATTTGAAAAAGGATCAAATTGATTTGAAAAAAGAACAAATTGATTTGAAATAAGATCAAACTGATTTGAAAAAGATCAAATAAATTTGAAAAAAGATCAAATTGATTTATTGATTTGAAAAAAGAATAATTTAAAGAGAAAAAGTACCAAATACATGTGTAAATAGTATATATATATATATATATTTTGATAGTTGCTATCTCTGTTTTTTTTTTTTTTAATGCGAGTGTACAGTTAAAAATATTTCCTTGAAAGATAAAACTTATTTTTTTTTTTTGCTTTGAAATCAAATGAAAATCTAAGAAATGTCAAAATATGGAAGGAAAATCACACCAGGATTTTACTTACTTTTCCAAAAAAATGTTTTTTTTTTCATTTAATTCATTCATGAGTGTGGGTTGAAAATTTTTATTTTGCAACGTATGAACTTCAAAAAAAAAAAAAACAAAAAGATAAATGCATTACAAATGAAATATTAATATGGTGTAAAAACCATTTTAAAGAAATTTTTCATATATATTTATGTATATAAATAAATATACATAAACATTTTTTTAAATAAAATAATGGACCAAAAAACACTAACACATACTATATGCATATTCTTTTTCTGAAAATAAAATTAGATGAAATATTTCATTTCATTTTGGTAACTAACAAATCATCACTAGACTACACTGCACTGCAAAAAAAAAAACATCAGTAGTCAATTATTGTAAAATTGAAGTCAAAATATATAATATTTTATAACAGTTTATTTACTGTCAATAATAAGATATTTTTGATATATTTATTTATTAATTAAGTATTTTCAAGTGCATACAATGCCTTTTCAAATTGACGGACCCTTTTCGTTTCGGATGTGATATGGGTCGACAATATTATTTTATAAAAGTAATATTATTTATTTTATATTTTACTATACATATTTGGTCACCATGGAGATTTGTAAAGAAAAACTATCAATAATTATTTTTAATTTAATATTGTATGACCTGACTAGGAATTGAGCCGAACCCCTTTGGTCAATAAGCCAAATACTTACCCACTACAACACCGAGGCCTGTTTGATATATTATTCATATTTTTATAATGATTATAAGATGGTAGGCAGTGCTATTAAAATTTTATCAGAATTGAGCAAGGTGAGCATACTATGTTTAAATATCGATTGTATTCCAAAATCAATTTTAGATTACTTTCTTTTGTAGCAAGTATTTGATACAAGCTTTTCCATACTATGCTATTCGATACTTTTGAACAAAATAAAGCTAATACCTAAAAAAAAAAATCTTTAGAATCCAATAAGTAATCACAAATACATTTAATGAAGATGTTTTTAAAGTTAATTTTGAGTTAAAATTTTAAGTAAAGGGTAAGTAAAGTAAAAGTAAAAGGTTGCTAATAATCTTAAGAGGTTATGAAAGATGACGTAGATATTTAAATAGTATATTTTTGTCAACACATTATGTTCGTTTAATTATCCATCAATTATTGGAGCCATTGCCTCAAGCAGTGTGATTAAGGATAATTCAATTTAATTAAAATACTCAATAATATGCAGTTCTAATTTTAGTATTAAAATATATAACTACTCACTTAAGAAAATTAAAAAAAATTTTTTTTTAAGATTATTTCTTAAAATAAATCCAAATCAAATTTACATTATAAACGGTATTATTCTAATATAATGTAGCGTCATAAAATATATATTTTTTTGCAGTAGCTCTAGAATTGCCTTATTTCTCATTATTTATGCTCTTGAAAAGCTTCCGGATTTATTTTCTCTAATCTATAATTCATAAATATTGATCAATCATAATATAAGTTAATATAAGGTAATAAGTTGTACTTAAATAGAATAATGATGTTGATAATTCCTACATCTAATAATAATAATGTTAAAGATTGTATCATTGATGATGATGATTATCATAATAGTGAAAAAAAAGTATACAACAATGTAACAGTTATTTTATTATAATATATTTTATACAAAATTTATTTAGTATAAATTTTGAAAATATAGGTTAATTTTAGTAATTGACTTAATTTATTAGTGTTAAATTATCTCATTAATATTTTTGACAATTTTGTTAAATTTTTTCGAAAGAAAAGGCGTCAAATTATTTCAACAGAATTGGATTAGTTTTTTAACATAATTAAATCTGAATTTTAGTATTTTGATTGATTAATATATATAAAACTGAACTTGAATTAAAATTTCACCTTTTTGGGTGTCAGAAACAGTTTTTACTTCAATTTTTGAAGGAGAAAATAACAATTATATAAAAAAATTAGATTTGGATTATTGTTGAGTTTTATCATAGAGTAAAGATAATAGGAAGAGGGATAAATTCATATAAAATTTTTGAGTATGAAATTTTTTTGAGAAAAATAAATGATGTTCAAGGTTTTGAATGTATTAGTGGACACTTATTCTATTTAGAAAAGACATTATTTACTTAACTAATAAAAGTAATTATTTATCATATTTGTAATAATATTAAATACACACTCTCTTACATATATATTTCCTAATAAATAAAATATTAAAATATACAATGTAACGCACACAGTTGCCCTAAACTCCTACTAAACCAATTATTGAAATTCTGGTTTTGTATCCAACTTTAAGGTAATTACATAAAATACATAAAAAGTCATTAATAAAGTATTTTAAATAATTGGCTCCGTTGTCTTTTTTTTTGCAGAATATGAGCCCTTTTATTTATATGTATGTGAAGTAGGAGCGATTTTAAAGGAGGTTACTAATATAATCCTAAAAATTAGGATTATAAGTTTTTCCAGAATATTTATATATTTATGTATATGCTAGCTGTTAATATTATTCAAATTAAAGGAATTTTTTAATTCTTACTCAAGCCATTGATAAGGCATGAAAAATTAAATTCTTTAAACTCGAGGTATAACCAATTGCAGTTTAATCTTTCTAAATTCTATTGAAAGGACAAATACTATGTTACCTATACGTTTTATCTAATCAAAGAATTTTTTAAAGAATTTATACAATTTTCTTAGGAAAAATTATATATCAGCAAAACTAATCTGCCATACTTATATTACAATACTATTATTCTTATTTTTAAAGAATATTCATAATTGCTTGGTAAGTTTGTTTTAAACGTTAACATATTAAAACAGAAAACTTGTAAAAATTAATTTAAAAATTAAAAAAATTTGTTATAAGTTCATATTTCAAATTTTCCACAAAGGTTTTTCATTTTTAGTTCAGATAAACTCCCAGATAACAAGTTCATATTTCATTATAAATATTATATAAACATGTATTACATACTTTTATATATGTATATATGTATATACAAATAGTTTTCCTTTATATTTTAAATATTATTTATCAATAGATTTATTTCAGGTTGAAAAGTGACTTTTATTTTTACTTGGAAGAAAATCGCTTTTGTTTTGTCCTAGTTTATTTTCATTATATATTTTGTAATAGAATTCGATATAACATGTGTTACTAATTGTGTTATGTAATTCTGATATTAAGTATGAATTATATAATGAATTACACAATTTTTATAGTTCACAGAGTTTTTATTTATTCTTACGTAGACATTGTATTAGAAAAGTATTAAAATCGAAAAAAAATTGATTTTGATTTATAGGATTTTGTGTTGAAAATTTGGCAACACTATTTGTCAGTTATTATCACTGTGACGTCCGTCACTGCACCTTTTTAGATGGTTAAATTGCTATTCAAATAGTTTAACTGTATTTCAAGTTACATCATTAGTCTATATCATTAATTGCTGGATCGATTGCATTAATTGCTGGACCTTAATTTTGCTGAGGTTTGCATCAAGTGCAAAATTTTCCAAGTGATCCAAGTGCTAAAGTTCTATGTCATCGGTCTTCTATTACGCTTCATTTTTGAAGGTACATTTAGAACATTTGATTGTCCAAGATGATTCTTAACAGCAATGATGATTGTAATTCATCCTTGATTCTGCTTTTAGGCTGGAAATGATCATTGATTTTCCGTTATAAAGTACAACTAAGCTGGACCTTCCATATTATTCGAATTATTTTATTCGCCCCTCCTTGATTTTCCTTTGACGCATTGCATATTGAAACGCTGTTTAAGATGTCGCAGACTTCTGGCAAGTAGGTTCTATAGGGAAAGCCTCATTCAATCGATTTCTCTATGACTATTCAACGGGTTATGCGTAATTTAACTTCAATTATACCGTTAAGTCATAGGTATAACACTTACTAGAACAAATAGAAATTAGTGGGAAAATAATAAAACATTCAATCAAACAAAGAAAGATTTCAATAAAAAAAATATATAAATAAAAATATTTTTATATTTATGATTTTTGCACAAAAGATTTAATGTAACATTAAATTTGAAAAAAAAAATAGAAAAATAAAAAAATAATAAAATTAAAGCATTTAGCAAGGTGAAAATTTTAACTAAAGTAAATAATTTATTTATTATTTATTTGTACACTCTTTTACTTAACATATGTTTTTATTATGTAATTCTTTTATGGGTCTTTTACGGTTTAATTATATTTAACCATAAAAATAGCAAAATATTATTTGAAAATTTAATAGATTTAAAAAATATTAAATATTTTTCGTATATTATATTATAAATAATCTAAAAGAAAGGTTTAAAAAAAAAAAATGCAATTTGTCAAAAAGAAAACTTGAATTTTGCGCAAAAAACGTGTGACTTTGTTTAAAACTTTATCTTTTTTAAAATCATAAAAGTTCCCCCTGTAGACCCTGCGGTGTTAATATTTATATCCAAAAATGTAAGACAAATGACATTCGCATGATTAATACTTATAATAGCTTTATTAAGATTAACTGTATATTCTATTTAAAAAATTTAAAATTAATAATAAGTGTAGTTGCATTTCATAAAAAAAATTAATTTAAATTAAATCAATTAACTAAGTGAAAAGCATCTTTTAACTTTATTATCAAATACATAAATTAATAAGCTGAAATTGAATTAGAAAGTTAAAATTTTTATCTAATTAAAATTTTAAAACAAAACTCAAGAATTATCAATACTTTCTGTAAGTTTTTTAAAAAATCGTGAAACAATTGTCGAACTATTTATAGTTTTTTACATTTCTGACAGTCTGTATGTTTATTTTTAAAATTTCAATCCTATTTATTTATTTATTTATTTGTAGTACCAGAAAATAGTAAATACAGCCTGATAATATTAATCCTCTGCCTATTTGACATTTGGACTTCTTATTTAATTTTTTTAATATACACTATATTTTTTTATTAGATATGATCTGAAACCGAGGTCTGAATCTGAGACTGAGCTATCTGTCAGAACCCATTAATTATATAGGGATAAATATTTTTTTTAACTTAAATATAGGGTGGCGCAAAAGTAACATTATGATTTATTTAATGAGAAATTTTTTCTATCTGAATTTTTACCTCAAGTTGGAATTTCCTAAAATTTAGATTATAGTATGGAAATATGTTCACATTATGTTCGAAGACAATGTCCTTCAAATGGTGTCTTTTGCTTGTTTAAAACTGACGTGCTTTTTCCAGAACATTTTTCATAACTCCTTTTAGAATTTCAGATCCCGGAGCCATCACTTCTTCTCGGATAACGACTTTCAGTTGTTGGATGGTTCTTGGCTTAATGACATAAAGTGTGTTATATAGACTCAAAGGTATGGATCGGATTCGAAAGTAAATTGATCTGTATGTCCGATTGTCTTTCCGTCCATTTCTCTGTCTCAACTCAAAAAATAAGCTAGGATTCTGAAATTTTTACAAATTCGTTTTTATGCAATAGTCGCATCGCTATTAAAATTCAAATATTTTCCTCCACTGGTTCGAGTGCCTGCCATAAAACTTATTTTTTTATATGAGCATTAGTCTATTTCTATTGAAGCTGGGTGTCTGCCAAAAATAGTTTTGTTTCGTGGCCAAAGTTTGTGGAAAATTTAATTGAAGTACTGCAGTGGGTTCGAGTGGTTGCCATATAACTTCATCTTTTACATGAGCATTACTCCATACCTAATAAAGGTGGTTGACTAAAATTTTCTCAAAAGTAATTCAACGGATGATTTAATGACGATATTACGGTCGTACGAGCATCCCAGATTTGACACAGTCGATTCTACTATTATTTTCATCGTTTTCAATAATATCAACTTCAATTAAAAACCAATTGAAGTGCAGTAATATGCGCTCGTTCTAAATAAAATTAAAAATTAAAAGCAATGTTAAAACTATACTATTAATACATCACATCAAGAATAAGTTTTTTGAAAAATGTTCAATTGCAAAGGCCTTTAATTTACCACATCCCCCTATTTTATTTATTTGTATATTCGTTTTAATTTCATAAAATGCAAGTCATAACTTTAACGTAAATTTAAAACAAAAAAAATAAATTTGTGACTGAAAATTTAATAAATTCAACTATGTACTTGAATTTTTAAAATTAGTTGCATTTAATATTTTCTACTAACATAACATCATCTACTTGATAAATAATGTTATTACCATATTTGACCTTTTAAATTAGAATTTTTTTTTTGTATTTTTTTTTTTAAAACATTCAAATATATAAATAAATTTATATTATTTTACTATTATACATTTGCAAAATGATTCAGAAGAGAAGGTTGAACCTATGTTCATACATATATTAATAGCATTTCACTAAAATTCATCCTTATGTAAATGTCACGTACTTAAATAAAAAAAAAAGAATTAAACAAAGTGTTGCTGATGATATATACATATAAAATACATATATATATATATAAATATAAAAATGTGTTGAAAAGTTTTTTCATTCAAATAAATTTTCTTTTGATCTTTGGCCTCCGTTTTGTCTGCATTGAATAAATTCTATAAGTTAAAAAAAAAATTAAAATATATAAATTTCTTTAAAATGTAAGATTTCTTTTGTTTTTATATTATACCAATTCTATGCCATATGCCATATTGTATACATATACATACATATTTAGAAATATGATTAGCGATGTTTTTCTTCTCTCATCATATTTTTCAAAAAACAAAAATCGATGAAAACAACCAGGGGTTTTTAAAAAAGCACATTTTCAAAATTTTATAGTGTTTCATACTGAGTATTTTATCGAAATATAATGTTGGAGCTTCAATGGAAACGTTTAATTTAGGAAATATATACACTGGTGACTAAGTACCTGCTTACTTATAAAAACAGTAAAATTTTAATCTTTAAGTTCTAATAACTTCTCAATGCGGAAGATTGCTACATTTCTCGAGGATCTAACCTCACCTCACTCTTCAAAATTAAGAAAAAGCTTTGACACATGTTGAAATATAATGTTGGAGAATTTGAATTTTGTATATTACTAAAAAAAATTTTCACAGGTATTCAAGTTACAGGTGCTTAAAAATAGCTAAATTTTAAATTTCGAGCCCTCATCGCTCCTAAACTGGAGGCGTGACAAATTTTGTTACATGACTCCTACTCTGAGGATCTAACTTCTCCTAAAATTTCAAGACTCTAGCTTAAACCGGTTAGAAGATATGGGGTGTCCAAAAATTTTGCAAAAATTGAGTTTTGCATAATGATAAATTTTAGTACCGTATGGCAACCCTATACATTTGTCTTTTAAAAATTTAAAAATCTTATGAAACCAGCTGTCTTATACCGTTTTCAGATTAAATATATACTTAACAGAACTGTTGTTATAACAAAATTTAAAAACAGGGCTTCTTGCGACTTTGAGGAGTGGTAACTCTCTAACAGGTGGGGCTACAGAAAAAATTCCTTTTATGAAATAATTTTTTTTTGCAATATCTACTAGTGGTTAAAAATTTTTCAAACGATTTAAAAGTCTTTGAAAACATACGGACGGACAGAGTGAAACTATACAGGCAAATTTTTACAAAATCTTTTAAAAATGTGCTAAAAATCACTACTACTGCACTGAATGGTGCAATAATTTGTAATTTGAAGATGATACTGATTTTTAATATATAGGTAACCCTTCGCTCTCTATTAATACTTTTTGAATGATTCAAAAATGATTTTATTTATTGTTTTTTTTTTGTAATCAAATTGATTCGCGGATGAAGGAGTTTTTAGTGTAACTGTTAGAATCATGATAACTGTTTTTTTTTGTTTTTTGAGATTTGAACTTAATAAAATATCGGAAATTGTGCATCATTGTTTTTTTTTTTTCATTATGTTCTATTTTAATTCCCTACATTTATTAGGAAGAAATTAGAAAACTGTGTTAGTAGTCTTTAATATGATGATTGGTGGGGGTTTAAAAGCAATACAAAATTACAAAATTATTGATGTTTAAATGTTTAAATCATTTTTTTGGGTTAGTTTAGTATACCTATTGTTCTCAATATAAGAATAAATTTTAAAAAGTTAATTTTGACAATTCTAGGGCATTGAAAGTTTCTAATAAAACGTGAATCATGCTTAGAATTTTTTTTTTGTTTTATTTAGATATCTTATGTAGATTTCTCAAGGTAATATCAAATATGATATATTTATTGTTTTAGAATTGAATTAAAACAATAAGTAAATATTAAGTATAGATTTAATTCACGCAATAAAAGAGAAATTTAAGATAAAAAAAAACCATATAATTTTGTATCCGCTCGTCACTGTTCTATATGCCCCACGTGTATGAAAACCAATAATGTGTATGAAAATCGTTTGGAATTTTTCTGAAAAAAAAAATACTCTCTTAAAGTCTCCATGTCCAAGGTCTTAACAACTATAAACAATGAGTGTGACCAAGATTAGGTTTCAGAATGCCGACAGAGACGGAGTGATTTTTCTGCAAAGGAGTTTTTTGCGACCCAATGGAGCATTTTTTTTCGAGCTGGTGGTTGCTTTTCCATTTGGTCATTTGTAAGGAAACCATTATATTTAGAAGCTTTTTGAATAAATTGCTAACTTGTATGGAGACAGTAAACCGTGTTTAAGGTCTAACTCGTAATTAATATTCGGCTGAATACATAAAACAGAGTTTTAGCCTAAATTTAATTGTTTCAATTAAAAACTACGAGTTCATGAATTGTTTTAGCATATTACCTTATATTTTACCCAAAAATCGTATCCTATTTATATTTATAGCTGCTTAAAAAAATTGTAATATCTGGTATTCGACATTTGGAAACGATGTTTCAAATCCCTAAAAGACAGACAACTACAATAGTTACAAATTTATATACAGGAATATGGAAGGGAAAAAATAAGTCAGTGGTTCCTCAAATTTAAAAAAAAACTCCAAAAAAAACTTCAAATGTTTGGCAAGACTGCACTGTGTTTACTGTCATTATATGTTATTTTGAAGTGACTAATCATTATATTATTTGGCTTATTCGGTTCTATAAATATACAAAAAAAAAATTTGAGTGCGAAAATTGCTTGAATTTTTTAGCGCTTCGCTTAACTAGTAGAAGTTTTATATTGAACGTGTATGTTCCTGATTATGCTTATGACTTTTTGCTTTTTTTTGAGGATATTTCAATATTCGATCTTAAGAAAATAGTTATTAAATAGAAATGAATCTTCAGTGTTACAATATAAAATAATTTATTTATTTATGAATAGTCCCTTACCTCATGTGGGAGTGAAGGATGCACATTCCTTTTCAGCAGTGGCAGATCATACTATCTATTAATTTTATTAGCAATATTTTGTTTATATTTTACTATATATATATATGATTACCATGGAAATTTGTAAAGAAAAAGTGTTTTTCAATTTTAAATAAAATTCATATACCAGAATCAAACCCCCACCCCCTCGATAAGTGAGTCAAATCTTTACCCACTAATCCACCGAAGCCCCATACCTAATAATTATATTGATTTAATTATAATGTTGCAAAACACTGACCATATTTAATCATAATAACTATATATACCCATGAACTTACATAAAAGAGTACCGTCAACGCCATCTGAATTTGGATTTTCTTTATTTTATTCAACAACCAAAATTTATGGGACTTTTTTCAGAGAGGTGAAAATTATTACCTATATTAAGAGAATATTTTTTTTTAATATTCTTAAATGTTATATTTGATCACGTTTAAATAGCACAAGATGTTTGCTATGTTTAAATAGTATCTAATGTATTCTATTACAATGTATATAATATACATAGTTTCTAAGCTTGAAATAGAATCATCTGGTTAGAAACTAACTTTAATTCTTAATTTAATTCATTATTAAAATTTCATGGAAAAACAAAGCATTAACGCCTAGGTAAAGTTCAGAAAACAAAAAAAAAATCCATTTTTGATGATATTATCATTGATTTTGTTTTCTTTTAATTTTAGTTTTATTTTTTAATATGAAAGAATTTAAAAATAGTATATATACATTTTTATGTTTTAATCATCATTCGTTTGCTTTTAATGTATTTCTTGTTTAACATTTAACCTTCTTTTTCTATTTTACTTTTCTTCCCTTCCTAAAACATATATTAGATTAATCTCACCTTTGAAATTATTCTGAAATGAAGATTCATCATTTTAAGATCATTATTGCAACACCAGAACACAACAAAGTTTTATAAAGTTATTAAGTATGAGGATGGAGAAAGTATACATTATGGTATTATATACCAGCTGAACTGTGTAACATATAGGGTAAACTTATATGTTTAGTTCAAAAGTAAGTTAAATTGTTTCTATAATACAATTTTATTAGGTTCAAAGTTCCAAAAATTATGAAATTTAGTTTGTCTTAAATGTTAGAAGAAAATGGGTTTTAGTTATTTTAAATTTTCATGCATATTAATATTAAATAAAATGTTTAAATAACTTTTGAATTTATAGATTTAATTGGTAGGGAAATAGCTATTTTTTTTTAACTTTGGAAAAAGGAGGACATTCCTAAAATGGGGTTTTAAAGTTGTTAGAACGGAAATAATGATTTTTTATTGAAAAAATAATGTCTCTATTAAAAATGAATTTAGGAACTATTTTTTTTTTTTGTTTTAGATTGAGTCAAAACGAATGGGTGACCCAGTGGTTAGAATGCTAGTCATTCATGCGAGGTACCCGATTTCGGGGTTCGAATACCGGTGAAATGAATAAATTTTATTGGGTTTTCAACTAAATTCGGCTTCAAATGGCTTCAAATGAATGGATTAATCAATAACTAATAATTGTATATCCTTAATAAAAAATACACTAATATGACAATATTAACAAATACAAAATATAAACAATTAATTTAATTGAATAGTATAACTCACAGATACAGAATACCATATAATTCAAATACAAAAATTATTACTATATAAAGAACTGAGTTCATTAAGATCAAATTTAATAAGAAGATAATATTATGACACGTCTATTGCAACATGTATAAATGGTATAGACAGGCTTATTAGCCTAACAATTGCAGTTAGCTATAGAGAAATGAATAATGTACTAAAAAAATTTCAATAAGTTAGTAAGTTTCAATTGGTCTTAAGGAAATCCCAATTTTTCTATTGAAAGCATTGTTCTTAAGTTATTAAGCCTTTTGCTTTCAAAAGTTCCGACAATTGCCCATGCTAGAGGTAAATATTGATTTAATTTAAAATTTTAGTAAAAAGTATTAATAATATTTTTTATCTAAAAATTGATTTTTATTGGATAATCAAAATAATTTCCACAATTCACTTAATGTTTATTCGTAGTTTGATTGTTACCATTTTCTAATTATATAATACAGGTGGTCCGGATATGTGAAGATCTATTTTTAACCCTTTCCTAGCTAAGACGATCTCTTAAAAATTTTAATTAAGAAAATATTTCATTTGTATAATCTTTGCTTATTTAGTCTTAACTATCATAACTGCTATTAAACAGTTGCATAACCATTTTTTATTGAATCTTCATATTATTCTACATAAAAAAACTTTTATTACTTATAGAAAAATAAAGACATCTGTCCATTATTTGCATATAAACAACTTAATTATTTGAAATATGTTTTTTATATCATCACACTTTTGCACGAAATATAACAATTGATTTTTTTTAATCAGACATACCTTCTAAAAATTATAATTATTAGAGATCACATATCTAAAGTATGTAATTTGTTAATACCTATATCATGAATAAATTATTTAGCAAACATTTTCCGCAAATGTCATATACTTTTATATCCGTAAGAACGTAAAATTCTCAGGGGATACGGAATTTGTCATTACAATTGTGGCGCTGTAAAGTTAACATGTTAGATATAAGCTCAAGTATGGGTCAGATCAGAATAGAAAACGAATTGACTTTTAAGCCATGTGCATCCGTTCATGTCAAAAAGCAACCGTAAGTTCAAGTACCTCTACAATATAAATTTTTTCTATATGAGCTCTGCATAAAAAAATGCATAAAATAAAGCTAGGTAACTGAAATTTTCTAAAAAATGTTAAGTTAAGGACAGTAAACGACTATTGCCATAGCAACTGCCATATATGACTTCTTTCTTCATTTTTGCAAAGGTTTTAAGTTTTATATGGCCAAGGTTTGCATATGCTTCACAAACTTTCATCGGTTTAGTATAAGGTGCTCGAATCGCTACGTACAGCTCTTTTATCAAATGCATAACAAAGAGTCTGTTTAAGATGGATATCTGCAATTTTGTCAAAAAATGTTTAGCTTTTGGAGACGATTTCTTAGCTAAACTGAAAAATTTTGTTCGTCAAGGTGCAAATTTTTAAAACTTTTTTTCTGAACCGGGTGATTATGTAATATATAACATAAACCGGATGATATTGTAATATTCATATAATATTCATGCAAGTAACCCTAGAGTTAACTTAGTCAACTCTACGCTGTTCCTCTTGTTTTAGAACATCTAGTATCATCTATTCAATATACGCAAAACTTTAAGACGCCAAAGTTAATTTCTCAATTCTAGGATATGCGTATTTGTTTTTTAAATGACGCAATAGTACTAAGAAACAAAGAAAACAAACCAAAAACTTGTTAAATTAATGTTATTTTGTATCATATTTGAATAAAATATTTTTTTTTTAATCTCTTCTCAAATTAAAGACTATAAAATAATAAAAATACATAGATTAAACTATAGATGTTCTAACAGAGATCCTGAAGTAGACTTTAAATTTATTTAAAAATTTTACAATGTATAAGTTTATATAAAAAGTAACAAGTGAAGGAAAAAAACCAAGGGTTTTTAAAAAGCACATTTTCAAAATTATATACGGTTTATTACTGAGTATTTTATCATTTATTTTTATAAAAATATATATTATGATAATATTATAATTTTGTTATTTCATTAATAATTAATTATATGACTAATAGTGAAATAATTAGAATATAACCCCAATACACTCAAGAAAACCTGTTAATAAGTGCAAAATATAATGTTGGAGCTTCAATATTAACGTTTAATTTTGGAAAAGCTTACACTGGTGAATAAGTTACTGTTTTATAAGAACATAAAAGTTTTAATTTTAAAGGCCTAGTAGCCCTTCAATGGGGAAGGTTTCCAAATTTTTGCTTAGCAAACTTATGATGGATCTGCTCTCCCCCCTCCTGTCTTCACCCTTCCATTTTTTTCCGGTTCTAGGAAATCAATTTTGAACTCCAACAAAATTTGGAATTTTACCTAGAATATTATTATCAAACCAAAAATGGTAAGGACTAAGAAACAATTTCTTCAATTTAAAGAGACCCTTTCAAATTTAAGAAAAACATTTAACGTATGTTGAAATATAATGCTGCAGCTATAAATTTTGCATATTTGTAAAAAAAAATTTAAACAGGTGTTAAAGTTACAGGTGGTTGAAAATACCAAAATTTCAATTTTCGAGCCCTTATAGCTCCTAAATAGGGGGCGTGACAAAAAAATTTTGTTAACCGACTCCTACTAATTTTGGATGACCTAACTTCTCCCAAAATATCAAGACCCTAGGTTGAACCGTTTAGAAGATATATGGGGCCAAAAATTTTGCAAAAGTTGAGTTTAGCTTAATGTTAAATTTTAGTACCGTATGGTAACCCTATACATTTTAACCTTATATTTTTGTGAAGCCTATAAAACCAGCTATCTGCTGCCGTTTTTAGATTGAAAATACACTTAACAAAACTCTTGTTATAACAATTTAAAAATAAAACTTTTTCCAACTTTGGGGGGCTGTAGCTCCGTAACGGGTGGGACTACAGAAAAAAATTCTTCTACGAAATTAATATTTTTGTAATATCTACCCGTGGTTAAAATTTCTTTAATATATTTCAAACGGTGTAAAAGTTTTTGTAAACATACGGACGGACGGACGGACAAAGTCAAAATTAAGAAAAACCTTTGACACTTATTGAAACTTTCGTTTTGGAGCTTTCAATTTTGTATACAAATAAAAAAAAATTTTGACAGGTATTCAAGTTATAGGTGTTTAAAAGCTAAATTTTTAGCAAAATTTCAATTTTCGACCCCTTACAGCCCTTCTAAAGAGGGGGAGTGACAACAAAATTTTGTTAATTGACTCTTACTTATTTTTAAGGATCTAACTTCTCCCAAAATTTTAAGTTTCTAGATTTAGCCGTTCCGAAGTTATGAGGGTCCAAAAATTTTGTAAAACTTAGTTTTGAATAACGGTAAATTTTAGTACCGTATGGTAACCCTATACAATTGGTTTTTAAAAATTTGTAAAGCTTATAAGAACAGCTGTCTGTTACCGTTTTCAGGTTGGAAATATACCTTATAGAACTCTAATTATAACTGTTTAAATATGGGGCTTTTTTTCGACTTTGTGGGGCTGGAGCTCCGTAACGGGGGGGGGGCTACAAAAAAAAGTTTTAACATTAAATTATTTTTATTGCAATACCTACCCATTTCTGATACTTTTTAGTCAATCGTAGGTAAAAAGGGACGGACGGACAGAGTGAAGCTATATAGGCACATTTTTACAAAATTTTTTGAAAATGTGCTAAAAAGATGCACTATAGCTAGCTAATAATTAATTCTTGTGTAAAGAAACTAATTTAAAATTTTCTTAATAATAAAAACATGCAATTAAGTAAAACTTCGGTAGGTTTCAAAGGGACGAGACATATTCTACATATATTTTTAAAATTTGATCTGTACATTAAAGCGTCCTCATAAAACATAAAACAAAAGGTTTGATATATTTTTTATAATTAAAGTATTCAACTTTGCAAAAAAATAAAAATAAAACCTTTATTTAAAAGCGTTATTGAGTTAACACCCCAAAAAATTTAATTACCTATTATTAAAAAAAAATTTTAAATAGTTGATACAATATTAGATACATCCAATGCATATAGCTGTGATACCTGCAATAAATGATTAGTTTTTTTTTATAAAAATCAAACAGACGTATCAAATATATAAATATACCTATATGCTTGTTATATTACTTATAGTTATGAATTGCACAAGTTTCCACTTAGTACAATTTGTTTTTCAAAGTACATTCATACTTAAATAAAATTCCTTAAAAATATAAAATTTTATTAGTTTAACTAATAACAAGTGATTTTTTAGTTAAGAATGCGCGTTGATTTAAATCTGAATTTTAAGCATATTTCCAATACAAATTTTGCGTATACAAGTAATTTTACATTTTCCGTTTGTCCAGCGTCCAGCTATTTACAAAAGTTCTACAAAATATTAATATAAATCAATAAATGTTTAACTGCGGATAAATATCGCAAAAATTAGTTTAATAATACTGTTTGTGTAGAACCCGCACCTACCCGTTCCGGATATCTAACAGTCCTGTAAAGTTCGAAAAAGCCCTATATTCAAATTATTTTCTATAATGTGTGCATCTAGAATTTGGAAACGCCAAATGACAGCTTCTTTCATACGATATTTTATTTTCTAAATTTTCTAACGCCTATATTTTCCAATTAGTTTAAAGTTAGAATCTCGAATCTCAAATTTTGAGAATTTTGAGGAGTTAGTTGTTTGGAAATAGGTATGAGTTTTTAAGAAAATATTTGTGTGTGACTTTCCACTTGGGAAATGTAAAGACATAATAATTAATATTCTCTATTTCTAGACACCTAATGATTCTTGAAAACCTTTCCAAAATTTTTTAGGATGTAATCTCGAATCTACTTATTTAATTTAAGCCTCAACATTATATTTTAAAGAGTGTTAACATTTGTTATTGGTTAAAAAAACTTTTATTAATATTAAATAAAGCGTATCCTGATTTTTTTATAAATTTTAATTTTATTTTGGAAATGTGTTTGTTTTTTAAAACTCATTTATGTTTCATTGCTTTATTTCTACCTTGAAGAATAAAAATCATATAACTGCTGTCATCAATGTAATCATCATCAACATCATCAATATCTTCATCATCATTGTATCTTTATTTTATATTAATGACTCTTTATTATAAAATTCCATAGTCTTAACTAATATAACTACTAAAATGGGTATAAATATTTGTTTATATATATCATGATGAAAATTTAGTTATATTTTAGTTTTATATTAACTATTTAATAAAATTTTTTATATGAAAGAGGTGTTATATGAATCTATTTTATTATATAATTAGTTTATTTACAATATTTTCTATGCCTAAAAGTACTTAAGGTATATTATAATGTATCTTAGGTTATTATTTTATATATATATATATATATATATATATATATATATATTTTTAAGATAAATAAGTTTATTATAATACTTACTTATGATTGCAAAAAATTATGTCTTAAATTATATTAAATTCTAAAATTAAATTAAATAGATATAAAATTATTAGTAATATACTGTTACCTATTAAATTATTGTAACACGCAATATATCATTTGGATTAAAAACAAATTATTTTTTATTCTGCTCTAATGTAAAAATTGAAAGACAAAGGGCTATAATAATATCAGGCAATATTTACTATTGTACTGGTACTAATTATAAACAAATAAATAAATTGAAAGTGATGTATTGTTCAAAATTGTCAACTGCCAATACTAACTGTTACAATTAGTGTCAATGTCAAAATGACATTTTCATTAACAAAAAAAAATTAAATATCCAGGGATGGAATATTCTATAAGTTTTAGATTATTTCTCTTTGTACAAAAGATATCAAACCCCAGACAACTTCAATTAGCAAATTGTTGCGTCAGTTGCATGACAGATAAAATGTACTTTGAAATTCCGAATAATGATTATTAAAAATTACATTTGTTATTATTTCTACAATTCTATTTAAAAACGTATAAAATTTAATTTTAATCAGATGTGACCAATTGAAAATATGTATCATGAAATTAAAAATTAATTTTATTGTATTGTCTGTTTCAGATAAAAAAATCTTTACATAAAAATATAAGTTCAATGAATTTGATTAAAAATAATCAGAAAATGAGGAAGAGTGTAGTAGAGTAGATTGTGTTAACTATGGAATAACTGTATAACCGTCATGTAGACATTATATCACCCTTTAAATTACTTTTGGCAACGTTTTAAATACACAACTTATTAGGCTTTCAGTTATAAACAAAAGAAAATAAAAGTTGAAAGGCAGCTCTTCGAAACTCTTCCACTACACAAACTATGTTTTATTCAGACGTTGCCATTAAAGTTAACTACTATTGACAAACTTTCAGACATCTAGCTTTATTAGGTATAGAGTAATACTCACATAAAATATGAAGTTGTATGGGAACCACTCGAACCCATTGCAGTAGATCAACCAAATTTTGCACAAACTTTGGCCATGAAACTAAACTATTTTTGCAAAATTTGAAACACCCAGCTTTATTAGGTATAGACTAATGCTCATATAAAAGAAGATGTTGTATGAAAGCTACTTGAACCCAGTTGACCAACCAAATTTAGCACAAACTTTGGTCATAAAACTGAACTATATTTTTATAGAACTATGAACGTTATTAGATTTAGCATGCCCTTTTGACTTATAGTCATACGGGTATAATTATGCGTTTAGAGATGAATTTTTTAATCTTTTTCAATTTTTCATCTAAGAAAACATCCCGACATCCAAGCTCTTGTCCAAGCTAAATATATATATACACAAATTAAAGGATTTTATGAAAAAGATAATCCGTATTTGATATATGTTATAATCTATATACATACTAACATTTACCCTTAACCGAAGGCCAGCCAAGCTATTTTAAAAACCCTTTACATTTTTGACGACTATCTTAAGTAGTTATTTTCAAACTTATCAAAAATTCAATATTACAAAAAAAAAGGCTAGTTTTTCTTATATTTTTATAAGAAGCACAAACTTCTACTAAACCTATTTCTTTAAGGATAATTATAGAACTAGTATGTAGTCCCCGTCAAATCAAAATGACAATTTGACTTAAGTTTAAGTTTTTAAAGCAAACCAATAAAAATAAAAATATATTGTGCTAATTTTTTGCTAACTAGATTAGCACGTACTATTAAATTGCGAAACTTACAATTTATCTAAATCAATTACAAATTAAAAAAAAAAAAAATCATTTATTAAAAACTTTCTTTAAATTATTAGAGAAAAAATCAAAATTTGTATTAAATGTTGTGATATTGATCTTACAATATCTTTTATTTTTCCCATGATCACCTTTTATGTCTTTTATGTATATATGATTATTATTATTGTGTATAAAAAGCTTTGATTTTCATCACCTTTAATATGTACATATATTTGGTGTCGTGAAATTTGCCCTGGTAAAATAAAGCCCGAGGGGTATCTTAAGAACTTGAAGAATGCATTGAAAAGACATAACGGTGCTTTAATTATCAAAAAAGGGATTGATTCCACATTTAATGAGAAATAACACCTCGAAGTCTTATTTTTTATACATTCGTATATGAAAAGCTTTAATTTAGCAAGAATTTTACAGCTGTATTCAAAATCAGGGTATTCGCCTCTTCCATTTTAATAATATATGTGTAGGTCAGAATTTGAATCAGGAGAGAACTTAAAGTAAGATTCAGAATTCTGGAAAAGGGGGAATATCTAAGGGGGAATTTTATATATGACAATTAACACCCCTGGGCTTTATTTCTAACGAGAAATAAACGAGAAATAAGACCACGCAGCTTTATTCCGCAGGGCTTTATTTCAAGACGCCCTAACGTATTATGTACGAAACCAATGAAATCAACTGGAAACAAAAATTAAATTCCAGAATGATCAGATATTAACAATCAATTGAATTTAATAATGTTTTATTTTCTTTATATTATTTATTCTGGTCTAATCTTTATTGGATCATTGTTAAATGATGATCATCAATAATGATAATGATTATCATAATGATAGTGATATCGGTTTCTTATATAGTTTTTTTTTTTTTCAAAAAAAAAATTTCCTATTGTATATTTTCAATTTACGTTCATTCAATTTTAATGTACTCTCGCATTATTTAGAGGTCAATATTATATATTTTTTTTAAAATGGATTCGTTTCACGCTTATTTAGAGCTATTATTTATCTAGAACTGATATGTGTGAAAAATTTTATTAAAGAAAATTATTTAATTTCATTTTTCGCTTCTTGTACTTTTTTTTTACTTTTTTTTTTTGCACAAAACAAGATTTTGACATATTCTATTTCTAAGTATAAGTATACATACTTACATACAAGTATCTACAACAGTTAAACTATAATAAATAAGAGGAAAAAAATATATACATATATATTTTTCATTAAATGCTCAATTAAAAATAAAAAAAAATTGAGGCGTTTTTTTAATATACAAGTAATTGTTGGAAATTTTTAATGGTACATTAAACCGCAGATTTAGAATTTTAAAAATGGTACTTTTAGTAATCGTTTAAAATATGATTTACGAAAATAATTTTGTTTGTACGTCTTGGGATTGAAATCTTAATTTTATTTACGGCAAAGCATTCAGTTTTAATTTAAATTTTTAAAACCAACCTTACGGCATAGTGGTTAGAATAGGACTGATAGGGTGACATTGAGTTTAAACTTTGTTTGGTGATTCAAGGTGTGAATACAAGTTTTCAGTAAAAGTTATTGCTATCTCGATCAGTACTTCGAATTAATCCAACTACTATTCTTTATGACTTATAAGTTGAAATTAAAGATAAAATACAGGGCTGTAAAATAGTGAACTAAAATGCAAAGATCAGCTTAAATTTGAGCTAGTTCATAGTTTGAGCTATACACAAAAGCTCACACGTTTATTTGACTTGAACTTGAGCTAACATAAATCTTATAGTTAGCTCATAACAGTTGAGTTATAAACACGTATGCTCACACTGAAGGCTAAACTAAACCATTGAGCCATCTCTAGTTCGTAGTTGAGCTTGATTTGAGCGCAACTTAAATGAGCTGAAATTTATTTAGTTAGATGTACATTTATAAATTTAGAATTGTGCTGAGTTCAGAATTGAGTTGAAATTAACAAACCTAACAAAATTATAATTTTATATTAATAGTTAAAAATAAAACGTGAAATGTGAATGAATATAAATGAAAAATTTAATTTAATAATTATAACTCACAGATAGATATATTAATATCCTTTAAACTTAAATAATATAAGATTATTATAATAAGTAAAAGAAATTGAATCATTTTTAATTGAAAATATTCTATACGTAATAAGGTGTAAATTCTTGAAGTTCAATTCTAAGTACAAGAATATTATATTTCTGACCCAGATCTTGCTACCAAGTAGGATTTACATAATACTATTTTTAAACATTAACTGCTTTCTAATTTAAACCATAGTTTTCTAAGTTCAAAAAAACAATTTAATAAAAAGGTAATTGTAATAACGTATTTAATTATTACATATCTAATGTTAAGATCATATTATAATGTAAGATCACCCATGTGACCATACTTAAGATACAAAGTATATAAAACAACAAATTATATAGAATAATGTTAATTATATAGAATATGAATTTAATATTGCTGGGTAATAAAGTTTAATATTAAGTAATTATTAGTATTCTAAATGATATTTAAAATGAATTTGCTTGAAATTTTTTATTTAGAAAATTTTTTTAACATTGCCTTATTCTATTCGTATTCCAGTTTTTATAAAAATATTGAAATCAATTTGTTTTGTGGCGTTAGTTTTTATATTTATAAGATAAAATATAGGATTTGATAGATATTTGCAAGATATTAAGATTCTAATGTATGATGGAAAAATAATTTACATGAAAATGATTATGTTACCACTTTTTAAGGGTTCAATATAATTACAAGTTAAATAAATATCAATTTCAAAAGTTTTTAATCTGAAATAATCAATTAATGGTATCTACTATTTCATTAAAAATGTGTTATTGAATTTAGTTAAAGTATTGTGCGGTGTAAAATTATTTACTAATATGTATCCGGTTATGGAGTCACTTTAATCGAAACTATATCGTCTTATTATTATTATTATTTGCAGAGAGGGAGTCAATTTTTTTTTACAAAGGTTGAAAACTGTCAATTCTGTCAGTTTAATTGACTAACCGTTGATTAAACATATTCTTTTTATTAGTCTTCCAGGATTATTCTCTTTCAATTAGTTTTTGTTAAATGTCAATATATTGAAAAGAAATCGTAAACCTGGGTATAACATTGACATTAAAATAACAATAGATAATTGAAGTCTATTCAGAGTAGAACTCTTAGCCTAATGTAACTAAAATTGTACTTCTTTTGCTTTTGTAAGAATGGAGGATTGAATGGATAAATATTTATATTAATTACTAGCTAATACCCGGTGCGCGTTGCTGCGCCTCTTAATGATTGAATAATACTGCAAAAAGTTAACACAAAAATTACACACGGTTTACACATGTAAATTTTAAAATGTATGAAAGCAATCTTTTTAAAAAGATTTTTCTAGGATTATTCTAGTAATTTTTGAAACTTTCTGTAATTCAAAGCAGTACAAACTACTTTCCAAAATTTGACGTAATTTACTTCCAAAAAAATTTTTTGGACTAATCGTAGGACCGACTGTTAACAGGCTTAACTCCATTTTCAAGTTGCTTCACACATATAAAATTTGAGGTCAACCGGTCAAATCGTTTCTAATTTAGAGTAAAATAACCAAAAACTTTATAAAAAGCTGTTGGGCCGCAATGGGTTAATGGAACTTAACAAAATTTATTTTGGGGCTTTCTTGAAAGCCAAAGCAGAATTTCCTAAAATCGGACAAAATTTGGACCCAACATTTTTTTTGATCAACCGTCGGCCCGACATGGGTTAACAAATTCCAAAACTGTTAATAGTGTCTACTCAATTCTTAAAGACCATCACGTATACAAAATTTGAAGTCAATTGGTCAAACAGTTTCGAACTTAGAGTAAAGTATTGAAAAAACCTATAAAAAGCTGTTGGGCCGCAATGGGTTAATGGAACTTACCAAAATTTTTTTTGGGGATTTCTTTTAAGCCAAAGCAGAATTTCGTAAAATCGGACAAAATTTGGACCAAAATTTTTTTTGACCACCCGTCGGCCCGACATGGGTTAACAAATTTTAAAAGTGTCAACTCAATTCTCAAGGAGCATCACGTATACAAAATTTGAAGTCAATTGGTCAAACAGTTTCGAATTTAGAGTGAAGTATTGAAAAAACCTATAAAAAGCTGTTGGGCCGCAATGGGTTAATGGAACTCAACAAAATTTTTTTTGGGGCTTTCTTTTAAGCCAAAGCAGAATTTCGTAAAATCGGACAAAATTTGGACCGAAAATTTTTTTTGACCAACCGTCGGCCCGACATGGGTTAACAAATTCCAAAAATGTTAATAGTGTCTACTCAATTCTCAAAGAGCATCACGTATACAAAATTTGAAGTCAATCGGTCAAACCGTTTTCATTTTAGAACAAAGAAGTTTAAATAATTGCACCACAGCCCCAACTTGCCGGTCCGTTAGAGCAAAATTTTTGGGCCACGATTTCTTTCCGTACCCAAAAACCTCTATACACAAATTTTCATGAAAATCGGCTGGGCAGTTTAGGAGTCTATTCGCTACAAACAAACAAACAAACAAACAAACAAAAATCTGGATAGTCCTTATCAAATCTTTCTAATTTAAAAAAGCTTATCTCCAATTTTCAACTTTCTTTAAAGAGTTTAGTATGTCTAGATCATGAATATTTTTTGGGTCGTTAAATTTAAGCGGTAGGGTATAAATTAAAATAAAATTTTTACTTTGAATTTTCCAATCCTACTATGAATTTCCCCAACATATTTTTTAAAATTATTTCGATCGGATCATCAATTTCTTGAGATATAGCCTTTAATAATTAAATAACTTAATAGGCTGACGTGAAACGCATCAAATGATTGAAAATTATTGACGTGATATGAAATATCCTAACTCATGATTTTAACGCATATTGACATCTCGTCTAATTCAAAACAACACAAAGTCTCGCTTTAATAACAAAGTATCGCTTTGATAACAAAGTCTCGCTTTAATAACAAAATATCACTTTAATAACAAAGTCTCGCTTTAATAACAAAGTATCGCTTCAGTAATATTCTTCGTACGGAAGTCTTCAAAGTGATTATGCTTAACCTTGTATTTTGATACAAATATATCTCCCTTAAAAAGGCAATGTATCTTAAGTCATAAATCAGAGTTTTACAGGAGAATCATTTTTCTTCAAAAATTCAATTTGGAAAAAAGTTCTTTACTTTTAACAAAATATTATCAGTGTAATTTTATGTATATACCCTAACACTATTTAAAAGTTTATGGATTTTGTTAATATCGTTATTAGTTAAAGAGAAAAACTGGGAAATTCAACTTAAGATACTTTGCCTTTTTACCGTTTTTGTATACTGGAAACAAGCTAAAAAAAGGAAAATTATCTTAAGTGACTTAAGATACTTTATAATAAATTTTAAGTGATTCTGTTCAAATCTTAAGTTGACATAAGATATATTGTACCTGCA
The DNA here is from genome assembly GCA_963082915.1 of Dolichopus griseipennis. Taxonomy (NCBI): domain Eukaryota; kingdom Metazoa; phylum Arthropoda; class Insecta; order Diptera; family Dolichopodidae; genus Dolichopus; species Dolichopus griseipennis. Next base: position 69,622,393 of record OY720441.1, on the reverse strand, counting down.
AATTTTGAAAATATTCAAACTTAAGATACTTTACTTTTAGCAAGCGATTAATTACATAAAACTTTATTTTTAATTTTCCATATTATTTATTAAATTACACTTTTACATATAAATAAAATATTTCAAAATAATAAAATTAAAAAACAAGCAAAACAAATTAAACACAATTTCATTTTCTTAAAGAGTTTTAAATATTTAGTTTGAATTTTCTTAGTATTTCATTGAATGTTAATTTAAAAAAAAAAATATATAGGAAATATAAAAAATAAAAGTAATATTTTTTCTTAAGTCACAAAAACACTTAAAAAATCATACAAAAATTTATTAGAATCTTATTTTAAACTTAATTTTCTTCGTCAGATGATTCTATAAAATCTGGATGTATATTCGATTGATCTTCGGTCACCAGATTTTTATAGAAGTCATGGTAAATTGGGTCAATCAAATCAATCATGGACAAAATATCTTTCTTTTTCTCCTTAGAAATCGGAATTGGATTTGTGTAACACGGTTTTAAATCTGTTTTATTAATTGAAAGAACTCCACGTTTTCTTAAGTTTAATATCTGAAAGGGCTCTTCTTCACTTAATGTATTTTTGTATTTAATTTGGTTTAAATTCTTTTCATATCTAATCCATTTCACAGAATTCCAAATAAATTTTTTGCCAGTTTCAGCAGTTTTGCGCCATGAAAGCTTATCTTTGGAGAATGATGAAAAATCAAGAAACATTTCTTGTTTCATTTCTTCTACCTCGAAATTTACTCTAGAACCGGCAGTTCTTATAAAGAAATACCAGTCGCGTGGGTGATGTAAAGGTATTTGCGTTTTCTTCTTCTTTCGTTCAATAATTGAATGGGCCACATCACATTCCATATGTGTGTGACCCGGAGTGAGGAACTTATGATCAACTATTTCGACATTGGAATTTTCTCGCATAAAAACAAAAAACATAGTTGCCACAAAAGCATTTTTATTTTGTCCTGTACAGGAATCGCTATATAATATAATTTGCTTGATATTAGCTGGCAGTGATTGCAAATATTTCCACAAACATGATGCGATTTCGTTCCCACCGCGCTTAGCAATAGTTTCATCCCACATATAACATACCGGTATTTTTGTTTGACAATCGTATACCGTCAAATTGAACGTCCATAATTGTCTCTTATAAAAAGCAATGGAAGTCTCTAAACAGGGTGTAGGCAAACACTTCTCCAGATCAAAAGTGACTACCTTAATAGTTTCGTTGTTCTTGGCTAAATTTTTATCAAAATCTTTTGCTTTATAGCCCAGGCTTGCTTGAAAATGATGCTCTTCTTGCTCACTTTTGTATTTTACTTTTTCAACCTCATTTGCAAAGTCAATTTTAATTTTGAGTACTTCGCATTTATTACATCTGTCTTTTTTGGGTTTTTTAAATTTTATTCCCATGGTATGAAATACCTGACAGTATTTTGTGTATGAAACTGGTGATGTACGATTTTCCATATAAAGTTGATACATCTTCTGTAGCGTCAAATCACAATGAAAAAACTTCTGTGAAGATTGCTCACGAGTATAATGACTCTCGTAAGCAGGAAAGCTGTTAATGTGCCGCTGAATTTCTTCTATATGTTCTTCTGTTATTTTGTTAGTTGGCATATTGAGTCCTCGTTCATCTCTAATTGTTCCCGAACTTGAAGTTAGTTTTTTGCTTGTCACAGTTTTAATTATTTGTTCCGTTTCATTTAAAGTTGCTAAAAAACAATTTCGGCAAACTTGAATTTTTTCGGCACGTATCTCAAAAAAGTATTTATTTGTGTGAGTTCTATTTCTTCTATTTACTATTTCCTTTCTAATTCTTTCTACTTGTTTTTGGTGAACTTCAATATTGCTATTTATAAATTGAAGACGGGAGTTATGACTACCAAGTGCCCAATACTTCTCAAATATTTCTTTTTGATTTTCCGGAGTAATTTTGTTCATACATTTTCTTCGGCACATGCCCAGCAATTTCATTTTTTTCTCTTTTACAAAATTTCCTGTATCTGTAATGTAAGCTTTCCCTGAATTTCTTTTTTGACTTTTTGATTTTCTTGATTCTTTTTTTTCCGTAACACCTCGCGAGGTTGTTGCCTCATTTTCCATGTTCTCGTTTTCAAAGCTCTGCATGTTTTCTTCAATTTGTTTTCCCATTTCTTGTATTTCCTCATATTCTATTTCTTCTTCTTTTTCTGATTCAGACAATATTTCAAAATCGGGATCTTTATAAATATCATCAAAATCCTCGTCCAATAAGGATAGTAATTCTGGTGCAATGCTTTTTTTTAACCCCGAATCTTCAGAGTTCTCTGCAAAATTCGTTGGCGAATTTTCTGAATTTTGCACTTGTAAAATTTTTTTACTCCTCACCATACTAATCATTTTGGCAGCTCTGGTACACGATTGGGTAATATCTGAAATATAAGTTGAATCATTTAAAATGTTAAGTAAAGAATAATATGACACTTTTTACCTTTATATTCGCGCGGCATGTTTTCTTTATTAAGTCTTAAACCTTTAATACACTTTTTTACTTTATATTCTTAAACCTATTGCAATAATAGCTAAATTAAAAAAAAACGCAATAATAATTTTAAATATTAACTCTGTTTTACCATTGATTAAGAATTATAATATAATAGATTTCACGGTAAAAGTTTGTATGAGATTTTTTTTAGTTCTTTTTTTTAAATTTTGCTCTAAACTCTGTAATATTGTGAATGTGTTTATTAGTTCTCTTATATTTCTATTCACACAATCAAACATAATTCTAATTTATACCATTCACTCTCAATAAATACTTTTACAAAATTTTTCATTCATACACTTTCTTTATTTCCATTCTTTTATGTAGCCCATACACGATGGACAAGGTTTTCAACTTGGTACGCGGACATGTTTACAAACCATATTTTACCATATCAAAATTTTTTGAATTTCATCCAACCAACTTTTTAACCTTCAAAATGGTCTTTCAACTTGCCCATACACGATTCAACTTAGCAAGTACGCGTACCAAGTTTGAAAACCTACTCCATCGTGTGTGGGCTACAATTATAAATTTTACTATTTTAATAAAACAAGATCATTGATCGCTCACTTACATAAAATTTTTTTTTAATATTTTATGAACATGCAAATACATATCAAAAAATTTTCAAACATTTTAATCATAATTCATATTTGAGTGGAATAAAATATTGGGGGGTACGAAATAAGTTCGATTGAAATAACTTCGACAACTTAAAAGTGCAATAAGTTCGATAAAACTTGATATTTTTTATCGTTATCGTTAAAATAATTAAAATTAAAAAATGAAATAAGTTCGTTAAAATTTGATATTTTTTATCGAACTTATTTCATTTTTTAATTTTAATAATTTTGTCGAATAATTTTGTTTTATTTCATAATGCAATAAGTTTGACAAATTAAAAATGAAATATAAGTTCGTAATACAAATTAAAAATGAAATAAGTAAATAATTTATATAAAAAATATAAAATTTTATCGAACTTATTTCACTTTTAATTTATCGAAGTTATTTCAATCGAACTTATTTCGTACCGCCAAAATATTATCTCTGCTTTTATTTTTTATGTGTTTATATAGCAATAGCTTATAAAGAAGTGTGTATATAAGTATGTATACTTATTTTACTTTGATATTTACTATTTTAAATTTAGAATAGAATATACTAATATAGAATACATAAATAAATAAATAAATAAATATATAAATGCATGTATAAAATACAACAATAATATCGAATACTAAGGTAGTCTCAACTCTTAATCTCTACTCTCTACAACATTTTTTCATGCATTTCATATTATGTCATGATCGATTCCGTTACGTGATGCAGACATGTAGTCGGTAAATCATCTTACATGTACTTAGTGACAACGATTTTTACAATACAAATTTTGTAAATAATCTTAAATAGACTTAAGATGGTTTTCATTTTTTCGAATTTAGAGAAAATGTTTAAGCAATTTAACCTAAAAATACTTATATTCAACAAAATGAGAGCTAATGCACTTGGAAAATCATCTTATGTCTATTTAAGATTTTTTTCATTTTTTGTAAATTTTAATATCATACAATTAAAAATTATGTAAAAGCATCTTATATACAATTAAGATATTTTACAAATTTTATTATTGTTAAATTTTCTAATCAATAATCTTCGAATGTCAACATAAGATGTTTCACTAAATGCACATGCAAGAAAAACTGACATAAGATGAAGCAACATAGTATCATAAAAACCGCAAAAAAAGAGATACAACAACCGGACCTTGACCAAAAGATAAATAATTGTTCAAAGAATATAGAACTGCAATAATAAAAAGAACATCTTAAGTCGACTTAAGATGTGTTGCCTTGTGAAGGGAGATATATTAGATATGTTTTAATTAATTTATTAATTATAATATTATATTAAAATTTTTTTTTTAATTTTACATAATCTATACGAATAATTCAATTTCCAGATTTTATTCTAGATTTCAGAGTTTATCTCCAATTTCTACAATTTGTGCATTTATTCTACAAATACAATGTTGCAAAACATTTGATAAGAGTTAAAAATAAAAATATCTTTATCATTAGTCAATAGATAAGAGATTCTAGAAATGGTAAATACACTACTAAGTTTGTAACTTAATTAAAATTTTTAGCTCAACATTTTTAAAACTTTACGACCAAAACAAAACCAATTCAAAATTGACTTGTAAATTTAAATTTTATATATTACAAGATTAACATCTATTAGGTTATAAAAAAATTAGGTTTGTTATATTTAGTTTGTTCTTAAAAGTAAACCATAAACAAAATTGTTCTTAAAACAATTCGCGATATATTTTGTACTTCTCTGATGGTTCACTATTTAATAACCCACACACAATATAAAATTTTAATCTGATTATATAGTTTTGTTTTCTGTTTTTAGCACATTTTCAAAAAATTTTGTAAAAATGTGCCTATATAGTTTCACTCTGTCCGTCCGTCCGTCCGTACGTCCGTCAGTCCCTTTTAACCTTTGGCTGACTAAAAAATATCAGCAACGGTAGATAGGTAGATATTGCAATAAAAATAATTTAATGTTAAAACTTTTTTCTGTAACCCCACCCCGTTACTTAGCTACAGCTCCTCAAAATCTGAAAAAGCCCTATATTTAAATATTTATAACAAGAGTTCTATAACGTATATTTTCAACCTGAAAACGGTAAAAGAAAGCTGTTTTTATAAACTTTACAAACTTTTAAAAAACAAATTCTTTGGATTGCCATACGGTCCTAAAATTTACCGTTACCCAAAACTCAGTTTTGCAAAATTTTTGGCCCACATAACTTCTGAACGGCAAAAGCTAGAAACCTGAGAGATGTCAGATCTTCTTAAACGACTCCTACTAATTTTGGGAGATGTTAGATCCTCAGAAATTAGTAGGAGTCGTTTAGTCGTTTTTTGTTGAACCTCCCGCTTAAGAGCTGTAAGGGGTCCAAAATCCAACTTTTGCTATTTTTAAGCACCTGTAACTTGAATTCCTGTAAAATTTTTTTTTATTAATATACAAAATTTAAAGGTCTAACATTAAACTTTAATTTATGTTAAGGGTTTTCTTAAATTTAAAAGCGGTTCTTTAAAGTAAAGAAAGTGTCTCTCAGTTTTACCAATTTTTGTGTGGATAATAAAATTCTAAGTAAAATTCCAAATTTTGGTTTAATTCCTAGAACCTAAAAAAATGGAGGGGAAGAGGAATGAGATTAGATCGTTGAGAAATTTGGAAACCTTCCTCATTGAAGGACTATTAGGACTTAAAAATTTACTGTTTTTATAAGTAAGCAGTGACTAAGTCCCCATTGTATATATTATATTTCCAAAATTAAACTCAGTATATGTAATACAATATAATTTTGAAAGTGTGGTTTTTTATAAACCTTTGGTTTTGTTCATCACTTGTTTTTTTTTTTAAATTTAATTCAAATAATTTACTTCTTGTTACCTTCTAGAATAATTTACTCACTTAGTTTAAGTTTATTATCTTGTACTAAGCACTCATCTAAATACTAAAAATTCAAAAATAACAACAACAACAATAAAAACCGAAATAATGTTAATGATTGTTTGCTTGTTTGTTTTTTAGATAATTTATGCATTGTTTGTAAATGGAATATGGAATTGAAATCATAGTAGAACAGTAGTAGTAGTAGAAGTAATAATATGTAGTAAGTTAAGTAGTAAAAGAAATGCTTTCAAAAAACAAATGTCACTTAAAAGAAAGCACCTACTATTGACCGAAACAATACTATACGAGTATTAAAAAATAAAGAAAAAGTCAAGTATAAATAAATACAACATCTATTTGAACAAAATGGAAGCCATTACTCAAGAATTATAATCAGTTTCACTACTTTAATATTCATTTTTAGTCGTATTTTTATACCCGTGCATACATAAATGACATCGGGTGTATTAAAATTGCTCCTCCGTTTGTAACGCATCGATCTAGACGAGCTAGATATAGTGCCAAGGGTACGTATCGGCTCAGAATCGAAAAATTAGTCTCTAGCTATGTGTGTCTGTCCGTCCGTCCGTCCGTCCGTGTGTCAGCACGATAACTCAAAAACTAAAAGGGCTAGAGTCTTGAAATTGACACAATTCATAAGTTTTTGGTTAAAATCGGACCAAGGCTTCGGGGAGCTGCCATACAACTTTTTTGCACCAATATGAATTTCTTCAAAACTAATTATACTACGAGGATGAAAATGACACACGGTTAGTTATATAATGTATTAGTTATATAAATAATAATCGAGCACTTATATGAAGTTTCCAAATGGTACGGCCCCATTTTCGGGGGCTGCCATACAAAGTTTTCGATTCAATAACTGTGAATTTAATGAAGCTACGAGGCTAAAATTAAAATTCGGCAGGTAAAGTGATAGGGCAAGTTACTCGGCAAAGTTGGACATCACTCGGACCACCGGACTTTTAGGGTGGGCCAATTTTTTTTTTTTAATTTTTGTGGTTGTTTTTGTTGTTTTTTTTTTTATGGTTTTTTTTTTTTTTTTTTTTTAAACCAAAATTATGGGATAATTAATTAAATCTATAAGGGAAGTAAATAACGGTTTATTTTATACACCATAGTGGGTATGCACGGGTATCTAAAAGTTGACAAGGGCAACTATAATCTTCCTCGTTTACTTTGGGTTTTTCATTTTTAAATTTGTATGTAGATATTTTATTGCTTACCAATGATTTACATATGTAAATGAATCAGTGACGTATACTTATGTTTAGGGTATAGTGTATTTTATATTTGTTTAAACATTTACAGTTATTTTGAAGTGAAGTACTATTAAAAGAGGTTTTCTAAAGTTCTAAAATCCAAGTCGGATGGGATAGTACACTTCAAAAACTTAAAAATTGCATTTCAATATTTTTTTTTGTTTTTCGAATCATGTTCGAATCATGTAATCGAGTACACCCAAATTTCTAGAATAGTTTCTTATAAGACGGTAGTCCGTCAAATCATTAACCACTGGTTCGACTTAAATCCTAAAAAGAGAAAAAAATACTTTTAAATTTCTTATAGGATTCAGTTACGTCCACAGTAATATTTTGATTAACTGGTAACTTCCACTGTCACTGTCATTGTCATTCCACACCTCCCTTGACAAGTTCGAAGAAAGCTATCTTTACTTTTAGATTTCAGAGATTTTTTTAAAAAGAAGACATATGTTAACAGGAAGACACATGGCTTAACCCGAAATAAAGCCAAACAATGCCAATATTCTTAATGATAGATCTTGTCACTTTATTTCATACATTAATTTGCCCGCCTCTGACTTGTAGATATAAAGTGTGTGTAAAATATATTAAATAAGAAAAAATTTTTAAAATTTTTGTACTTTATAGATTAACTTGTTATATAAATATATACCATAGCTTCCACATTGACTATATTTATTCTTTTTTGACTGAAATTGGATCACAAAAGAAATTTTTTTATTATTTTTTTTTTTTTTAAAAAAGCTTTTAGCAAAGCAATTGTCAGTACACGCCTGTCTACCCACCTATGAAAATGCCTATCTATTGAAGGTAAAAATAAAAAAATTTATAAGTAGTTATTGTCGATTCCTCATTTGTAATTGTCTAAGAGTTTTCCGATACAATAAAATACGACTTATTTTGTATAAATTTAAATATTTTGTTAGTAGGTATTTACTATTTTTAACATAAATATGATATGATCGCATAAACTCTAAAAAACAAAATTTATTGCTCTCGCTTTGCTCAGTTTTAAATTTGCATGTACTTATATTTTTTTTTTTGCAAGTTTGATTAGAATTAAATTTTTTTGAAAAAATTGGACATTATAGTATTGTATTACAAAACATTTTTTCTGTTTTTTTTTTTTTTATTTATACTGCATTTCAAATTACTTGAATGGCGTTTTGTTAATAAAATGTGTCTCTTTAAAAAACAAAAAACGCGTACACACATATAGAAAATATAAAAAAAATAATTATTTTACACTGGAATTCAATTGAAAAGAATATAGACAGCAGGAGCAAGATTCTGTACCGGACCTTAAGCGTATATAAGCCAACTATTGTAAAGGGGTTTTTGAATTCAGTTTTATTCTACTGTCTACCGTCAGAAATTCAAAATAAAATTACGAAAATCAAAAGTTGCTTACTTTACCCGCGCAAAACTCCTATCGAATATTTTTTGACAGATTTAATTCATTTCTGTTCTATTCGTTTTCATTCGTTAGAAAATTTATAATGAAAAGTGTTTTTCTCAAAAATAATGAAATAATTATGTTTTTAGAATTTAAGTGAAAATTATTAAATTAAATAAGAAAATTAGTAAAATATATATAAAAGGTATATGAATTTTTATAAAAAGGCGTTAATACAAATTTTAAAAAATAAAATATGTCAAAAATTTAAAAAATCTTCAATAATCGAAACTTTGACTTTGGCAGTACACAAATAAACCTAAGGATAATAAATTAGGATACAAAACTTTCCTTGTTTGTTTTTGGCTCCCTGTTTATTATATAAGAACTTTAATATTGGTTTCCTTGTTATATTGCCTATTTTTAATAGTATTGTCTATTTCATAATCACTTTTCATAAAATAAATTTAAGCTGGCAACGCATAAATGTAAAAAAGAAATTTAAACGTCATCATCATAAGAAACGACACAAGTTTCAGTTGATTAAAAACAGTCGTTGCATGTGGATCAATTTAAATGCTTTAAATTATTAGACTGAAATTTTATTTAATGCAATCGGATTGAAATTGGTATATTTTGGTTTTATTAGATATAAAGAGCTTAAGGCATAATATTAATTTGTAATAAACCCTTTGTATAAATATATATATACACATTTAGTTTACACGAGGATAGGCAATATTATCCATTGCAATAAGATATGTTTTTAAATATTTAAAAATCATCGAGTCATCGAGTCATCGAGTATTAAGTTCTACCCCTTAAGAATCTTGCATGTCGTAGACGAAATACTGGTATTTGTAAAAATAAATAATTTTAGTAAAATTCAAAGGAAACTACTCGTTTTTAATTTATTTCATATACATTTCACTCAAACGCTCAATAATAGATTAAATATTCAAATATAATAAATATAAGATGTTTTAGTAGTAAATTGTTGTCTATGTTTACATTTTAATGTTAACTGTCAAATTATCAACACTTTGAAATTTGTCAACACTCAAAAATTAAACCTTTTATTAATAATATTACTTTTAATTTAAAAAAACTTAAAAATTTACAAGTCAAACATTTCCCTCATATACTACATCAAATCTGGATTCTACAATTTATTTGAATAGTATTTATCAAAGCAGTTCTTTCATTATTTTACCCAATTGCTTGATCTAAAAGAACCTTCCAAACCACTTAGTAATTTTAAATGATATTAAATGTTTACTAAAATGGTTATCCGGAATTAACCAAATGAAACACGTTGTATATTGAAATTGAAACTAATCTAAATATTGTTAAAAAAAATTGAAACAATACTTTGAAAATAAAAATTAGAATTTAGGAGACTATTTCATTATTTATTCCTTGAAATTTTATCACCCAAAAATCAAAATATATATTATATACATATAAATTGATTATTTAAATATGTGTAAGATCAGTTCAATATATGGTATTTAATAAGGGTATACTTAAGATACATATGCTATAACATTTTGTATAAGTTTTTTTGGTGGGTACATTGTTTATTATTCGCGGTGGTATAATATATAAAAGATTACCATATTTGATTAGGAAAATCCACAATCAGAATAAAAACATAAAAGGTTGTTAATATAGTGGAAAATTACAAACGTTTTCAAAAAAAAAAAAACAAATTTTCCTATTTTAACAAAGTATTTAAATAAAATATTAGTTTAATGTCATTGTCTACAAAAAAAAAATTGGTCAAAAGCAATATACTAAAGTATCTATAGATTTGCAAAGTCACCAAAAAATTGGTAAATTTATTCTGTGTTCCATTTAAATTTTAGAACATGTATATTTAAGTCAAATAGTACACATATTAGTAGTTAGTAAATAATTTTTTTGTTTTTTTGGTCTTTTGGGAAAAATTATTTCACATAATTTCTATTGGTTTTAGTCAAAATTAACAAAGATTAAAATTGCTTAGGAATGTTGATTAATTTTCTAGTCAAAATTTAGGTTATTTTTGCAATAAGAATTAAAATGTTAAAAAAATTGGGGACAAAAATTTAAAAGAATGCGATATTTTTATTTAAATATTAATAATACACATATTTGTTCAAAAATTAATAACTTTGAATTGAAAAATTTTTGAAATATAAATTTAAAAATTAATAACTAAGGTTATGTAATTTTTTTTTGTCAAAACATATAATAAAATTTTAATATAAACATAATCACTATATACCTATCTTGAATATTGGACAAAATTTTCTCATGAAAACCTGCCGTAATTATCATTTTTGGAATTTCGATATTAAATCAATTCAATGGTATATACTATTACGTCCATGTAAAACTAAGTAGGTGGAAATCTTTCAAGCTTTATATTTTATAGTTAAATCTTTACAGAAAAGGTAATTTCGAAAATGTCAACTGGAAGATTTTTACTTTGGATTAAATTACTTAAGAAATTAATAATTCTGTTATATTAATTAAATTCGTTTAGATAGTCTTTTAAAACGACCTTTCCTTTACGAATTAAACTGTAAGAGAAAACAAAATTTGCAATTGGTTTTGGACACTGTAAAGGATACCGGACATATAATGACTCCAATGTATGGTTACAGGATTAGGATCGAGAAGTAAGTCAATCTAATGACTTTCCGCATAATATATAAAGACTCTCCGCATAAATAAAAAGAGCTAGGATTGTAAGATATTCGTAAACGCATTTATAAACAAGACCCGTTTCTGCTTGCCCCAGTTTTCTTAGCGGGTACCAATAGCTTTCAAACTATGTTTCTAAGTGTGCAGACCTTTATATTTTATTAAGCTGGGTATCCAAAATTATTCTAAAGGTCGTTAAGTTTTATGCCCAATATTTGAAAAACTTGCTACGACTAATGCAAGAGGTTCGAATTGCTACTCAAATAATAAGCAAACCTGTTAAGGTCTATAATAAGTTAAGTATCTGAAATTTTGACAAAAGCGTAGTTAAGTTAATCATTTCCTTGTTTATATCATATTCTTAGAACTTATACCAAAGTTGACACAATCTATACTTATTTCTTCCTCGTTTTAATTTAGAAATTAATTTATAAAAAACATTTAATTAATTTAAGTTGCTTGTTAAAATTGTGTAAATTTTTTTTCTTATACCAAAAAAACCAAACCAATTTTTAATATTGTTACAAACTTAAAGATGATTTATATCTAAATACACTTAAGGTATAAAAAAAAGCTTTACCGGTTCTAAAATCTTGTAAAATTAATTATAAAGTAAAAACCTCATATCATAATTCTCAACATATGTAGAACATGTTCTTTTCATAAAAATTAATTAAAAAAATAATCCAAAAAAAAAATAAAAATAAAGGGCAAATATGTAAAAAAAAAACAAAAAATGAAAAGAGAACTTATTAACAATTACTTAAACTGTTTCCTAACTAATTTTATAATCTTAACACAATCTCTGATCAGCTATAGGTACACATAAAAAATACCTAATAATGAAACAATTTTCCAATAAGGTATTACCTATAATATAAATTCTTAGATTACACATTTTGATACTTTAATTACAGGGTGTCCTACTTCTTTAATTCATACATAGGAATTAATTTTAACTGTTATTTTTAAGACAATTTTCCAATATTCATATAAAATTACATTGAATTATGAATGAAGTGCACGTTACTCCGTTACATTTACGGTCAATCCAATACTTTCCAATTTTGACCACGCCCATCAAGTAGGATACCTATTACTTGAATTAAATCCAATATAGTTTTCAAATTTAATTATTAATTTAATATTTTGCTATTTGATGCATGTTCCAATCACTTCATGAACTGAGGACATTTAATTGTTAGACACCCTGTAAAATATGTTAACAATATGGATGTAAAATAAATTTTTAAATTGTAAACCATGTTATTATTATTTCTTTGATTAAATACTACGAGCATTTAATTCATAGCATGCGCGAGTAATAAAAAAAAAAACCAAGCTGTTATTTTCCACTTAGAATCTTTCGATATAAATCTATATATATATATGTATATATATAATACATACTTATAATATACTTAACATTTAATATTGTACCACTGTACTGTGCGCTAACAAGCATTTTACAATTAAATTAATTCACGGTATAATGTGTAACGCTTTTTAAAAAATATATTCTATATATATATATGTATATAAATAAAACGATATATATATATATGTATTAGTTTACATTATATATATAAATAAATAATATATAATATTAGATATATTATTTTAAAGATCTAGATTGATTCTAATGTATATACATGAAATAGTGATATGTGGTGATTTTCTCGTAAAAAGGTTATTTGAAAATTCAACACAAGAGCAACACATCACATAAAGTTTTGTATTTTGAGTTCCTTTTAGAATTAACAATTAACTGGAATCACTTTTTTTTTTTTAAATTTTGTAACTTCGAGTAGTATCTTTAATTCTCAAAAATAGAATAATTTTCTTTCAATTCTCAACCGTATAGTTACATATTATTATTATAATTTTTTTTTTAATTCTCAAAGAATAAATAAGTTTAAAGAACTAGACTACTTTAACTTTTATACGGTAGATTTTGTTGTCGTAAATTTCGATTACCATTTCAAAAGTTACCTGCTTTAAAAAGAAGTTAAAGAAATTACTATTTGCAAAAGAAAGTTGAAGATGGAAATTATAGGATATTGATTTTTTAAAATGTAAAATTTATAATTTTTTTGAGATCATACATTATAATGACTTTATTTTTTAAAGTTTTGGTATCTTTGGTAGTTATTCGGTTTTTTAAACACTGCATTAGAATAAGGTTGGATTAAATTGATTCGACAAACTTAAGGGAGGCTCCGATATTAAACATTCAATAAAGCATATTTGTATTTAATATAATTTAATATTATTAGAATCGATATACCATTTCGGTCGAAATCTTAATTTATTTATCAGTGTTTCCGTAACTTTGTCTGCCCCTTGTTACGAAATTTATTTGGGATGACAAAGAGAAAGACTATGCAATTAGTCTATAGATTTATACAATCAAAAGTGAAATTTAGAAGAACAGTATGCTTCTTCACACCAGACTTGAAGTATTCAAATACGAATCACCGATTCTTCTTTAGTTCTGCTCATATGTAGGGGAACCTGTAAAAGGTTTATTAAACCGTCAACCATTAGCAAGCTATATAAAATGATTATATTAGCTGTGGTTTTCCACGATACGGAAACCGATAAAAACTTACATTAAGAAAAGGAAATACAAGTATGTAAGTATGTAATTCACTTCAAAAAATCCTTAATTCAATAGATCATCAATTATTAAAGTACGTAAAGGAACACACGCCATGGAAACAATATGTATATGTCAACGAGACAATGGGGTTAAACATTCGATTTTTCAAAATAATAGAATTGCAAACATAGAAGTAGGTATATACAGTCCGATACCCTAAAATAAGAGTTTATGTTGTTGTTTTTTTGATATGTGCCATCCTAACACGTAGGACTTGCGGCCCGCTGTGCACCTACCCGCTGTACTTTCTAATAATTTATAAGTAATATTTTGTTTATTTCTATTTTTTTGTATATTTTAAATTGTATTTGGTTATCATGGGGATTTGTAAAGAAAAATTAGAGAAATTCATGACTCGAAAGGGAATCGAACCCATACCGCTTAACTTAGTAAGCCAAATACTTCCCCACTAACACGAAGACACCGCTATAAGAATTTATAATAGAGTTAATTAAAGATTCCATATTATATGGATTTGAATTTGTATGATATTCAATGTCAGTTTTGGAATTTATGAAAATTTATGAAAATTGAACTCTTTGAAAATATTTACAAAATTCGTGAACACTAAAAAAATAATTGCATTTTTTATATTTTAGTATTTCTTTGTACTTAATTACTCGATAATACTTAAGTATCAAAAAATAATTACAAAAGTATGTCAACTCAAAATGTAAAGTTACTTTCTGGGTATTACAAGTATTTTTACTTGACTCTTTTACTTGTACTCAAAGTTTGTAAGTATCGAAAACTGAGTAATACTGGTACTTGTCAAAGTAATGAGTATCAGGCAATGGTACTTACAACTGTACTTAAGTACATTTTTCGCAGTATTATACAAGTCTGGTTCATATGAAATAACTTTTAGAATACACTATAATAATCATAATACCATTTTACAAAATTAATTTACAATAAAAATTCATGACCAAAAAAATAAAAAGAAAAAATAAAACAGAAAAATACACAGGTGTAGAAAAAAAAAATTACAATTTTATTTTTCACATATAAATAGGTGAAAATCAACGGTAAATTTCCAATTTCTTACGGTAAGAATATAAAAAAAAAGTTCAATTTTATAAAATTTTTGCTTTGAAAATGAACTCTGTGCTCTAAACTTTATTCTTATTTTCTTTATACTAATCTGTATTTTTTTTTTTTTTTTTTTTTTTTTTGTCTTCTAATAAATTTAAATGATAAGTAATTAAATAACATTAGATGAAGAATTAAATTTACACGTTCAGTCAAGTTTAGTCAGCAGGTTGTTACTTACGTTTGTTGTTACTTACAACATTTTAAAGTATACAAGTATATTGCGGTAGATTCTATGGAACACCTACGTGAAATTCTCATAAAATAATCATGAAATAAAAAAAAAAAATTGCAGTATCTACAACTTTTTGAAATTTCAGGCGTAAAATTTTTTTTTTTTTTGTTTCTTTCTTTTTTACAGGTAATATATCCTAAGATTATTTAAATGATTTGATGGTTTATTTTTAATATATTAGAATAAGTTGGAATATATTACACCATCTGACAAACTAGAGTTCTTGTTGTCCAGAGGCAAACTAGAGTTACCAATTCTTAATTTTTTTCCAAATTTGTAAATTTCCGATCAAATTTTATATTAAAGCAGTGTAATTAATCAGTGAAACCTAGATTTAATATATTTCCAAAGGTATTTAACACCGATTTTGGTTTCCATGGAAACGCAAAGTAGAACCTAACTGTTTCGAAGATTAGATCAGATTATTTTTTCATTTTATTAAGTCCTAAGCTTTTCTAAAAGAGGAAGTTCCTCAAAAAAATATCTGTAATTCAGTATATACTCGTATTTTAAATATCTAATACCAATTTAATTCCTTCCTCTAAAAAATATCTTTTAATTAAACTGTATCTAAAGATTTAATACTGTATTTATCTTATTACATCAATATAAATTTTATTGATATAAAACAAGTATACAACTAAATTTTTTAAAGAAAGTTTTTAATCACTGATTTTAGGTACAATATATTATAAAATGTTTGGTAAAATAATTTTTAAGACAAATTTCTTCAAAGATAAGATAATAAATTAAAATATATGTGTTTCCTATCTGTTCTATTATTCAATTAATTTTAAAAGTAATAAATCTGTTGTTAATTTTTTTCTGATTTTGTATTTATTGCCTTTTCAAAATTGTTTGGTTCAAGTCAAGTTTTTTTTAGTTAAGTGCAATATACAGCTGTATTGTACCGTGTAATAATTTACCACTTCAATGCGTGAGGTCATTGTGTCGAATCTCATTAGAACTGTAAATATAGGAAAAAAAAAAACTACATCATACAAAGAAAAATAAAATTTTTAGTTAGTATCCTAAGATATTAATAAAATAGTCGATGGAATCCAAAATAAAAAAAAAACAAATGTTCTCCCTCTCCCACCCTCTTTTCTAATATTTTAAAAGGCAAAATATTGTAGAACTATTGGAATTTTGTATCTTACCATTAAAGGTTTTTACAATACATCGTATATGTTAAAATATTATATTACTACAGATATATACCTGTTATATGTTACTTTGTATGTTATTTTGTTATGTTGTCACTATGTGAAAAAATTCCTAAAACCGTTATGAATTTGTTTAAAAACTTTGAGTACTTTTTTTACTAGTATTGAGTACTAGTAAAAGAGTATTAGCGTAACGGAACGGAACATGATCTTAACTTAAGTAATTTTTCTATTTTTGACAAACAATTCATGTCTATCGGACCCTATAAGTAAACTGTTTTTATGTTCGCGATGTTTTTTTTAATTTTTTCATATTTTGATATAGTACTAATAATATAGTACTAATATATATTAATAATAAAATCAACGAAGGATTCGAATTATTAATATGCATAAAGATATGTCAGATTGTCAGTACTTTGTTCTGTCATTTTTAACAGTTAATTAAAAGTTTCGGAGTTTATAAAACATCAAGATTACTCAAATAGAAGGAGAGTGTTAAATAATCTCGGTTTAGCAAAATCGGTTTGAAAAATCGGTTTTTAGAAAATCGTGAGTTTTTTGAAAATCTCGTTTCTTATTGCGACACTTTTGTGAAAAATCTCATTTTTGAGGATTTTAAAGTTAACCTTGGATATGAAATGAAAAATTAGCCTTTTCCATTATATAACAGAAAGAGATTTTTCTAAAACGAGATTTTTCTAAAACGAGATTTTCTAAAAACCAGTTTTTATAAACGAGATTTCTGAAATCAGATTTTGTGGAATTGGGATTAACAATTAGTAAAATTAACTAAATCATTAAAATTTAGACTTTTACACACTTTGAAACCAAGTATAACTTAGAATTTGAGAATCTGATATTTTAAAAATCAGACCTAGTCACTATTACAGAAAATGATTTGCAAGAAAGTAGAAGTTTAAAAATATTTCAAATTTAAAATGTAAAATGATATTTCTATTGGTTACACATTTATTCTTTAAAAAATTTATTGAATTCTTATCACGTTTATGATTTCCTTATTAGTGTTTATAAAACGAACTAGTTTAATGTAATTAAAATTTATTCACTGAAACTTAGATACAACAAAAGAAACACTGATGGTTTAATTTTGTATAATAAATGTAATAAAATTATGGATATGTTATTCGATTTTTAGGAAGCAAAAAAAAGGAAATCGGTCTAAAGTAAAAAAATTAAATCAAGGAATGTAAATAAACATAGCATTTTAAAAATCTCATTTTTATACCCGTACGACTATAGGTCAAAGGGTATAATAAATTTGCCATTACGTTTGTGACGCAGCGAAATAGGGGGGTTAAATATAGACTCAAGTGTATGGATCAGATCAGAATCAAAAAAAAATTGATTTGGCTATTTAAAAAATTGGTTTAGCCGTCCGTCTGTCCGCATGATAACCCAAAAACAAAAGGGGCTAGGATCTTGAAATTTTCGCATATTCCTGTTTTGTGGCTGTTGTCATCGTTATTTACCAGCCATTTTGGTCTATGGGTTCGGGTAACTGCCATACAACTTCTTGCGTTCATACAACTACAGCTGCGTGTCTGAAATTTTGCCAAAAATAGTTTAGTGGAATGGCCAAAGTTACTGCAAAATTTGGTTGGTCTACTGCAGAGGGTTTGAGTAGCTGCCATTCAACTCCTTTCTTTATATGAGCATTGGAGTATATAATTGTCCCAGATGCATTTCTCTACTTTCTTCGTACCCCAAATTCGGTAGTTCTGTTTACTGAAATATTCATTTAAATGATAATAATCTTCAAAGTTCATAATGAGATTGTTTAAAATGTTGGCATTTCCAAAACATAATAAAATTCAACAATTTTTCCATGTTCTTGCAGTTTGGTGATATTGTAAAATTTTATTAAAATTTTTTTATTATCTGCAGAGAAAAATAAAATAAAAGTTTAATGTTATTTATTAATGAACAGTCCTCTACCACATCCAATATGATAAGTGAGTGGATTCAGCTTTTCTATTTCCCGTGCTTCAGATATATATTTTTATATAATGATATAAACTATTATTGATATAAATTATATTTTTTTATTAGATATGATCTGACCAGAATTTAAACCCAAGATCCTTCAATTGAAAGGCGACGTCCTAATCACTGGGCTACCCACCAGAAAAATAAAAATATAACCATGTTAAATCAGTGAGTCAAAGTCTATCCTATATTTTAATTTAAATTTCTGGTTTCAATTCAATACCATTTTTTTACTTAGTAAAAATTGTACCCAACATATAGTTTTTAAATGAGTCCAATAAGACCTAATATTTATGTATTGAACTAAATATTCTATAATAAAATTTAATTTTGTAGCTTTTAAAAAACGTTTTTCTTTCTGGCAATATCTTAAAGATACAATCGAAATCAATATAAAATTTATTCTACAAAAAAACAAAAACGAAACAAATTCAAATTTTAATAAAAGAAAGAAATTTATAATTATAAGTTCTTGAATTAACTTATATGTGGGTGATTTTATTGCCACTCAAGTGATTATCTTTAAAAAAAATTAAATTCATAACAATCAAAAAATTTGATAAAAAAAAAAACAAATTCAATTAAATATAGGTATTTTTTTTGAATACACCTAAAGGAAATGAAATTTTATTTTTTTTTATTGTTTGCTAAAATTCGCGAAAACAAAAAGAAATTCCATTTATGTCAGATATAAGTATCATTAAAATCATAAAATAAAAAAAAGAACTTAAAAAATAATAAAGAATTTAACAGTTATTTAGAATGAAGGTAGAATAAATGTTAAAAACACCTTCAGTTTAATAACACAAAAAAAAAACAAAAAATGAATTTCATTCAAAAAATGGTCATTTAAAATTTAATTTAATTTTTTTGGACTCTTATGATCGTACATTATTCGATCAGACACACAAAAATTTAATAAAAACAAAAGATTAAGATGAGTTACAGAAAACTAAAATTTTACCGTTCAAATGATAACAGTATTTTTTTCTTTTTAGTCTTTATTTTTTTTTGTTGCTTTTCTTATTATTGATAATTTTTATTTTTTTTTCTTCATCAGCTGTTAGTCCACTGCTAAATGATAAGCCATCACATGTTACTGTAGATTTTCAAAGACGTTGGTATACTCTTCCATGGTTCTTGCACTATGTAATAATGCTTCTATTGTGTTAATACCTGTCCAGTTTCGAATGTTTCTAAGCCACGACATTTGTTTCTCTTGCCTTCTATTTTACGTTGTATTATTAGCTGGAGTAGTTCATATTTAGGACCTCGTATTATATGACCAAAGTAACTTAGTTTTCTGCACTTTATAATTAGAAGCAATTCTCTATTTATATTTAGCCTTCCGAGAACATCTTGGTTTGTAACTGTGTCTGTGTACGAAATTTTCAATATTCTTCAATAACACCCACATTTCAAAAGCCTTAACTTTTTTTAACTTTTAGTGTCCACGCTTCTAATCCATATATAAGAGCACATACCGGACATGAAATTTTACATACCTTAATCGGAGTTTGATGTTTATTTCACGATTACACAGTACATCTTACTATTCTTCATCAACATCTTACTCCTTTTTCTGAGGTTCAACTCTCATTAAGTTGGCAACCCAAATATTTAAAAATGACAACACGTTCGATATATTCGTTATTAACTTATCCATTGACTAAGTTGTTGCACCTGGGTGTCAGCAGATATTAATGTCGTGTCAGCTGTATCGAATGTTGTTGATGTAGACTTCGTTTAATTTAATTCTTTTATGAATTGAGCTAATTGCCTCTTGGAAAATATGTTCGGAGTACAAATTGCAACCATGTCGGAGACCTCTACCTATTTGCAGGTTATCTGATACACTTTTTGTCGAGCTGTACTCGGTCGAACGCTTTTTCATAGCCTATGAAGCACAAATATACGTCCTTTTCTACATCCTTGCAGTTTTGCACTAGAGTCTGGAGACTAAACATGGCTTCTCGTGTTCCCATTCCATTCAATTTTTATTTAAATAAACTTATCTGGCTGGTATTGCACTAACAGCTCATCACAAATGAAATAATCAAATTTTATTTATTTTTCACCCAAATTATATTTATCAGCAAACCGGTGGAGTTCATTAGGGTAATAATACTATGTAATAAGTGGTTGAGTGGCGCAGTAGAATACTGGATTAATCGTAAAAATTTGCTCATCCTTAGCGAAATCTAAAAATAATTTGTATCAGAAACTTAGCTTAGTGCAAACTTTAGTTGTCTGTTATTTAAGGAGCTATCACTAAATGATTAAGTCATCACTTACAAGTGTTAGAAGTTTGTAAATGAAAAAAAAAATGTGTTAACTTATTTTTTTAGATATTTAAAAAAAAAAACTGTTACATAAAGTCCAGCTTTTAGTGTAAGTTTATTAACATTAATATCAAAAAGCACATTCAGTGTGCTGGTCTCTCTTAGCATTCGCATAATAGGTTAATACTGTAATCTGTCAAATGGTGTGATATATCACTTCTGCTTTCAAATGTGATAATTATCAAAGTGCAAATATTTTTTAACATATTCATTTTTAGCACTTTGTTAAATAGTTGTACGAATTACGTTTTAGATTAGAATAGAATGTCGAATAAGATGAACTATGAATTGTTCTCTAAATGACAAATAGACATTAAATATTTTTAGTACAATTCCAATCAAATCTAAAATAAATTGATTTAGAAAAATTCCAAAGTAAGTCACAAAATTTTAGAAACACCCTTTTCGTTATTTTTATAGTATCTTAAGTATAAATTTTTTTGTACTGTTTGAAGTCACAAAAATTTTGATATTTTTTAAAAATCAAAACACGTGAATCAATTTTGGCATTTATTTTCTGCTCAAACCATGATTTGAGGTTAAATTTTTTTTTTTTTTTTAATTTCGTTCACCCGCTCGTTTCTTCCCGCACAAATTGAAAAGAAAATATTAAAATAAAGTATATATATATATATATATATTGACTGATTAATCAATATGGGTCAATCAATTATGAACAACAGAAGAAAAAAATGGGCTTGGGTATTTTTTTGGATTTTCTATATTTTGTTCGTTCCAATTAAATTTTGGAAAAAAAATAAATTCTGCCATGCAAAATCTTATGACTTGTACTTTACTTGTACTTGATGTACGATATGATTACAAATTGTTTTAAAATGATTTTTTTTTTGGATACAGGTATATGGTTTGAAGCTACTTGTTTTAATGCTTTGTTTATTTAATTTTGATTTTTATTTTACGCAATTTATTTTTATCAGGTGAATTAGAGCTTTTATTAATTCTTTCAGACAGACACACGCACTTTTTTAAGAACAGTGATTATTAACAAAATGGTTTGTTAAATTAAAATATATTAGTTTGTTACTAAATCGTATAAATTTAATTGTGAGTGTAGTTGTTAGAGTGCGTGCGGCTAATTACATCGGTTCAAATTCAAATACAAGTTAATAAAATTTATATAAGTTGAGATATGACAGTCCATAACTGGCAGGCTACGTACTATAAAAATAATAATCTACGTTGAAAAGGAGCGAATATGTTGTTATTTCTTTAAAAATTTATCGTAATTTACACTATTACTTTATCTCACAAATCGTTATAAAGGACCCTCTCAGAACAATTTTGGCTCCATTATAAATTTTTCTATCAACTCTGTTCCACGTTTCCTTTGAGTTCCGGACACCCGTGTAATCTGTATAATTAATATCTCGTGTGTTTAGTAATTGTGTGCGAATTAATAAACGTCAGTGTCAATATAATATTTATTTCTCTACTATGTCTGTCCTCTAATTTCATCGTTTAACTATGACATTTTGACAGGTTTGACAGTCTAACAGTTAAACAGTTAGTCACTTAAACACGAAAGCTGATTTTTTCATAGAACTTCTTTCTATCGATTAATAGTTTGCTGTTATTAATATCAATTCTATCTTCTATCCTACTTGTATTTCCACGAGTTAATTGCATGTTTTACTGTTATCTGTCAATAATGTTACTTTTGACATAATAACATTGAAATAATACATTATAATTTACGTCAAAAAGACTGTCACTCAGTGAAATTACCAAAATCATCAGTTAATCTGAAGGATAAAATTTTTTAGAATAATCAGAGTATGATGAAGATCATACCACAAACTACAAAAATATCGAATGGGAAGAAGGCAGTTGAAAAATTTGTATAATCATTGAACTTTAAAAATTATTCATTATCATAAACGAAAAATTAAAAAAAAAACATTTAAAGCTAAATTTATTCAAATTGATTAAATATTAATTGTAAAATTGTTAACTCACGTTTTATAACCATTGATTATCACTGATAGAAAATCATTTTATTTCCAAAAAATTAAAAAAATTAAAAATTGAATAATAAAAAACTTTCGCTACCAGATGACGATTTTCTTTTGTACTCTATTTTTATTATTAATTTTTTTTAGTGATTTTTTATTATATTTTTATTTCAATTTATTAAACACTAAATATTTGAAAAGAACAATACTCAAAATAATAAGAACAAAAAACAATAACGAACAGTATAATAATAAAAATTTTGCTGAATAATTCTAAAAATTTTGTTTGATTTAGTTTACCAAATCTGATTTATCAATAAAAGAAATTCGTGTAACTATTTTAAAATTTGAATATCTGATTAAAAATTAACGTTTTAATGAAAAATAATAAAATTTTTGTACTATATTTGAATCTTCGAAATAACCTTTTTGAAAATTATCAACACAATAACGAGTTACTTTACCTTTAGGTAATGTAATGTGTCATAAAAAAATTTGTTCGTATCATATTTCTTTTCACCATACCATAGATAGGTGGTGGAATAGGAGGAAGGGTACCTTTTAGTATATCCGACATATTGCAATTTAACGAACACCAGATAATTTTTTTAATTTTTACAGGAATTTTAACCTTGGCTTTAGAGTTTCCATCCCGGGAAATCCCGGGATGAAATTCCCGGGAAATATGTAATTTTTCTTTTCCCGGAATCCCGGGTTTTTATTTTCATTTCCCGGGAAATTTAAGTTCATTAATTTCCAATAAAAATCATATTTCAGACTAATATATTGTCATGTAAAGTTGTCATTTCAATAGTTTTCAAGTCTAAAATTGCGATTTTGTAATATGTATACTTCAAAAAAATGTTTTAAGTGCTGAACTGCTACAAGTATTAAAAACAAGATTAATAGAAAGACGCAACAAAGGTTTAGTTTCGCTCTTACAATTTTTGCAAAATCCAAATTCACAAAATTTAAATAATATTTTTTTGGAAAAAAGCAGCAAAGCTTGCATTATAAAGTTGGCAAAAGAATTAATGGTAAAATTATTTACAAAAACTTATCCTGACGCTACTGCAATTGATATTGAGAGTGACGATAGTGAAGTAGTGATGGAAGGTAACATCGATGAATTAAATTTACGGAAGAACTTGGAAACTGCAGTGAAGAAATGTTTTAAAAGGATGCCAATTAATTCAGATTACACTAATTCTAATAATATTCAAAAAGAAATAAAAATGTATGAATAAACGGGTGAACTGACTGAAAATTTAAAAAAATTATTCTATTGTTTAAAAACAATAAGGCCTACATCAACTGAAACCGAGCGAGTATTTTCAATAGCTGCCATATTTTCTACCAAAAAAAGATCCTTACTAAGTAGCCATTCACTTAATGTACTTTGCTTCTTGAAAAGTTATTTTATTAAAAATGGTCAAAACAAAATTTTAATTAAGAAAGACTTAATAGCATAGCAGTAAAATAGCATAGCACTTAGCAGTTTAATTATATTTTTATTATTACTATTTTAAATCCAAATGTTTTCTTTTGAATATTACACATTTATTTTTTTGTTTATTTTATTATAGTTTTGTTATATCTTTGAATAAAGACTTGAATTATTATAAAAATGTCTTGTTTTTTGTTTTAAAATGTTATTATTTGTACTTTTCTTTAAATCTTTTCAGATTTCCCGGGATCCCGGGATTTCCCGAAAAATTAAATTTTAAATTTCCCGTATCCCGGGAAATTTAAAAGTGCCGGGAAATGGAAACTCTACTTGGCTTCTCAGGGAAAGCTGGGATATAGGCCTTTTACAGAATATTTATTTATAAGTGATATGTGACATTCTCAATTAAGTGAAATTATAGAGTTGGATTCAAAATCAGGATTGCACTTTTTTATAAAATTTTTTTTTTTTTGGTGTTTTTTTTTATGGAATTTTAATTTTTTTGGATTTTTTTTTTTTGAATTATGTAAATAGTATTTCGGGAATGGAATCTTTTATGGAACTTCGTACCCAACCCAACTTCAGCTATACATGTTCTAAAAAAAGTTTTAGGATTCATAGAGGAATCAAAATTAAAGTAAAATAATTAAAAAAATTTCGTTGAGGACTCCAATATTCAGCTAGTTTCTTCAAAAAATTTAAATATTAAACTAAGGAACTGAAAAATTTGATTACTCAGAGAAACTCTTCTTTGGTCTCAGTATTAAAAAAAAATTTTGCAAAATATTAGAATATTATGTTGTTCGCTAATAAATTTTATAAAGTGCGTACAATATGAGGGTGCTGAACAACAGAAAAAGAAAAACATCATATTCAATTCTAACTGTTGTTTTTTTTTTTAAAGTTAATTTTCATTAAATTAAGCGATGGCCCACATTTGAATTTTAAGATAATGATCAAAAATCAAAGAGTGTGTAATGGAAACAATAGGAATCACTATTCATTTTATTTTTATTTATTGAATTAAAAAAAAAAAATATGAAATATAATTATTATTGTATTTTAATGAAAAACGATTCTTTTTTTTTTTTTTTTGATTAGTGGTCTAAGATAATGAAAATTGTTTGATGGTTCCAAAAGGTCTGGTTCACTATAATACACAATGAAGAAGGGAAACATAATGGAATGAATTTTCAATCAATTTTTCCATTCTATTTAAAAATATAAGAAATAAAATTAAAATGTTTTCAAATAAAAGCAATTTGGAAGTATAAAAAAATTGGTAATTAAAATTTTTTTTTTAATTATGGAAATTTATTTATGGAGATTTTATTTGGTGGGACGAAAAATAAAAAACCAATATTGGCCCGTTTTTTTTTTGTAATGAAAGTGAGGTGAATATTGCATGCCTCAATATTTAAATTTTTTTTCCATTTTTTAATCAAATTTAATTGAAATTGAAATTTATTGATTTTAATTTGAATTTCAGTAGTTAAATTTTTTTTTTAAATTAATTGTTATGTCTATGAGTTTTTACTTTCATAATTTATAAGTCTTTTGTAAGAGTTTTGTGGGTGGGTCAATGTATACTCAGTTTGTTTTGATAGAAAATGAAATTAAAAATGAAAACTTTTTGTCATTATAAGAAAATAAGTGAAAACTATCTATGGCTTTTTTAACTTTTCATTTGTACTTTATTACTTTATTAAGTATTTGATATAAATTTTAATTTTTAAATTGAAAATTTGTTAATTATGAAAACTCCAAAGGAGAGGGTTCATAACAAATCAAGTGAAGCTTCTTTGGATGCTTGTTGTTATAGTAAAGACTTGGCTACCGTTTATTTTAGCGCCAAGTTAAAAAAGAGTCACTTAATTATTTAAGTTTTTAGATTTTTTTAAATTATTAAAAATCAGACATTGCTCTTGTTTCAAAATTAAGATTTCAATAGAAAGGGTTGCCTTGTATTTAAGTAAAGTCTAAGTATATTTAAAATGCCATGGTATTGGATCAATAAACTAAAAAAAAATCCGCATTCAAACCAACCTTTGGTATTGAACTTTAATACAAAAGTTCAGTTCTGTTTTGATGATAGTGATTAGGGAAAGAATCTTGAGATATAGGGAATCATAAGCCTTGAAAAATAGAGGAAAATATTTGGAGAGATATTACAAAAAAAGTTGTTAATGTAGGGCATGATCTTAATCTTAAAAACCATATATTATTCCGCACAAGTGTAAGATCGATGCCTATATATGAGCAAATGAAAATTAGGGTATCGAGCTTCTATGTGTTGTCTCACAGCATTTGAACAATTTTCATGAGTTAGCATCAGCAAATACAGCAATATGTCTTACGCGTCATCTAGTGAATAAATTGTATAGCATTAATCAAATTACAAGTGTTAAGGTAAAACCTTAAATGTTTATTAGATGGATAGTTTTATTTTATACTTTAATAATTTAAATAAGGTAGCGCTAAATTTCCATTAAAATGGTTTTCATGGTACAGGGTTATGACTCTGATGGTTAAAGTTCCCTTTGGGATTTATAACTAAGGTTCAAAACTTCTTAGGGGACTTATGAGCCTGAGAGTTTTAACTCAGAGTGTGGTTCATAGCTCCATCATACAGTTTTTAGCTGAGGAGTCATTAGTAATATTTAAACAAATATTAATTTTAGTTATATAACACTTGAGTAAGGTTCGAAATCAGGGTAATCCCTTTTCCAAAAAAAAAATAATTTTACATATAAACTACATTTTGAAAGTCTATTTTCGCAAAAAGGGCAATCCTGATTTTGTAACAAAAATCTTGTAAAACATGAATTCATAAATATTCTAGAAAAAGAGTCAACTTGGACTTTTTAATCAACTTAAATATGCTTTCTAATACAGGATCTCGCATAGACAAATATATAAATACATATTTTTGTACATCTATTATTTTTATATATTTTTATATAATAATATTTAAATCATAAAGATCAGGAAAAACTTTCAGAAATAATTTCAAAATAAATTTCAACTTAAATATAATATTAACATATGTATAGCTCCATCACACAATTTTAGTAATGGGAGTTATTACTCAATGTATATTATAACTTCTAAAAGGAACTTATGAACCTCTTTGCAAATAAGTTATGTTTGACATAAATATTTAAAAGTGAGTCAAAGGTCTCTTAGGGGCTTATGACTATAAGAGTTATATGTATATTGCGTTGTTGAGTTTTAAACGATTAGTTATTAGCACTATAATATGCATATTAGTGTTGCCAAACATTATATAATAAGATCTTGTTACATAAAACCAAATTTAAAGTTTAAATTGTTTATTAACTCCACATTATGTATATAAAATGCAATTTATTTTGCATAAATTTATATCAGTAAAAGATATAAGTTTAGAAGTTAATTAAATACTTGAGCCATACAATAAAACCATATATAAATTATCAAAGATAATTCAAACAATTTTTTTTTAATATTAAAATTTTATTCATATTTCTGAACATTGTTCTTAAGATAATAATCTTTTGTTTGGACATTTTATTTTGTTTTTACTGTGTTGTCAAAGTACCATGTTAACCTTGACAGTTTTAACCTAAATTTTTAAATTTATGTACTTGCGAGCATTCACTTTATTAACTACTTGTAAATGTTTACATAGTTGTTAGAATTTTTTAATATTTTTCTATTTTTTTTTTATTTTTTTTAATTTTGCGTACGTAATCTAGGACATTTAATATTCATATACAAATTTTACAGAATCTATTAAAGCAACAAAAAACTAAGAAAAAATCTCAAGTCCATAAAGCTCATAAATGTCATGACATAATATTTGCATTTTACAATGCATCATCACTATAAAAGAAAGTAAATAGAAGCCAAAACAAAACAAATTGAAAAAAATTTAATTTTTTTTTTAATTCACGAGTTTGGGTACATTATGACCACCTGACCTATCAAAAAACAACTAAAGACTAACGAAATCACGAACTTCTTAAAAAAAAATAATAATAATAAAGAAAGAAAAAATATATAAGAAGTATTTTTGACCAAATCATTACGCATCTTCTTAATATTATTTTCTTTTTTTATTTCGTGCAATGCGATTCGATTTTCTATCTCTTTCTTCCTCGAAGCTTTTTTTTTCAATTTCCTTAAATGAAAATTGTTGGTTAAACAATTGTAAATGAAAAGAAAGGGAGCCTTAAGAGTACTTCAAAACATTGTTCTGTAGAAGCCGAAGTTGACCGACAATTATTAGCTGTCATAATTTTTTAACGAGTTGTTATATTTTTTTTTTCTATTTTTTGTAGTTCGTTTGTAGTTCTTTTCGATGTTGAAATTCAATATTATGAAAAGTGATTTGATCAAATTGTCTAAAACGTTTTTATCCAATGTAATTTTACCGAACAATTTATCTATCAATATTTTTTTACCTTAAAAACGACTCATGTCGGAAGTTTAACTCGAAATCCTATCTTAACTCGAAAAGTTTCCATAGATGTTAAATAATTCTAGAGTGTTATAATCCTGAGTAATGCAAGGGAGAAACAACAATTGGCTAGGATTTAAAGCATAGATTTAACCCTGTCTGAGTGGACATATAAGGTGAATCCAATTCAACATCGTGGTGCTGATGTCGATCTACCAATGGTAAAAGATTAATTGGGTTGGGATTGTACGAATTTTTGATTCTTGACGATCTGCAAATTGAAATAGTTCTCTTGTAGTAAACCTAGCTTTGCTGTAGTATAGTGAGCTTTACCTTACATGCCTGTGGAGTAGGATTAAAATCAATTAAGATAGTAAAACTTCAAATCTTAATATAATGGACATGCAACATTTTTTAACAAAACATCTAAATCTTAAGAAATAATTTTAAGAAAACATTCATTATGGTTAACGGTCGTCTATTATTGCATATTGCTTAATTGCATGTGTTAATATATTGAACGTAAAAGGTTTTCTACCTTCTGAATGATATGGATGCAGTTGTACCAGTATTAAGTATGTAGACATTAGTTTTAAAATTATATTGGTACTTTTCTAATTGGCATCAAATTACTGATAATAAACAACTTGCTTAAAACTCTTGCGCAGAGTCAATTCTGCGCAATCGTTTCAAAACACAGGAAACTTGCGGCACTGTGAGTTCTGCGTTAGTGTAAACAGCATTCCATTAAAAACCCAAAAAAAAAATTAATTTATTACCTTTCTTAAACTTTAAAAAATCTTTAATATTAGATTTATAATTAATTAAAGTAATTCTCACGACAAAAATTTGATTAATTATTTTAAATAAATTACTTAATTCTAAGAATTAGGTTAAATAATATGTTAATTTATATTTTTATTAATTCCAGTGTACATGTATTTATTTAATTAATCAATTTTTAATTACTAATTTATTAACTTATCTTAATTATATTAAAAGAATTATTAATAAAGTGTCTCTTGTCAGCAAAAAATTAATTGTATTTATTATCATATAATTTTATATTTATGACAAATAACTTTTTTGGGGCACATGTAGTTATAAAAATAATTTAATGTCCATAATAAAAAAATTAACATAATGTGAAAGGTACTAGAATGTTCTTTATTCTAATTAATTTTGGATTTAAAAATTTTAATACAGATTAAAATAATATATGATATAATAAACTTGTCGTCGGGGAATGGTTTTAAAAGGATTCTTGGGTAGTGTTAAAAATCATTCGAGGGTTGCTACTTAAGTTTTTCCAGAAAAAATATTTAAAAGAGTTGAGTTAAAAATATTTGCTTAAGAAATTTAATCCACTTGAAGGAAAAGTGAAACGTCGATGGTTTCTAATATCAACGTGAGGTTTTACCGTTACAACTGAAAATCCCTATTTTCTTTTATTTTTAGTAATTTTTAACCCCTTAGATTACGTGTAATTTATATTCTCATATTTTATTCAATTCCTAATAGCATATTTAATTATTTTAAATGAATAGCTCAATTCAGCACTCTGATATCCGACCCCAGATATAACACTCTGATATCAAACACATGAATCTTGTTTTAATATAATCCTCCAATATATATGCGTCAAAATAACAGAAAATTACCCAAGGACTACATTGTCGGAATTGTTAAGCTGGGTGCAGGGTCATAATTCCCTTTGGAATTTATGACTCATTAAATGAGTCCCTAAAGCGATTTATGGCCATGGGAGTTAAGTTAAGTTAGGCACATTGCTCTATAACATCAAAATGAATTAACTGGTTTTAAAAATGCAATACATTACGAATCTGAAGTCTGGAGGATACCATCGGTTGGCGTCTCAAAATTTATTATTAGAAAATATTACTTTAAAACAAAATTTCATTAGACAAATGGTCATCTGCTCTACAAAAAACAGAAAAAAAAATACCAAATTTGGGGGAGGGAAAATTAATAAAGACAATACTTACAAAGTAAGGAATGATTATTATTTCTATTATTCTGTTTGAGAGTAAAATAAGGTAAAATACATAATTGTGAATTCAATGAAACAAGAAAATTGTTCCCATTTTTGGAAAAAAAAAAAAAAAAAATATTCAAAAAAGAAAATTTATAGCACGTGGAAACATTATTAGGCTATTTGGATATATTTGTACATGAAACGCTCATATTTACTTATTTTATAAGTACGTCGGATCTTTTACTCTTCAGGTTTTTTTTTTTATTGTTATCTTCTCTTTTTTTTCAAAATTCTTTTGTATATTTTATAGAGGACAACTTAGACCACCATTAAAGAATTCTGTAGTATTGTTGTTGTTATCATGTACCATTCTCATCTTTTTTGGAATTCAATTTTCTTTTTATAATAACAATGAATTATCGTACAATGTTACACCCATTAAAGGAAGCTTTTGTTTTGTTTTACCAAGTTGTTGGTTAGCTATTTTTGGGTTTTTGTTTTTATTTTTCAAAATATTAAAACCTTTTTAATAATAATTTATTCATATTCAAATTGAATTAAAGTATTATCAAAAAAATATAAAATTAAAATTAATTATATTAAATAAAAAAAAAAAAAATTAATTCAAATTATGAAGAGAAGCTTAATGGGTGTGCGCAAGTTCATTGGAGTTTTCCGGGTTTTTTTATTTTAATTGTTTTTTTTTTATAACTTCTATTTTTTTAGGTCTAACTAAGTCCCCAAAATTAAATTAAATTAAATTAAATAGTAGTAGCTAGCATCATTAGAAGATTTAATGATTTTATAATTCTAAATTCTATAAAGTGTATAATATGCTATTCAGAATTAGTTCAAAGTTTCTATAACTTATACTTTAAGTTTTTAGGTATAATTTAAATTTTCCCAAATGTTGGAATATTTTTTGATAATTTAATTACAGGGTTAAAATATTATATTTGCTTAAAATAATTTATGATTTAATTAATTTTAATTATTGGTTATTTGTCATATAGAGCTTCTTAAAAGAGTTAGAGTTTTTGGAAAAAAGTCTTTGAACTTTGAATTACTGTAAATTTTTTTTTAAGGGTACCGGAAGAAATTTTTTTAAAATACACAATATTAAAATTTATTTGTTTCCTTTTATTTTTTATGATCTAATGGATCCGGTTCAAAATTAAGAACTAAACAAATATTTGTTTATTTTAAAAATAAATGTTAATTTTTCTAGGTATAGCTAGAAATCTGATTCGTAATATGACAACTAAATCCCCATGGGTATTTTATTTTATTTTATTATATAATTAGTTTTTATATAATTTACAGAATATTTATCATCAATTAAATCAAATATAATTGGGACTTTTGGGACAGCCTTTTAAAAAATTATCCAAAATTGACAATTGTCATCGCAAAGCTTTTACACTTATAACCTATCTACAATGAACGCTCTCGTTTCGCTCTCTAGTCTCTACACGTAGCTATTTGTCGTTGACAGTCGATGCTAAGATAAATGTATTGAATTATATGAAAGAGTCTACAATAGACGCAGCCATTAAGCAGTCATTAAAAAAGTTGTTTAACTTTTAATTTTTTTAATTCAAATGTCAAATAATTGAACGGTATAGTTTTAAAATAAAAAAGAATTATATTGTCAGAATAAAAAATTAGTACAATTATCTAGGGTTAAATAATATAAAAATAAACTATTGAATATTTTTTAATTCATGAAATTTGTAAACAAAACAATGTCAAATAACGCTGTCATGTACATTTCATTGTGGACACTCTTTTGTTGACGACGTAATGAATAATGATAGCGAAACGAGAGCGGAAGAAGAGCATCATTGTAGATAGGCTATTAAACGTCACATTTTGACTTAACTCATTTTTTTAAAAAATTGCCTTAAAATTGCCTCAGTATCCAAGATTAAGAATCCCGAGAGAGTTATCGAATTTTTGTGCGTCAACTAAAAATTGTAGAGCTTGCCAAAAATTTTTAATAATATTTGGCTTGATAATATGTCTTGAAGAAATTTCCATCAACTTAAAAAGATTTCCGAAAATGTTAATTAGAGAGTTATTGATTGCTGCTAATCAACTATATCTTTCTTGTGTTTTAAGAGCCATGTAAATAAGCCTAAAATTTTTTTCTGAAATGGTAAAAGAAAATAATTTTATTTTTAAGTTTTATATTAGAGAAATCTGAGTAACTTCGGTTCACGAGCACTATTCATCGTGTTGTGAAAAACCAGTCTCATGCTAAATGGCAGCTTTTTAGGATTAGCTGTTTTACTGTTACCATGCATATAAAGAAATATCCAGATTAACAGACAAATTTTAAAGTACTTTTTGAAAAACTATATTTTCTGAACATAGCACCATTGCGCCAATCGCACTTATCAATTTTTATAGATTTTTAATTCACCAAAACAATATTTGACAACAAAGCTGCATTGATTAATAAAAAATATTCTCTTCTAATTACTTCCTTATCAACAATTACTTATGATTATTTGATTAGGGGCAAGTGATTGGCACAATTACAATTTATAAATTTTGTTAAAATGTTTACTTTAGAATTATCACATGGTAATTGGAGGGTTAGGACCTTTGGATAAAGGTAAAACTAATGACATTAAAGAAAATAACCGCGAATCAAAAATATATATCCAATACTATCTGAGCTAAGAAAATACAATATATATATTATTATTAAGTAATTTGTTGAAACTAACAGTTTCATTTACCAATGGCGCAGTCTGACCAATAACTTCATGCGGAAGGTATCGGGTTCAAACCCCGGTCAGATCATATCTAATAAAAAATATCGTAAATTTGTATAATTAAAACCGTAATAGTTTATACCGTAATATAAAAATAAGATTTGATAAAAATATTTAAAATAACTCTGGTGTAAGATAATAGATGGCGCACAAAATTAATATTTGTCTGTTCATAATCTTGTAAAACAGCTACAACTAAGTAATCTGCGGCTTAGTGAATATAACAATTAAAGAAACTGAAGCCTTGTCTAAATAGACTTGGTGAATGCCCCATATTCCATTAAAGGAGGGGAAAATCGAACTTGGTATTTAAAGATTTGGCATAATTTTATGTATGTATTATTATATAAAAAGAAATGTCAAAGATAATACATATAATAGAATTGCCACCTAAGTTCAATAATAAAATGGTAATAAACAACCGGTTGAGCAACAATTTTTTCTTCCTAAATATTTTATTTCATTTTTTTCCTGTCAAATCTTTTTTTCTTAACATTTGAACTATTTTATGAAAAACTTCATTTGACAAAAATTACTAGTTTTAATGAGTTGGCTAATAAAATTGACATTTCCTCCTTTAATTTCACTAAATTGTATTATTTATATAGAAATTGTTATTTAATATGTTTAACACCACATATAATATTATGTATTAACATTTTATTAACAAAAACAAATAACAACAACCAAAGTATAATATAAATTAAAAACATTTTCTCAGGTTCATTTTGTAAATTATTTTTATTTTTTTTGTGCTATTTCCTTCTAATGAATTAAATATCAAAAATTCCTTAATTGATACGATGGGATCAATTTAACTTATTAGAACAATTATTAGTTAAAAGCAATTCCATTCTTTTCTAATAATTCATTCAACTTTTTTTTTTTTTAAAGCTCTGCCTTATAATACCACATATTATGGTGTTTATAATGCGTTTCGCCATGAATATTATATAATTGAAACGGTTCTTGAAAAACCCTTACTGAATGCTTAAAATATGTTCTATTATATAATAACTTTGAAAAAAAAAACTACTGCAATTTTTAACCGTTCAACGGTGCGAATTATGTTTAATTTTATATATATGTATATATATATATACATATACTCTTTTTTTTGAATTGTAATCTAATCTTAAAAGAAATAAAACATTAAATTTTATCATAATAGATTTATATATTATATATAGAGATATTCATCTCTCGCCAATTTAAAAGGTTTCATTCTATTACTACCGCAATTAGCAATTTTAATTTTTGTTCTCTATTAAAAATTCTTCACTTCTTTACACAATATGGTATCATATTGTGTGTAATTTAAAAATCAATTTATTTTTCACCTGTAATTGTTATGTTTTTTTTTTTTTGTCTTGTTCTTGTTTTTTTTGTTTTGTAAATTTTTTTATCTGAACATTGACTGGACTTTTCCTGACTGGCGCAAGAATTTTTTTTTTCCTATTCCTATTTATCTTATCATACACGGTGTGTCGTGTACTTGTTCAACAAAGTTGATTAAATAGTTAGTTAGTGAAAGGGGAAGGAAGCAAAAGTTTGCTCTGGAGAAAGGTATATAATATGAGATAATTTATTTGAACTTAAATTATATTATGCGAAGTTTATGCTCCAATCACTGAAAACGCAAACGCGATCGCGGCGTGCATAATATGAAAAATATATTTTGGTTTACGTCGTAATAAAATCACTATCATTACAAACGCAGCACAAAACCAAAGCGGCTAAACTTTTTTATTTTTATTTTCCAAAGTAATTTAAAGTGTGACAAAAATATAAACTGGGTTATCCTGGAATATATAACAAAGGTATGTATTTTTAAAATGTAGCATTTCAGATAAGTTTCATTTTAGAAAAATTGTTTAATAATTTCCGCTTTAATTATATGAATCCGCATTAAAATAACTGCAGAAAGAAAAAAATTGTCAAAATTTTTTTACAATTAAAATTATAATCGCCGGATTGAATGTGTTTTGTGTGACACCACAACAAATTTGCCGTTTCGCAATTATCCGTAACTTTTTCAATTATAGATTTTGACCAATAGCAATCACGTTTACGTTTTCAATGATAGGCCTAGTTAAAAATTATTCAAATGCAAAGCTTAAGTAAAAGTTATAAAATATGAAATATTAAATAATTTATTTATGACACCCTGTATATACACCAATTTTCTGAAATTATTTTTCTGTTTGTCTACCGTTTATTAAATTTTCTCTCATCAATGGTAGAATAAAACAAAAACGCGTACCTGTCAAAAGTACATTGATGATAATGATAAGTTATAAAAAAAAATAAAAATGATTGTATATATTGATTATTGATATTGATTGAGATAATTTTGATATTAAGATAATAGAATTAAATAATGCTTGAATTCTTTAAGTATCAAAAAAAAAAAAAGTATTTAAACAACATATCAAATTCTTCTGATAAAAGTTTTTTATAGGATACAAAAACTGATGTGAAATTTTATAGATTATCTTTGATTAAAGAGAAGTTTTTAAAGTAAGTTGGAATTGTACAAATTAAAAAAACAATACAATCCATGATTAATTATTTTTAAATTTTGTAAGGTTATGTCTTAAAATCTTTTCATTACTTCCTATACTCTAAGCTTTGGGTGTTCGATTGATTGTCTTCAAGGTTTGTTGAAGACACCTCACTCTTAGTTTGTTGAAGATTCTTTACTCTTGGTTTGTTGAAGATTCTTTACTCTGGTTTTGATTTCACTAAACTTATCTAAAACCAAAGTAATGCGACTTTGATTCTTGCTAAGTTCTTCGGAATCAAAAATTAATATCTTAGGACATTGATTTTATTAATGCATCTTATTACTTTTTCAAGCAACGCTATTCTTATCAGTTAGGAAACTCCTCTTGCTCAGTTCTTTGCTCAGTTCTGACTTTGAAGATAAATTCAAGCAACACATTTCTCAACTTAGATATAAAACATCGTATATATAAGCCGTTTTACTGCGCAAAAAATTTGGGTGCCTCTTCCATGAGTTTACTTTCGAAGGGAGTTAAATTTCCAATTTGTAAAAAAGTGCTTCACACTGCCAAGGCTTTTACTTTTCCAGCTGCGCTTTGAAAGTTTTCACCTACCTGTAGGAAAAAAATTGTTGTTGTTTTTTTATTACAATAGTTTTATCCGAAGGTCCGAAGACCGACATGGAATGTTAATTGAGATCACAATATTTAAAATAACTTTGAAACCCTTGGTAACAACTATCCGTTATTGGATTAGTGACCAGAGACATCTATATTGAATGCGCGATAAGCTTAACATTGAATTTGGAAACTCTAGTTGTTTTTTTTTGTGTACTATCGTGTAATAATTCGATATTAGATTCATTTAAGAAGAAACAATCATCAAAACAGAATCAAAAAAAAAAAACAAAACAAAACAAATAAATAAACTGTAACGATGCGTTATGATGAAAGCTGATTGGATTTTTTTTTCACAATTTTTCAATTATAATTTCTTTGTTTGTTACCAATATAACGCATTTCAAATAAAATTAAACGTGATTATTCGATAACCGTGTTACTGTTTTTCATATTAATTATTATCTATACATATATAGATATAAATTTTTTAACATACGTATCCACATAATTCTTTTAATTTATATTGTAATATTGTTTGTTTATTACCTGTCAATATATATCGGTAGCTTAAAATTAGAAAATTTTGAAGAAAAAAAAAAACAGTAGATTTCTTGTTGTAATTCTTTTGTAATATTATTGTTTTTTTGTAAGCCAGAGTATCCATGTTCAAATTAAATTCATTAAAAGTTACGAAAAAACGGGGGAAAACGAAGTAAGAGGAAAAGTATAAAAAAAATTTATAAAACCAATTGGAAATGAATGAAGTATTCTTAGAGCGACTAAATAATATTGTAAAAGTTTGAAAATTCACTTAAGATACAGTGATAACGAATTTGAATTGAAAATATTTGTAAGATATCAGATGGAAATTATAACCATATCATTACAATATAGAATCATCTCAGTATTGTCAGTTAAACAGGCCCTGGTTGGAATTCAATCGAACTTTCAATCGCTATTGGGTTCAAGTTGCAGAATATGTAAATAATAATTTCCGAGGGCTTGTGTATAAATTATATCTATTATAATAAATTAAAGTTTTACATATTACTAAAAAAATTTGGATAGGTATTCAATTTACAGATGTTTAAAAGTAGCGAATTTAAAATTTTCAACTAACAACTCCTAAACACGGGGCATGACAAAAAAATTTTCCTAATCGATTTCTACTAATTTCTGAGGATCTAACTTCTCTGAAAATTTCAAGTTCCTAGCTTACGCCGTTCAGAAAATATGAGAGGCCAATAATTATGAAAAAATTGAGTTTTGCATAGCGGTGAATTTTGATACCGAATGGAAACCCTATGAATTATCTTTTACCGTTTATAAATTGAAAATAAACCTAAAAGAACTCTTGATATAACAATTTAAGTTTAGGGCTTTTTCAGGCTTTGGAGGCTGCAGCTACGTAACGGGTGGTAGGGTATTTTTTTTTGCAATATTTACCCGTAGTTAAAATTTTTGCAAACGATGTAAAAATTTTTGCAAAGATACGTACGGGCAGAGTGAAACTATAAGGGCACATTTTTACAAAATCTTTTGAAAATGTTCTAAAAGCTAATAATTTAATTGAATAGTATAACTCACAGACAACGAAATATCATATAACTGAAATACAAAATTTATAATTGTACAACGTATAAGGGAGAATTGTATCAATTGAAAATTTTATACGCTTCTTCATGCATCTTCTATACCCCAGGTCCCAGTACTATCTCATGTACTAATCATTATTGGAAGGGGAAATTATTAGGATCACTTTGAATGATGATACATGTACATATTTAATTTAGACTCCAAAAAGAATATTTTGAAGACTCTTGTGAAAAAAAGTGTTAAAAACTTTTAACTTAAATTTTAGATTTGGATATAATGATTCCATTTTCAAATATTGGTAACTTGACAAAGAGAAAAAAAGTTTGTTTTGAGTAATTGATATTAAAAATTTATATTATTTGGACGTCTGCGTCTCCTTCTTCCTTCGGGCTTACATTCCACAGTCATGAGATTTCTTATTTTATGATTATTTCTTAGTATATTTCCTATCCAGCAGTTTTCTTCTTTGCTGCTTCACTATGGTTTTTTCTCCTGTACTTCTCTGTAGATTTTTCGTTAAATATTCTAGCGGCTCAGAATATTTAGCTTTTGATGGATGTGTTTGCATTCTTTAATGACTATCTACAGTTTCTGATGATGGTAAAGAAGAAACTTAAAAATATTAGGATTGGAAAAATATTAGTGTTATTAGAATTGATTTTAATGAATTACACATATAATTTAAACGGTTCTTTTTTATCCTTTCTTTTGTTAAAAATTTTTTATTTGAGATTTGGTTTTAAAAGTGTTAATTTTTTTTTTTTTTGGATTTTTATCTTCCATTACCTTGCCATAATATTTTATCTGAAATTTTTGTAGCATATATTTATATTGTAACTCTTCTATACCTCAATATCAAAAAAATATTTTCACTGTCATCATCATCGTTTGGCTTTACTTCCCTGGACGGGCTTTGTCCTTATTCACAACATTCCTCCACACTACTCTGTCTTGACCGACAGCTTTCCAATTTCTCACTCCTAACACATTTACATCGTTTTCGATGTTTTTTGTCCACTTTGTTCTTGGGCGACCTCTTGATCTGGTAACTTGTTAAGCATTTATACTATGATCTATTTTCCTTCATTCGTGCAACGTGACCGGTCCATCTTACTTTTTGAGATTTTACAAAACGAACTATATTCTCTAGTTTTATAATTTCGTTTAATTCATCTTTACTTCATCTTTCGTATTCATTTTCATTTATTTTTCGTGTGTCTAATATTCTTCTTAATATTTTTCTTTTAAAAATATACCTCACATCCATTAGTTACAACTGGACGAATAATTGTCTATTATACGTTCAATAATTTCTCTGTGTACTCAATAAACTTTAATGTTTTTTTTAATTAGATATTATTCATTTTGTTTTTATTTTATTATTTTCAAAAAAACTTTTTATTATGTACATAAATATTTTCAAACATCAATATAATAATATTGAACATGAATTAAAATCAAATAACTATTATATATATATTTTCCCATCCAGTATAGACAGAATATGAAAGAGTGTTCTATAATTCTTTTAAAAAAATCATTTTATCCATCATATGATGTATTAAAGTTCGGATTTGTATTTGTAACAGTGGAGACTGGAGAGTGCCATTAATGATGTTAATAAAGCAACAATCTTGATTGCTCATTATAATGTCGCTTTGATCAATATATAGACTACATATACATACATATATATTAAATTCGCTAAATTGTTATTTGTGTGTATCTATATATACATTATAAAAATATATATTATAAACTTGGTACATTTTAGTTTGATACGTGCATTAATCCAGGAAAAAATAAAAAATAAATAAAACGAAGACATTCAGAAATTTAATCATGTTGAAATCAAGAATTTTATTGATTTTTTTAATATTTATATTTTTTTTTTAGAAAGTTAACTTTCTTTTATTATTTTTGTTTTCTTAATTTTTTTTTTCCAGTGTTCCAATAATTTTTAATAATTGATTCTCTTATATTATATATTGTGTGTGTGTTTTTTTTAAGTTAATTTCTGATGCCGATTCTTTTTACTTGTACACATTTTGACTTGAAGTAAAGAATGAGTACTGAATTTTCAGTAAACATTTTCAAAATTCAAACAGAATTAAAAAAAAAAAATTAAAAAACAATTCTTTCTCGGCAGGAGTTAATTTTTTTTTAAATAAAACTCTATAGTTTTGTTTTTTTATTGTTATTGTTTTTTTTTTTTGAAGCAAGCAGGTGAAGAAGTTTAGAAACATTTTCTCAATTAAATTCATACAGTACTTAAGATTACAAAAGTACAATGGAATTATTATTAATAACAATTAATGAAATGCAGCTAAAAAAAAGGAAAAAAAATGAAAATAATCCTAAACACCATCAATAATGAAATTCCAATTCACTTAAGAAGAAGTGCAATC
The DNA here is from genome assembly GCA_963082915.1 of Dolichopus griseipennis. NCBI lineage: Eukaryota > Metazoa > Arthropoda > Insecta > Diptera > Dolichopodidae > Dolichopus > Dolichopus griseipennis. The sequence continues at coordinate 69,581,715 of OY720441.1, read as the reverse complement.
AAAATTAAACACTTTGGTTTTTTTTTTTTAAATTGAAATTAATGGGGAACTTTAATTGCAATATTGGTTGTTATATTAGTTCGCACATAATAAAAATGCATTTAAGTGTTTCCTCATTTTTTTTTTAATGCTGGTTATATGGTAAAAACGAATTCATTTGAATCAATCATCCTGTAAATTAATTCAGAAGCTTCTTAAAATCTAATTGTCTGGATATTCTGACTTTTACTTCCTTCTTTGTAACTTTGAAATTGATCTTATATTTTTAATGGTTTTTCACTTCACTTTAAGGAGCATAAGGCATTCACCAGGTAATTTAGATTAGGCTGCAGTTTCTTTAATCGTTATATGCACTAAATTGTTGAGTACTCGGCTGCAGCTATAGCATAAGATTATGAATTCACAAGTGATAGATTTTGTGCGATATTTATTATCTTATACAACAGTTATAATATAATTTTAAGTTTTGAAATTCTAAAAGATAGAAAACTATAGAAGAATAAAAAATGAAAATAAATATTTAAATTTTATTTAAGCCCCCATATCTTGGAAACTAGAAGAATCTTAGCTCCCATACACAATGTTTATCTATTCATAATTATCTATGCAGTGTTATGCAGCGTTGTACCTAATTAGGAAACACTCTGTATATATATTTTTACATAATCTTTTTTATATTACGATATAATTATACAATTTTACGATATTGTTATTTTATTATATATGATCTGACAGGAGTTTGAATCCGGTGTTTTAATCACTACGTTAGGGCTCAGAACTTTAAAATAAACTTGACTAACAGGTATTGAATGGTAAATGGTAAAAATTACTCCTAAACGATGCATAATATTTTATATCGTGTATTTAATTTTAAAACAGAATATCACACAACAGTAGGGAAAAAACTCGTAGAAGATTTGGGAATTTACAGTGTGCTACTAAAATATGAATCTATTCAAACCGTGGAGAGCTCGTAGAAGCGGAAAAAAACAGAAAATATATATAAGATTCCTTTGTTTTACAAATGTGATCGTACATCCTGAAACTTAGATGAAACTTGCATAAATAATTTAAACTTAGTAGTAACAGATCCTACCTAAATCTGTTATTAAAAGACCCTTTTGAGTAACCAAAGGGGGCATAGTTAAATACGGGAAACACATATTTCGAAACTAAACCACATATTCTGATCTTAGCTAACCTATAGTCTCTTTTTTTTAAACAAACTTGCTCTGAAAGACTTCATGACACTGATTAAAAATAATTCAACCATTATCGATAAGATAAAGTCTTTTTATAATAAAAAACTTTCCGAATAACATTTACATTTACAACATTTTTCAAGTTGCTAAACTAGAAAGTGTCCTTATTCATAAAACTTCTTTTATTTGTTAATCTCGTTCGCAAGTTCTAAATTCAAAATCTTTTGAAAAATCTGTTTCCTATTTGATTACAATACTTTTCCACTTATATTCTATATTGTATGTGAAATTAAAAAATGAAATTGCATCATTAGTATGAAATGAACGGGTCTTTTATGAACGGATAATTAATAAGCGGATCATTAGATATCATATAGTTTTATTTGAATTTTTGTTTAATTTTAACTACTTGTATATTGCTTAAAAAAGTATTGAAACACTGTTGTTTACTACCATATAAAGTTAACATAAACATTATTGCTTTTATTGATGTTGCAACAAGTACTGTTTATTGTTCATTTTGTTACTACCGTTGAATTCGAAATTTTTGTAAAACAATAATAAAAAAAACATAAAAACATAAAAACAAATTAAACGCAATAAAATAAATGTGTGTGATTTCTTTAAGAACGCAATTGGAGTTGAATGAATTAAAATTGTTTTAATAATTACATATATGTACATATTGTATATTAATAAAACTATTCAGATTCATTTTGTATATCATCTGGTATATATGTCTGTATATCTATTAGATAAAAACTACTATTTAATGTTATACAGGTGAAACATTCAGGCTGTCAATCAATCATAACAGTGCATTTTTTTTTTTTGTGTAGAATCAGGATTAATATAGTAAAATTATTTTACAAATATTTTATATAATATATAATATATAGATGGTATTCCTCGTATTATATGAGTAGGTATATGTGTGTGATTTAAAATATAAAATTTATTTTTTATTTCATTACAATTCTTTAAACTGGTTATTAACTAATCAAAATAATGTTTTGAAATGATTTGATATGAATTTTATTTATTTACTTAATTTGAAGGCAACATTGTTGTTCTTTTTTTTTTTAGATTATTGTACTTAGATTCTGTTAAGTGTATACGATTGGGAAATTGTTTTTATCTTGATTTTCTGAATTTAAAATACAACATATTTTTAATAGATTTTGGGTTACAAAGTCACAGTTACGATATATATTTCATTCATTTACATGAGGATTAATTAGACTAGTGAAATTTGTTTAATTATATGCTTTTGTATTAACTTGGCCACGTCTGTTAATGTAATTACTGATTAGTGATTACGGAATATAAATTTCTAATTACAAATTCCTAAGAATTTTATAGTGTAAAGTATGGTCAACTGGATTCGCATGGGAAACTTTCTATGCGTATTTTGACATTCCTAAAAAGTAGCAAATTAGGAGTATTAATTCTTGCATAATTTCTTATTTCACTGAGATATTCAAATATTTGGGGATAAAATTTGAAGATGAAAAAGTTATGTAAAGCAGAATAAAATTTTAGAATTTGTATTTTGTAAAATTTTGAGGTCGTAGGTTCGAATCCACTTAAAGGTTTGTTAATAAAAAAAATTAAAAATTCTTATTCAATAATGATCCATTTTTTTAGCACGTTTGCAAAAGATTTTGTAAAAATGTGCCTATATAGTTTCACTCTGTCCGTCCGTCCCATTTTAGCTACAATTAACTAAAAAATGTTAAAAACGGGTAGATACAATAAAAATAATCTAATGCTAAAAATTTTTTCTGTAGCCCCGCTGGTTACGGAGCTGCAGCTCTCGAAGTCGGAAAAGCCCTATATGTAAACAGTTATAACAATAGTTCTATAAGGTATATTTTTAATCTGAACTTCGGAAGACAACCGCTTTTTAAGTTTAAAAAATTTTTAAAAAGCAATCGTATTGGGTTGCAATACGGTTGTAAAATTTACTGTTATTCAAAACTCAATAGTTGCAAAATTTTTGACCCCACATAACTTCTAAATGGCTTAAGCTAGAAACTTGAAATTTTGGGAGAAGTTAGATCCTCGGCAATTAGCAGGAGTCGATTAATTTGTATTCGAAGTATACAAAATTAAAAGGTCCAGCATTATATTTTAACATATGTTGAAAATTTTTCTTAAATATAAAAAGGGTTCTTGAAATTGAAGAAAGTGTCTCATAGCTTTAACCATTTTTGCTTAGATAATAAAATTCTAAGAAAAAATCCAAGTTTTGGTGGAAAACACATTTTGGGCGGGGGAGGTAGGGTTAATGCCTCGAAAACCTCCAAAAGTTTGCTTAGGAAAAATTTTATCTCATTGAAGGGCTATTAGGATTTAAAAAGTAAAACTTTCATTTTTATATAAATCGGTAATTTATTCACCAATGTATATATTTCCAAAATTAAATGTTAGCATTGAAGCTTCAACATTATATTTCGACACTTGATGACAGGTTTTCTTGAGTAAATTCGGATTACATTTTAAGTACTGATTTGACTATTATTCATAACTAGCTGTTGGCCCGTCACAGAATGAGGGAAGGTCAACTGAAAGAAGAACTATTTCTAATTTCATTATGTACATTATGTGTGTTAAATAAAATTGCAACCGTTACATTTTGTATAACGCAGATTATGCTTCGATTCTAGTAATAGATACACAAAAAATAAATAAATGACTCATATAATTTCTTGCTGTATCTTAAAAACTTACAGATGAATAAGTTAGGTAGTCTACTTTTTGTATGATTCGTGTTGTATAAAATGTTGGGGTCGTTAGTTCAAATCCCTTCTTGGTATAATTTTTTTTTAATTTCAATTAATATTTTTTTTTATTTAAGTTGCTTAAATTAAATAAATTAATAAAAGATTTTAAATTTTTTTATAGGTTTATTTTGTTTCAATAATGATCTATTTCTCTGTTTATTAATGTTTTGCATATATATTTTTAAAAAATGTTGCTATACATTCTATACTTTGTTTGTTGCTAACATTCTATAATGTATAAATAAATACAATAATGTATCTATTTATATGTACGTATAATTGTATTCAATAAGTTTTGGTTTTTGAAGAATTGAGTTTTGCATTAGTAAATACAAATTATAAATTTTATTTGGAATTTTTTTAATATACCTAATTAATTTAAAAAAAAAATTATTTTGTTTGGCTTCATGGTGCAACTCAGGTACATTTGTACATCCGAAGCCACTTTCCCAACCTAGAAAAAAAAAGAAAAATAATTAAAAGATTATAAGGGTTAGATGAAGGATAGATGAGGGATAGATGAAGGAGAAATGAGGGAGACATGAGGGAAACTTTGAAAATACTTTGAATACATTGCTTGATATATTTGCTTAAGCAAACCAAGCAATGCATCAAAGCGTACATTGGGCCTTCGCCCTTATTCCAGATTTCACTGAAAATAATTAAGACTTACTACACAAATGTTCTTGTGAAGCATAGTCTTCTTAATTTTTACCTACAAAATGTTTTACTATTTATTTAAAATTTCCAAAAAATCATCTGTGATTTTTAAAACTGAAATGAACTAATTCATAAGCCAATTATTTAATTTTTTTTTTTGTTTTTTTTTTTTTATTAAAAATTAATAATATATTTTTTGGCCTGCTTATGATAATTTATGATATTTTATTTTCTAAAATAAAACACATTCAACAAAACATTAATATTTCTATTTTTTTTAATTGAACACATCCAACAAAACACATTCAATTGAATTGAATAAACCTCATTCTAGACAAATATATTATTAATAATAATAAATAATAATAATAATAATAATAATTATTAATGAATTGATGAAATAACTGAATTATAATATTATTATTTATTTTTTATATTTTATAGATTTTTTACCATAAAATCAGTACGAAACACAAGATAATTTTGAAAATATGCTTTTTTAAAAACCTTTGGTTTTTTTCATTACCTTTTGTAAGTAGGTAACTTTTTGTAATTTACTACGTATTTTGATTCTCATTTATTTAAAATTCAAATTTAAATATTTGTTGTCAACATTCTTTAATGTAATCAACACGTTTAATCATATATACAATATTTTGTTGAAAAAATTGTGATGAATGGTGAATGGAAAAAAAAGTTTTACATATTGTCAAAGTGAAGTATTTTAATTTTTAAAGTTACTAGTTTTTTAAAAACCATAAATATTTTACATACGTTTTAATTTTAATATTTAATAAATCAATTTTGGAATACCAAAATCAAGTTTTTTTTTTATAGTAACGTTAGAAGTGCAAACATCAGAAGTTTCTGTCATTTTAAAAACCACTTACAATAAAACAATAATTTTTGAAAATATTTTTTAGGTCCTGTTCTTATTTGAAAGTACAAAATTTCGATGAAATCGGTTATTTAAAATTATTAAAATAATAGAAAGTACACTTATTACAAAGAGAATCAATTTTCATTATACGATTATATCTTATCTTTATTTTTTAACAGATGGACTTCCTGTTCGAGTCTAAAAAAAAAACTGTTAAGGAAATTTCCCATAATAAAATATTCTCACTTTTCTCTAAACTATTTATTATGTATTTTAATAATTGTTCATTTCTAATATATAATAACTTATTTCCTAAACTTCATCTTACTTTCACCGAACTAATTTTATTTTTTTTTTTAAAATACTAGAAATTAATTTTCAAATTATCAACCCTAAATGACAGTTTTTCGTTAAATAGATTTCATTATTCTCGTTAATCGTTTCATTCAAATCAAATCTTATACATTTTAAATAGCTTCTTATGCGATTTTTATCCAATGACCAATTATTAACTTGTTTAATTTTCTCAAAAAAAAAATAACAAAAAAAAATACTAGTTAATAATAACAATTATTAAACATCAACCCATATCTTGAAAATGTTTTGTTAATTTTTACAAAAAAAAACAAAAACAAAAACAAAGGCGAAAATAATAAGTTGTGATTCAAAACAAAGACAAACTTTTAACCAAAGTTACAAATAAACAAAAAAAAAATAAAAACTCCCATATTGTGTCATCATTATATCAAGAATTAAGAAATTGAGAATTCAAAATGCCATAAATGAAAAGAAAAAGAAAGTTTTGTCCAGAAAAGAAAAAAAAATTCAAAATAAGACAAAAACTTTCGGAATTAAATGTCACCTTTTTACAAATTCAATCTATTCAGCAAAAATATGACATTTTTAATACAATAAATACCGAAAAATGATTATAAATTATAATTGTTTTCTATTTTTTATTTCTGATTGTTAAATGTCAAAAAAATATTATGATTTTTTGATAAAGTAAATAGTTGTACTTGTATATTATAAGATCTGACCAATGGCGTAATTGTAAAGATGCCGCCTTTCATATGGAAAGTGTTGGGTTCAAACCCTGGTCAGATATCTAATAAGAAAATATCGTAAAATTATATAACTATATCGTAATAGTTAATATCGTAATATAAGATAAGATCTAATTTAAAAATGTAAATAACTCTTGTGTAGGATAATGGATGGCGCACAAAATTAACATTTGTGTATTTATAATCTTATACAATAGCTGCAGCCGAGTAATCAACGGCTTAGTGAATATAACGATTAAAGAAACTGAAGCCTAGTTTTAATAGACTTAATAAATGCCCTATACTCCTTAAAGGAGGCGAAAAAAAATAAACAGTTGTGCTTGTATATTATAGGATCATATTATAATGATAAAAGTACACACGTATACTGTAAATAAGAAAAATATTTAATGGCAATACTGTTTTTTTTAAATTCCATAGTTCATATAAATACAAGTGAAGTCCCATCAATTTTCGAATAGTACTCAGTAGTCATAAATAAAACTAAGATATCAATTACAACGGCATCGGTGCAAGTTGCACATTCAAACAACCTTGATTAATTATATAAAAAATTTTATTCATCTTTAATGAATGAATTATTTAATAACAGGAAATGCATTTAATAGATTTTAAATACAAATGCATAGATAAGCATTTCGAAGTTAGTATTAAACTATGTTAATATTTTATATTAAGATATGCTTATCTCAACATTAAATAACTTTTAAATTTTTCTTATATAAAATTAATGAAATAAATAAAAATTTAGTCAATTAAGATCACAGAAAAAGAAACAAGTTGTTTAGTTTTAAAATAAACAAGTTATGAAACAACCAAGGAATTTTAAATAAGCGCATTGTTTCAAACTTTGGGTACAAAATAACTATAAAAATAAATTTATATCATTATAATTTATCAATTCCATCAACTCATTATTAATTATGAATAATAATAGAATTCATCCGCAGGTGGCATTCTGGTTATGACTTTCAATCGAAGAGTCTCGGAGTCTAACCCAGGCCAGATCATATCTAATAAAATAATATAATTTTTATCACAATTTTAAATATGCACCTACCCCAACTTGAAAAGGAAAGGCTCAGTCACTCATTTATTACATTGTATGTGGTAGGGGATTGTACTTAAAATAATAAATAAATAAATAATAAAATCCATATTAACAATATAAAACCAATGCATTCAAGAAAATTTGTTAATATATGTAGAAATTTTAACGTTTAAATTTGGACATATTGGTACAGATCTCCTAAGTAACTGATTTTTAAGGAAATTCTTAAGTGCTAATAATCTTTGCAACCGCTCGAAAGCTACCTCGAAATTTTTTCTGTGACAAGTTATGCTGATTCTGAAGGTTCTAATCCTAATGTTACTAATTTAAAATTATAATGTTATTTTAAATAACAGTAATGTATAAAATTGGCACCTTATTAACTGAGAGAGAAAATACATATGTAACAGATTTTGCTAAGATATTGCTTAAAATACAAAAGTTTGCTTTAAGTTTGGTGGTGTTAGTTATACAACCTTTTCCAAAATAAATTAATAATTTATTAAATAAACTTGCCACTAGAAAAGTTAAAAATTCCTTTCAAGGCTCCATCAATAAATACCAACAGTATTCCCGTAGACAAGATCATTATATTTAAAAAAAATGGAAACTCTCGTGGCATTAAAATTTTTTAATTCAAAAATTCTTTTTTGAAACATTATCATAAGTTTTAAATTAGGCTAATTGCAACTGAAATAAACTTAATATAATACCTACATCAATTTAATTTAAAACCCTATATTTGAATATCAAAAAATATTTTTCATACACATATATACAAAATATGGCATTTTCCATTAATTTCTGTTTTTATATTTTAAAATTAAACAAAAAAAAATAAACATTCTACCCATCACTTTTTACAAGAAGAATACAATGAAAAACCGCTGTAATATTCACAATAATATGCACGTGAAATCGATTAAATGTAATTTTTACCTGTAACTCTTACCACTGACATGCATGCCATAGAGTAAACTGATCTCAAAAAATAAAAATACCGTTTCTTTAGAAATTTTTTCTTTTGTTTTTCTTTTATTTACTCATTTAGTAAACAGTTTATCTCTTTCAATAAATTTAAATTAAAAAATAATACAACAAATCATGAAAACTTAAAATTCCCCTCAAAACCTAATTTAGATTAATTAAAAAAAAACAAAAGCATATAAAACATTAAAATTATTTCACGATAACATTCTTTACCCCTTTTTCTCTATCTTTTAAAATCGTAAAAAAAATTTATCGTGATGTGGTGAATTTTTAATTTTTACCCCTACTTTAAAAATCCACCCACGCAAAAAAAAATAAAAAAAAAAAACTGAAGTTGTTTTTGCGATAAAATGCAATCATTCGCAAGCGTTTTAGAATAATGAACTCGATTTAAAAGTAAAATACCGTTCATTGAACTTTTTTACATTATAAATTCAGTTTCAGCCTCTCATATTCTCTCTTCACTTTCTTTTTCTCTTTAAATTTTTCATACGGGCCACGGGGTACCACTGTTTCAATTCCATATATTTCAATAATTTAAAATTTAACTGAAAAAATATGAAACGGAATTTTACACTCAAATGTGATCGATCTTTTTTTCTCTTTCTAATTTTTAAAGAAATATTGTGAGATAGTGGTGAGTTTTATTATTTAGTATTCATAAGTTGAGATGTAGGTGCTTTTGGATAAGTTTTTTTAATAAAAAGTTAAATTACATCTAGAAGTGAGATGAGTTAAAAATTAAGAAAGAGAAAAGCTAAAGCTAGTGGTGACTAAGTACATTGTACTCTGATGGAGTGTAGTAAAATATATTGATCAATGCCATGGTCAAGTTTAAAAACATTTTTACTCTTAATAAACTTTGTTTGATATTTTTTTCAACTCATATACATAAAATGTTAATAAATTCTAAAAGTGTAACTATATAATTTTTTGTTGCTACTTTTATGGAAAAAAAAAATAAAACTAAAAAAAAAACCAAAAACGATCATTATTTACAAGAGATTTTCTCTTTGCGGTTTTTTTTTTTGTGTATCTTTTCATATGAAAATTCTTATCACCTGTTCGAATGTTTCCTGAATAATGTGTATGATTTTTGGTTTTTTCTTTTTTATTTTTTACATATATGGAGAATAACTTTTTTTTTAATTTTTTCTTATTTTTCTTCAACTTTAGTGTTGGATTTTAATTTAAACAAAAAAAAAGGTGTCGTATATAGGTGGTTTAATGGTGAATTTAAATATGGTAAATTTGAAAAAAAAAAAAGTTTCTCTCGTGAATCTTTTGAATTCTTCAAAGAATTTTAAAATTTTAATTGAAATTTAAAGAAAACAATTTTGGAAATGAGAAAATTTATCTCACACACCAAAAAGCAAAAGAATGAAGAGATTATTAAAAAGAAACCAATTTAAGAAAGTTTTAGTTTAAAAATAAAAAGAAATTAAGAAAAAGTAAAAAAATTAGAAAGAGAGAACAAGAGAAAAAAATATTTAAAATAAAAGAGAATTAATATAGAAGAAAAAGTTTAATATCTATACTGTGAACGTTTATACAAAAATTGGTATGGAATATATTAATGATGATGGTAATGATAATCAATTCATCAACAATATCATTCAATCAATTTTTCATCATCGTATTTATACTTTGAATATGATGCTTTGCTGCTTTACTGATAATGATGATCATAAAAAAGAAAATCAAAGAAAAAAGAAATAATAATGTTGATGACTATAAGTATATAAAAATTTCTACTACATTATTTACAAAATTCAAATGTATTTTTGTGTGTGCATTTTACAGTACACCGCAATTTTTCGAATGAAGAAAGAAGAAAATCAAATAAGAAAAATCTAAAAAGAAAAAGAAAAATTATATACATTTGAAACTTATATAACAACTGATTACCTTCAAATATGCTTTAGTTCTTCGGCGACCTTACCACGGTCAAGTTCGTTTTTTTTCTCTCTGAACGTATAGTTTAAAAAAATTTTTGTTTGTTTAAAAAAAAAAATAAATTCCAGAGCAAAAAGGAAGCAATTAAAATAAATTAATTAAATTTCAGAAAGGAATTTAAGTAAAAAAAAAAAATAAAAATATATAAGAAAAAAATTAAGGTCCTTGCACTTTGTTTTCGTATTTTTTTGTGCTTTTCTTAGTGTTTTTATTTTTTCTTTTTTTTTTTGAAAAAAAAAGAAAACGGGACTATCGCGAATTTATAACACGACTGTGAATTAACAATCAATAAAAATCTTAAAGCAAGGACATTTAAGTGTTACCATAATAATAAAAAAAAAAAATAAAAAAAATATTTCAAAAAGGAAATTGAATAAAATTATTAACAGTTAAAAATTATTTAAAAACCGGAAAAAAAATATTTAAAAAAAGAAATTAATTAAATAATTTTTTTTTTAATATTTAATATTTTTTTCAAAATATTTAAAACGTTTTCATTTGTGAAAAAATCAATTGGAAAAATTTTTTTTGTAAAAAAAAGAAATTTGAAAAAAAGTGCTGTGAAATTAGCAAGTAAGTTTTAAAAAGTTTTTCATATGTTTTTTAAAATTAAATTGGATAAATATTAAAAAATAAATTCTAAATAAAATATAAAAAAAGGGATTACACTTTTAAGTGTGCTAATGGATTCTTTTATATTTTATATTTGATTATATTTGTGAAGATCTTAAAATTGGCTGGAATAATAATTATTCTAAACCATATCTGAGACAATTTGGATGGAATTAGCTTGCACAAGATTTTTTTAAGGAATCTTATAAAGTTTTAAAGAAAAAAAATTTTTTTAACAGATTTATAAAATTTCAATATAAAAAAATGTTGACTAATTTAATCAAATACTTTTGGAAACTGAAAAAGTGTTTTCTAAGCTATGAGCGTTGCATTTTAAACAAAGATAGAAAAGTCGATATAGAGATCAAAGATTTTATATTTTCTAAATTTATTGGATGTCAAATGGCTAGTTAGCTTTTTTTTAATTTCTTTTTCAATTATAAGAAAATTTTTATTAAATTTTAAAATATTATTTATTATTTATTTTGTAATTTTATAAAAGCATCTAATTGATATGTCTTTTGTCTTTGATCTGAGATGTCTTTGATCGGTCTCTCAAACAAAATAGTGGCTCTTATTTCATAAAATCTGTAATTTATTACATAGGTATAATAAATTTAAATTTAAAACTAATATTTTTGAATTAAAATATTGAATATAGTAAGGGAAATTTATTGTTATAAAATGTAAAATAAAATAAAATTAATAATTATTAGTTAAAATTAATTTTATTAAATTATTTTAATTTTATATTGTTTAATCTTTTAATTCTAATAAAATTAATAATTTTATATCTAGTACGAAATATCCTGTTTTCTATTTATAAAATTATTTTAAATTCGTATTAAAGATTACATTTAAAGATATTTTAAAATTACTTATTCGTCTTTCTTCTAAATTGAGAACCATTTCTACTTAAAATAAAAATAAAACATGATAAAATAAAATTATTAAATTTATTTTTTAATGTTTTATTATAATTTATGATTTAATAAATTTTTGGTTTGATTAGTTACTTAAATGAAAAAAAAGAACATTATTTATCATTACTAAAAAGACAGTAAAAAACCGATTAATTTAATTGTAACCATTAAGAACTGCTGTTTCTTTCTTAATATTTAATGAAGAATGGACCGCTAAAGAAATCCCAACATTGAATTAAAAAATTCTCACAATTTAACTAATTACAGAAATTAAGAAGTAATATTTCTATTTTTTATTAAATTAACCTTAAGATTGTCCTATCTGGGGTCAAAAAACTATATTACCAGATCTCAGCTGAAATAAAAATAAAAATTAACAAATTTTTTTTTTTTGGAAAAAATAATTAAATATTTAATGTAATATCCAAAAATATTTTATTAATATAATTTAAAATATTGAATTTTATATTTCTTCATTTTAGGATTTTCAAAATTTCAGAATTTTAAAAATTTTTTTTTAACTACGTAGTGAAATATAAAAATTAGAAGCCTATTTTCAAAACCGAATCTCACTACAGTTTTTTTTCAAATAATATTTAGCTGATTTTAATAAAATTTAACTAATATTTAAAATTACAAAATTTTTGTTTAATATAAAAATAAATTTAAATTTATTCCCGATTTTAGAATACGCACATAAAATTAAAAAACTCATAAAGGGTTAATAGAATAATTTTAAAACTAAGTATTATTATTATAATATCACGATTTTAAAAACGTATTATTATATTCTTTTACAGCATTTTGTATATCTTCTGATACATTTGTTAAATATTTTATATAATTTGACTTTTTAAATAATAGGGACATAGTCATTACCTATAGTTATTTTACATTAGTAGATATGAGTTATTTAACTCGCTAATAAAATATATTAAAATCTTATATAAAAACATATTAGATAAAATAATTTTATAATTTTTTAATTTAATTAGGGTAAGTACAGGCGCATTAAAATTAATACCTATGTAATTTATTATTTTAAAAAATTTAATATTAAAAAGTTTTATAATAGAAAATTAGATTTGAACAAAAAAAAATAGAAAAGAAAGGACACTAGGTTAATTTAATATAAAATTAAAAACAAAACAGATTAAAATAAATTTTATATACAAAAATTATATTTTGTAAATTTTTATTCTAAAATTTAATTTAAATGTAAAAGTTTTATTAATTCCTGTATTTAAAATAAAACTGCAACATTTTTTTAACATATATACTAACTTTGGATGTTAAAATTAATGAAAATTTTTTAATTGAAAAGTTTTTTGATTTTTTTGTATTAATTAATTAGATTTTCAATTTTAGACAATATAATATTAATAGAAATTTAGAATATTATTTTATTTAAATAATATATTCTTTTTTTTCACAAGCCCAATAAAGGTCTTAGTCAATATAGGGAAATTAACTATACAAACTTATTTACTTATAAATATATCTTAAGATATTTTAATTAGTTTATATAACTTTCTTATGTTTTAAGTTAATTAATTAAAATAATATAAAATTTTAAATAAAGTTTTATATTTATTGCTATAAAAATATTTTTAATTAATAGAACAATACATTATTTAATTGGTCTAATAGCTTAATTGGATATCTAAGATCCTTGATTAATATTACTATTTTAGACATGAAATAAAGCTATTAATAGAATAGTTTATTAATTAAAATATTTCTCCAAAATGAAATATTACAATTCCATAGAGTACCAATCAAAATAAAATATAATTAATTTTATTATATTTTGACATGAATAAATAGTTGATTAAATTAAAAAAATATTAATCTTAAACGGAAGTTTAAAAATTTATTAATTACGAATAAAATTCTTAAACTCATTATTATCGCATACTTCGAATACCAAATCCAAATTCTTTTGTCTAAGTCAATAAAATTTTTAGTACCTTGTATTAAATTCAAGTTTCCGTATTTTAAATGAAATTTTTATAATATTGCTTCAATTTATAGTATTTTAAAGTATTTTAGTATTTATATTAATAGTAAATAACTTTTATAAATCATTTTAGAATAATTGTAGTGTTATATTAAATAAATTTTCTTTATATTGTCCCTTAATTAAATTCTTTTATATTACTTTAAAAAAAAACTGAGGTATTTGATAACTTAATTACTAAAATGGACTTGATACCATATTACATAAATCAAAACGTAATAAATAATCATTAACTTGGTAGAATTAATAAGAAAAAATAAGAAAACTAAAAAAATTCTTCCACAAACAAACGATACAAATTTTACTTAATATCAAATCTATTTAGATAAACTAATAGATTATTTTAATTATATGGTATGCAGAATATCTAAAGATTTTTTTGTTATTTTATTTCAGTAGTAATATTTTGCAAGATATTTAAAAAATATGAAGCACACATTTAATATAATATTGGGTCAATAAGAGAGTATCTTACTACCTACATAAAGTATTCAATTGAATTTGATTTAAAATCAAAAAAAATTATATGAAAATTTCACAGAAAAGACAAATTGTATATAATTATTATAAAATAACGATTTAGAAAATGACATTAAGATAATTTTTAAATTTACCTAATTTAAAATGGAATTGATTTATCGTGCTCTGTGGGATGATAATACTGTAGTATATTCGTACTATAATAATAAAGTATTATTATAGTATATTTTTAAGACACAAGACCACAATCATTGAAAAGGAGTGTTTTGTTCTAAATAAAATATACGTTTTCGAGTATTAGAAATATTCATTACTTATTTGACTATTAGAAGTATTCTTGAAAAAATTAATTTAGATATTTTGTAATAAAAAATACTTCAGTTTTTTTATATAATAGATATACTATGCGATTTGAATAGTACTTTAAAAAACTTGATTTAATTTAAAATTGTAATAAATAATTAAATCAATAATTTAAATTTTATTTTAATTGTTAATTCCAAATATTTTATTAAATTGAATAGTTTACTAAAATCATGTTAATTAATTGCCGAATTTATAAATATACTAATTATATTACAATAAATTTGAAAAAATTTGTTATATACGATAATTAGAAAAAATTTAATGCAAAATTTTTCATAAATTGGTAATAATTTTCAAAAGCGATTTATAAATTATATAACAAATTATGAAAAATTTTTTAAACTTCAAAATAAATATAAAAACTAAAGTCTTTAACTTCAATTAGAAGTCTGAAATAATTGAAAAAAAAACGGTTTTCAGCAAAATACCAAAATAAAGCGGATTTGAAAATTTTCTAAAAATAGATTTTATTAAATCTTCATATTAAACTCATTTTCTATATAAATATTTTTATTAATTTATTTAATTCTTTAAAATTCCTTTTTTTATTTAACAAAATATAAATTAAAATTACTCTAAATGTTACCATTTAATAATAAAATATTTAACTTTCCCCAATTTGTAAAAGTTTTTCCTTTTAAATCTATTCGATGCAATAAAAGTGCTAATTTAAAAATATTTATTTTATTAAAATCCCAAAATCCCAACATATGAATATTTAAAAATTTCCAGAAATTTCAATATTAATTTCAAATTGATTCAATAAAATTTCAAAAATTTTAAAAATCGATATTTATTACAGTTCTAATAAAAGTTTCAATTTAAGTGAAATTAAATGAAACTATTTAGAAAATAATTCTTTAACAATTTTTTATATTAAAGAATTTATTAATTTTAATTGTGAATTTTTCAAATTTTATTATTAAGTAGCTTAAGAAAGTAAAAGGAACTTTTTAACTACTTTACATATGCAGTATACAACTTATTAATTAAATTAATTTATTAAAATTTCAATTTTTAAAAGAAAATCTTTAAATAAGAAATTACCTAAAGTAAAATTCAAGTAAAGTAAAACTAATAAAATAATAAAACACATATTTAATAAATAATTAATAAATTTTAACAAATCAAAAACGAAATTACCATGAAATTTTTTTCTTAAATAATAATATCTAAGGCTCCCATAGTTATAAAGTACAAAGTTATAAAGTACTTAAATTGAGAATTTTTTAATATTAATATAAGACATAAATAATATTTAATATAATATAAATTCAATTATATATAATTATACAATATTTACATTTTTATTAATCACTTTTTAATATTAATTTTTTCTTTAAATTCATGAATTTCTTTACTTTACTATAATTTAAAAAAAAAAATTATTTTATTACAATATTTATAGTTTTTTTTTTTTTAAATATCTTAAAATCATTCAATTCTATAAAATCAATCGTATATAAATAGTTTTTTTTTATTAATAAAATTAATAAAAGTATTAAAGTTCTATTAAAATCTTATAATAGCTTTATTTGCGATTTTTATTTTTTATTTTGCGATTTTTATTTTTTTGTTGTGATTTTTATGTGTAAATTTTAAATTAAAAGATTTTGTTGTTGTTTTTATTTGATTATTTTATAAATAAGAAATCATTAAAATCATTAAAAATATTTATAATTGAGAAAATCAGCAATAAAATTTAATTTTATTTACGCTTATTAACTGGTTATTTATGTATAAATTAGGAATTATTTTTTAAAAAAAAAACTGATTTTTTTTTTGCAATTTTATCTTTGAGGTAAAATTTTTTTTTGGTTGATACCTTCTTTTACACAATATAATTCTAATTAGATTCTTTTAATTACTGTGAAATAAAAATTTAATTAAAAAAAAAAATTAAATTAATGAAATCGCGCAAATAACATGAAAATTACGTGAGGACAAGATATTTTTAATTTTTTCAAGATTTGCAAAAGTTGAGAAGAATATAAAATGCTTATTTTTTTTTGTGTGATTCTAATGTAAAATAGAAATTAGAAACGTGTAGATATTTTACATTAATTATTGATGATTTAATGAGATTTAAAAGATAGTTTCACTGATCTGTTCACATTTGGTATCACTTGATATTTTACTATTAAAAGTTTCAATAAAACTGTGGGAAAATTCAAAATTATTTAAAATTCAGTTTTTATATGTTGAATTTTATATTAAGTAAATTTTATTAATCTAAACTTTTGATAGTAGTGTATTTAAGTTAGGTTTTTTTAAACTTGAGCCTTATTTTAAAATTTAGTTCAGTCCTTAAAAATCTCTGTTCAGTTAGTAAGACTTCTCACAAAAAGCGATTTATAAAAATCAAATTAAATTTAACATTTAGTTAACATTTAAATCTAAAATTTTAAAGTTCCAGGTAACTTTAACATATTAAGCTCAGAAGCAATCTAATACAAAAATATTAAAACTTCCATATTCAAAAACTAATTTTGAAAATATGATGTCAAAGTACTGAACCAATTGAAAGTATATACTTAATTACAAAAAAAATTAATACAAAATCGCCTTCTAAATACTTATAATAGCAAAAAAATATTAATGGTCATGCGTATAGATTTTACCATGTGATTAATTAAGCATAAAATTAATTTTGTATCTTAAAATACTATAAAATGTGTATTATGTAAAACACTTCAAGTATCTAATGCCAAAAAATACAACTTCTAATTAAATTATAAATTTAAAATTTACAAATAATAATTTCAAATTTTTAAAAATATTTTAATTATATACTAATTAAAAACAGTTCTTAGGTTTTGAAGTTGACTGACTTAAACTATTTTAAAAAAATATTTGATCTAACTGCAGAATTGGTGAAATAATCCAAGTAGATTATTATAATATCTAAAATTTAAATGGTATAAAAAACTTCTCACTTTTAATTTGAAATGTTACTTACTTTTTTCCAGGTTCATTTTCAATATTATTTTTTAATCATTTTATTTTATTTATAATTGATATAAGCCTATTATAGGTGTAAAGAATGCAAAAAGAATCTCACGATTAATATTAGGAAATATTCCTAAGAATATTGTGCGTTTTTTCTAAATGGACTTAAAAAAACCATTTCTCCATAATATTTTGTATTCCAATGGAAAAATGCAACAATTAAGCGCAACTATAATAAATTAATAAATTAAAATAGAAGAATAAAGAGTTTTGAAGCGTTGAAATTAAATAATTGCATTTTATTCAGAAAATTAGTATTATTCAAGATTTACTTATATATTATTAGTATATTCACTTCTAGAGTACTGATAATCATTAATTACTAAACTAAAACCATTAAGAAAGAATTATGATTGTAATATTTATTGTATTAAATCATTTCATATGATGAATCCAATTCCATTATTATATAATAAAATATAATATAAAATATAATTTAATGCTCATATAGATACCATAGTATAGTTTTAAAAAGAAATAAGAAAAAAAGGGAAAGAAACAGGGGATTCACCACTTTATTGCGATATTACAAAGTGCATTTAAATTTAAAAATTAAATAAATTAAATGTCAGTGGTTCTCAAATTTTTCTGTTTTATTTGAATAATAAAAATCAAACTTAAGATGTTTGAATTCAAACTGAGTGTTAAATACTTTATCAAAAGACTCAAAGTTCTATAACAACTCATGGTATCAAAAATATAATACCAAATTTCGAAAGTAGCGAGATTTGTTCAGATCTTTCGATCTTTTATACGAAAACCTTATATAATACAGTCCAGAAATTCCATTACCTCATAATGTTATGTACTCTTGTCTTTTATGTAATTTACTTTTATATTAACTTTAATATTAAATATAAAGTGGTAATAGAAAAGAAGATGTTATGATTCATAATATTTGTTTAATAACTTGTAAAATTTTTGTAATTAATTACAAAAAAAAATTTAATTTAATATTCAATTGAAAGTAACATTTTTCACTCTTGATGCTGATGTTATAAATGAAAAGAAGTTAAAATACTTTAAAAATTATATAATAAAACATCAAAAGTTTTATTCGTATTTAATAGAATTAATCTATTTTAAGAAATTTAATTAATTTATCTTCTTTTTTTTTTAAAAAAAATTTCAAAATTTTTACAAAATTTAATGTTTTTTTGAACAATATTCTTAATCCACGCAACTATAATTCAATTAAATCCATCTTACTTTTCAAGCATATTTTGCTAACATTTAACTTGTTAATAAACAATTTAAACTAGTTAATTTATTATTATATAAGTCAATTTTGTGTTCTTGAAAAATTTTTTTAATTTTAAATTTATTTCAAAAACTTATGGCTTCTAAATAGAATTGAAATTAAGACGAGGCGTTAACAAAATTACAAATATTGTAATGATAGTGAAAATTTAATCACTCAAGTTTAAATTTGTTTAAATTTTTATAAACTACATCTTAATAAGTATTTGAATGTATA
Organism: Dolichopus griseipennis; assembly: GCA_963082915.1. Lineage (NCBI taxonomy): Eukaryota > Metazoa > Arthropoda > Insecta > Diptera > Dolichopodidae > Dolichopus > Dolichopus griseipennis. The sequence continues at coordinate 69,562,236 of OY720441.1, read as the reverse complement.
TGAGAAGTTTAATAGTATGATAAGTTTAATATAAAGAAAATTATTTAATAATTATTTAAAAGATAACTATAGCTACTAACTATATAGTTAGTTAAGAATTCATTCACTTTCATAAACGTTTTAAATTAATTTTACTTTCATATTCTTTGGATCGTTTTGGGGTATAAAAATGTTCTTAATTCACTAGACATGAACAAAATCATATTGTGTGAAGCTATTAAATTTTATTTTTAGAAAATTAACTTATACCGAAGAATCCAAAAAAAAAAAAAAAATAAAAACAATTAATTAAAAATGTGGATTAATTAAAATATTTGTTATTAAATATTTTTTTTTAAATGTACTTTATTATTATGAATGTATATTTAATTAAAATCTGGGTATTTTAAGTTCCATTCTAATTTAAAATTCAATTACTAAAGAGATGGATCATTAATTTACAAGCTATTGGTAAAAAAAATGAAGCAATTTAAAGGTTAAAAAGGTACAAGTTTTAAAAAAATTTTAAAAAAATTTAAGAGGTTTATTTACTTTAAAAGAAAGCATGATAATACGACTATAATGAACAAAATATGGTTTATTTGTGAATTATTTAAAATAATTGTGATACTTAAGAGCAACCAAAGTCAAATTAGCATATGATTTGATTAGCGACTGTCTCTCTATTGAAAATGAGAGAAGAAGTTGTCAGGAGTTTACTATCCCTAACTTTTTAATATTAATAATAAAAATAATATTAATTTAACTTTAATGACTCAACTATCTAATTACATACTATGTTACTTTGCTTCTGATAAATTAGCATTAGTGCTATTAGCATGCTTATTAGTATTACAATAATAATAAAAATTACTTTAACAATAATTAATAATTTTGAAATAGCGTAAGCATTTTATTAGCACTAAAAAATAAATGCTAATTAATAATGATTACCATAGTAGTATTCAAATTCCTTCTAAATTAAATAGCATAAGTAGTGAGTTTTCAAAATTTTAAGTTATTTTTTTTTACAATAAGTAGGTACATTATTTTAGTAAATTTTGAAATCGTATGATTCGTTTAGATTTACAATTCCTTACCAACTATATATTTAATAATGATAAGCATTCTAGTATTATTATACTAGTTAGTATTATAATTTGATCCTAAATTAAAATAGAAATTTATATAATGTTGAAAAACTATGATTTAATTTTGAATTACATTATTTCTTTAAAAATTTTGAATTTGGAATCATTATGTTTCATTTAGAATTACAATTCTTTAACATTATCTGATTTTTCAAAATATTTATTAGAGTGAATTAATATGACAATTGAAATAACGTAAAGTAAAGTAACTTCTTCTATAAACGTTTTATAGTAAATTTACATTAAGTTAATTTAACTAATGATACCTTTATTTATTCTGAACATTCAACTAATTTTATTTCTAAAAATTTTAAATATAAAAAAAAACTGTAATTTTGAGGGCCAATCCAATTTCAATTCCTTAGCATTAGCTAAAATAAAAATTCTCTATTAAGAATATATTTATTTGTTAAAAATACCAGAAAATAGTAAATATTGCCTGTAGTACTTTTCCTTTAGGCACTTTGACATTTTAAATTTAATACTTCCATTAATTACAATATTAATTAATTAACAAAATATATATAATCTTATTTTTTAAACACTTGTTAATTCAGAAGTTCATTAATTAACTTTGAAACTCAATATATTTAGCTATAATATCTTGAAATTTTATATTACGTTACCATAGCAACTCCGTATTCCATTTTATTCTATTTTTAATTTAACTTTTTATTTACTTATTAATATTATATACCTATGTACTAATATTAATTCACTTTGCTTTGTTGATGTGATGTATATTTATTTAATTAGTTGTATTTTTTCTTCAGTTTTCTTCATCTTGTAATTCAAAACTTATTAACATCCTATTCCAATATAATAGACTTATATAAACTACTCAAGTTTGACCTCACATTTTTTTTTCTTTTAATTTTTTTCTATTTTTTTCAATAAATCTAACAAACATACAAAAAAATAAATATGTCTACATTGATGGTTTTTAAATAAAATATCTTTTGAAGTACAACAAACAACAGTTGCAACAAAACAGCAGCAAAAAAAAAAACACGCATTAAATGAAATTGAAAATAATAACATATTATTGATATCCGTAATGGAAACAAAAGTTTTCTTTTCCTTCTTCCTATTCAAAACAACTGTTTCTTGAATTTTCATAATTTTCTTCAGAAAAAAAAAAGAAAAACTTAAAAAAAAAACATTTTTTACTTTTATGCATAGCTTTGAATATCGCATCTCCCTCACTTCCAAAATTCCAAAATTCTATTGTACTGTACATTGTACATTTAACACAAAAACTAAAAGATACAATTTGACACTCATATGCAATAAAAAAAGAAGAAAAATACTAAAATACTTTTCTTTGCTATCTCTTTCTTTGCATTTTTTTTTTTTTTTCTGTAATACAAAATGTAGGTCAAAAAGTACCGTAAAGTAGCTTCTCATACACTTCATACACAGACAACATGTATATACGAAGAAGAAAAAAAATCTATAGATACTTTTCTATATTTAAAAACTAAAAAAGGAAATATAAAAATTATAAAATAAAAAACAAAAACAACAATTTTAACATCAAAAGAATTCAAATAATATAAGTAGTTATACTCAGTATATATATATTTCCCTCTCTCTCTCTCTCTGAAAGTATTTACCCCAAAAATAAAAAAAACACTATGTGTTTTATCTTCCTTTGGCGCACCATCATCACCATTCCATTAACAAAATAGTCAAAAGAATTTTTTTTTTTGTTTGTTTTTTTTTTAGAAAACATGTCTTCAACAGTGTATCTATAGATTGAATACGAATTTATTATACTACAGTGTTTTATTTTACTGTTGATGTTTTTATTTTTCATTTAAATTTTTTAGGATATTTTACTGCTGGAAATTTTTTCATATAACAGATGTTGTATACAACAACAATAACATATAAAACATATATATATATATGTATGTATATATATATATATGTGTATTTTGTTACTATTGAAAATGTTAGCTTAAAACTTTTTAAAATACGCTTCTGTAATAATATTATATATTTGATATACCATATAATGTATATCCATACAATAAAATTAGTTATTGCAACCTGAGATGCTGATGAAATATTATTGCAGTGCTAATACCAAATTATTATTAGGTACAATTGTTGTTGTTGTTGGTATTGCAAAAAAGTGCATCGTTGTTATTTGAAAAGAAAAGAAAAAAGTTTCCAATAATAATCTAATAATGATAAATATATATGCAATAAAATAAAATGTAAGCATGCAAAAAACAAAAACGTTAGATAACTTAGATGGAATTCTGACTATAGAACAGGTTGTTTTTTAAAGCAGTATCTAAAATTGATTACATATATAGGGTGTTCCGTCTAAGAGTTACATATTTCAGGGAGGTGATTCCTGGCTCTAAAATGAGGAAAAAATCATTTGGGAGGTCGTCGGACATATTTTCAGTAGTTTCCAAGATATGGGGACTTTAATTCCATGACATTAGATTAGACAAATTTGTTTTACATTAGAAACGTGGTATTATCATTTGCTATATATTTTACCGCTGAGTTTTTCAAGAAGATTTTAAAGTGTATTTGGTTCTCATATATGGGAAATGATAAAACGTAGTTAAAAAATAAATGACCTAACCTAAAATGTAGGTAGCCTCTTAAATTGAAATTATCACGACACCTTAATAAGTAATCTAATAAAAGGAAATACCGTTATTTTTAAAAAAGCTTATTTAAAAAATATATAAAATATTCATATGCTCTAAATTAACTAGTAATTAACCTAAAAAGACATATCTTTCTGCATATGATACTTTGAATAGTAGGCTTTCAAAAAGTGCCAAGCTAGTTTCTGTCGAACATGTAATACCCGACTTATACGCCAATTTCGAATGTCCAAAAAAATAAAAGTACCAATATCTCGAAAACAACTAAATAAACTCCTCCTTTCCCATATCATATTTTGCTCGTTTTTGTGTCAAGTATCAATCCCTGGAATATGAACAATCTTAGATAGAACACCCTGTATAATCTTCATCAATTGATTATTAAATTTTTCTTTTTTTTTGCTAAAATTGAAAATTAAAAATTTTTTTTTTTATTTAGTATTAAAATTATTATTAAAGTCTTTCATATCTTTTTCAATATCAGCAGAGTCATCAATTTTTTTATTTTTTTATTGAAAATCTTTATCTAAGATTAGGGCATCTAAAGATCATTAGATTCAATAATAAATATACAATATACAATATTAGAGATAAAAAAAAAAATAAAATAATTATTGTTGATTTTGTAAATGGTATTGATGGTTGCATGCATGGTTTATTTAAATGCAAAAAAAATATAATATGTAGGTGCTGGGTTCATAATATATATATTGCATTCTTTTGGAGTCATCCAGTCTCTTCTCTTTCTCTTTCAACAAGTGAATTTTTTTTTGTTTTAATCGCCCGCAACAATACCTTCAACATCTATTTTTGGTAAAATTTAATTCCTTCTTTTGATTTTATTATTTTTTTTTCAAAAAATTCTTTGGCAATGTTATATGCACTTACTGAATTTTTATTATTGCAAAATTACGCTATAAAAGATGAGATGAAGGTATATTTTTACCAAATGTTTTACGCCTTATGCATTGCATTACAAGAACGACAATGAGTATGTATTAAGGCATCAAAATATTTGTTTATTGGGTTCTTTTTTTTTTTTTTGTATATTCGAAAAAGAGGTGAAATTTAATTAATTCACCTGGTAATTCACCTGGAAACCAAAAAAAAAAAATAGCATAAAATAATTACAAAAAAAAAAAAAAAAAACTTAAAGAATTTGAATTTCTTTTTCATACTTAAAAATGCAAGAGAAAATAAAAATGTGTTGTGTTCATGTTGTCAGTGCTGCTGTTGCTGCTGTTGTTGTTGCTTACTATTTAAAAACAAAAACAAATCAAAAACAAACAAAAAAATACATTTTTTGATACAATATGCAACTTAATGGTAATGTTTAAGAGTAAAAAAGCTTGGGATAGATTGGAGTATAGAGATTAAAAGAAATTACTTATAAAATTTTGAAAATGCAACACTGACAGGTAGAAAATATGTTTGTGTTTTTTTTGTTGTTTGTTTTTTTTTTTATAAAGTCGTTTAAAAGTTTGTATTTTGCGTTTTTGACGTTTTTGGGAAAATTTTATTTTACTTTGTTTTTCTTTAAATTTTCTTTCGGCAGCTGTAGAATGTTTTGAAAATGAAAATTGAGTTTTTTTTTTGTTTTGAAAATAATGAAAATTGAGTTTTCTTGTTTTTGAATTGAAATTTTCTTTTAAATAGATTTTCATAACAATTTTTCCATTGTGGGATTTATTACAAGAATTTTGAGAAATAGTTTTATATTAGAAATTTGTATTACATACAATGAAAATAATTGAAATGTATTACAATTTTATTAGGAGATACAATTATGTGATCATGTTAATTAATTAAAATCATGTATACGACAAAGTTATTTAAAAAATTTTAAAAACATATGTTTCAAGTTGTTGTTGGTAACTGATATATTTAATATGTGAGGTTAGATAATTATTAATCAATAATTAATAATTATATATCTTTAATAAAAAATACATTAATATAACAATATAATTACATATAATTTAATTGAAAAATATAACTCACTGATATAGAATACCAGGCCTAGTATATCTCATGTTTAAATTGTATGTGGAATTCAATAAGAACAATCCAAATAAAACGAATATAATATGGCACCCTGTTCCAACATGTACTAATGGTATAGACAGGTTTATTAGGCTAACAGATGAACAGATAGCGCTTATAAAAAACAAAAAAGATCTTAGTTATAAGATCGTACAGAAGATCTTAAATTTGGAACTTAGAGTATGAATAAATATATGGGAATATATTCCATTATTTTCTTCCAAAAATTTTGACACATGAAACGAAATACATTACGTCTTATGGCACTTGACTAAATTCAGAAAGTATTTAAAGTAATCTATTCTCATTTTAATACTTTGCGTTATTGACTTTGATAATCTTGACAGTTTACTATGCTGTTGTTACTTCTTACGAAAATTTTGACATCTTAAATGAAATACAATATTTTGTATGTCATTTCACTAAATGCACAAAAAAATTCAAAGTAATCAAACAAAACAAAGTAACGATTTGATAAATTCTCATTTAAATACCGTGCGTTATTGACTTTAACAGTGTTGACAGTTTATTTAATATATTATGATTCATTAATCTGGATTATAAGATAATATAATCTTCAACAATTTATTTTAATTGCTCCTTTAAATGGTATGTCTTAAAATTTCAAAATTGACAAAACTCTTGTTTATAAAATTTTAATTAAAAATTTGGTGCTATATATTGACAACTTCACAAAGTTTCATTTTGTATTTAGGTAAAGTTTCATAATTCAATTTCACAAGAAAGTATTTTGAACTCATAAAAATCAGTGTCACTTTATATTATATTTGTTTTATATTTATATTCACAAATGTCAACAAAGTTTTTCAATTTTATTTATCTAACCAGATAATCTGTATAAAATGAATATTTTATCACGTATCAATCTTAAAATTTATTTATAATTATTAATTTGAAAAATTATTCCATCAAAGTACATAGTCAGCTTTCAAACATATTTTGACAAATCATAAGTACTCGTCACCTGTCAATATTCATACGGTTATTCATAAAATAAAAGTACTCGTCTAGTGACTAATTTCATAAATGGAAAAGAATTATTCAATTTCAAATCAAATTATAATAATTAATGTTCGTCTTCAATATTTATATATTTCTAATAATTTTCTTTTAGTTAGTTACTTTTTATAAATAACTTATAATTTAAGACTGAAGATAAATACTTATTATGTACTTTAGTATATAAATATTGTATCCCATATTAAAATCCATATATGAAATTGTGAAAATAATTTCCATTTAAAGTAATTATTTTTATCCATAATTATATATTATATATATATATATATATATATATATATATATATATGAAAAATCAGAATAAGATAGAAATAATTTTCATCAATTAAAGGAAAATTTTTTTTAATTTTTTTATTACACATATACATATATATAGGTATTTAATAATATCGTAGTTTCAGAGTATTTTCTTTAAAATAAAAATAATATCTATAGATACATTCTATGGTATTATGCATTAAATATTCTCACATAATTTTAATTTTTTTTATTTTAAATCTATTGTTATGGTATTAAAATCTATTAATGGTAAATTGAAATAATAATAATAGTAACAACAACAACAAGAACAACAACAACCGCAACACATAATAATATAACAGAATAATAATAATATTAAAACAACAATTCACATAAGAATACAGTTAGAAATGCGCGTAATACAACATTAAATTAAAATATAAAAAAAAGATACTTTTAAAAAAAAAAATTATGAAAAAAAAACCTAGATATACCGAAGGTAACAAGATGAAATACTTATACTACATCATATATGAAGATGAATACAAGAATATTAAAAGAAAGTTGAAAAAAATGATGAAGTTGAAGTTGAAGGTGAAAAAAATAACAACAAGGAAGAAGATAAAAAGAAAAAAAAAATCTCTAAAAGATGCAGTTATATTCTTTTGTTTCTTTTTTTTTTTTTTTTTTAATTTTCCTATTATTGTGTAAATTTTCTTATGTATACTAAGTTATACATATTATATACATAACTTAGTATATGTATTAAAAATTGCAATTCTATACGTCTTAATAATATTAAAAAAAAAAATATAAAGTGCAATCATAGCCATCAGCTGTATATATAGAGGGCAAAGCACTGTTGTATTTCTTTTTTTTTTTTTTTACTTATATACATACATTATGTTATAGATAGATTAATATTTATTATTTTATTTTATTTATATAAAGTAAAATAATTATTTTAGATTTAAATTTTAAAAAATTTTTAATATAAGTTTTAATATGATGTATTGTTTCTGAGCCCGATTAATCTTATTTTGATTATAGTACCTATTATATTAAAATAAACTATAATAACTGTTATTTAACTAAAATTTTGATTTTGAACATATACTGAATGTTAGTCTTAGTACCAGATTAAATATTTAGTTACAACTAAACATATTATTTAATTTTCAAGTTATTTTTGATTGTTTTACTTAAATTTGTTTATAGGCAATTTTGTTTTTAACCAAAATTGATCTTTTCAAAATTGATTAAAAATTTTACAAACAACAGTTTTTTTTCAAATTTCTATGATTTTGTGAAATATTTAAACTGTTTTATTTTTGTGCAATGGTTAAATATAAATTTTATTTTTAATTTAATGTACTATTTCACGGATTTGTTCATTTTGATATTATCTTACGCTATTTAGTATGAGATTATATTTCGCTATAATTTTTGTATATATAATGTATTTTTTTAAAATTGCATGGCCTATTTTGGTATTGGGATATGCATTTTTATTTTTTTTGTTTTTTAAAGGAACATTTAGGCTATGAAGCCTTGTAGTTTTATAGGTACAAATTGGAACTCTATTTTTTTCAATATCATTGTATATGACGAATTTTTCGAAATTGCATGGCCTATTTCTGTATTGGGCTATGCAGATTTCCTTTTTTTTACAATTTCAAGTTCTCACTGTTAAACATTTAAACTTTGAAGCCTTTTAGTTTTATATAGGTACAAGTTGGAACTATATTTTGTTCAATATCAAGTTTATCTGATGTAATTTTTAAAAATTGCACGGCCTATTTCGGTATTGGGCTATGCACACTTACTTTTTTTGCTTTTTTAAGTACTCACTGTTAAACATTTGGACCAACCTATTTGAATGAAAAAAACATGAATTCCTCACTTATAAATTCTGTACATATTGAATATTGTCATCTCTTTCATATAAACATTATATTTTTAACTATTATATAAAAAGTTATCATACTATTATTATGTTAGTTACATAAAATAAAACCATAAAAAAAAAAATTCCAACGGTGAAAAAACTTAAGAATTTTTACTACTAAAAAAATTTATATTATATAAATGATTGAAATATAAATGGTATTAACTTCTGCTAATTGTAGGGTATATACATGAAGATACTTAATATCTTTAAGATTAAATCTATGGTTTTAGGTTTATAGCGTATTAAAAATCTAATTGATAGTTATGGTAAATACTTGTTTATTATTATTATTATTATTATATTAAAAATTTAATTAAAACGAAATTAAAATATTAATAAAATAATTTTTAATTCAAAAAAGACATTTCAATTTACAAAGAATGATTTGTATATATGCAAAATTTAAAATCCAGCTTATTATGAGAATGGATTGTTATTAAAGGTTTAGAATGTTATTAAAATCAGTTGATAAATAATTTTTTAAATCGTCAGAGCACTAAAATCTATCCTGAGAGTTAGGGTCTACAAAATATTCCTAAGTTTCGTTTTCTGGTTTATTTTAAACATTATACATGACATTTAAAGAATTTTGAAATAAATGATGAGGGTTAAAATTATAGGATACACAGATCTTTAAGCAACTAAGATCGAACCCACGTATTAAAACAAATTTTTAAAATTGATTTTAAATACAAATTGACAATTTGGTTTTGGGATCGGGATTAGCAAAGGTGATTGCAGGCATTTGGAATAAGGATTGTAAGATATGGATTGTGTAAATAATGAGAGGATGGGAATAGATGTATTTTCCACTTCTTTTAGCGGTAATTATATGGTATATTTGAATAAAATAATTCGTTATATAAATTGTAACTAATTCAGTGCTAAAATAATTTGGACTCTCACAGTTATAACATATCCATATTGGAAATAATAAAATAATATAAAATTTTTTTGTCTGCACCATGAATGGTATCATAAAAGTTTCAATTAAAAAATAATGCTTCAACCAATTAATGTGATATATATATATATATACATTTAATATTTTTTACAAAAAAATCAATATTTTTTTTTTAACATTATTAAATTACAATAACAGTTTAATTGTTTTTTTTTCTTTCATTTTCTAATTTTTTGCAATTACGCAAAATTCTGTTATAAAATACGCATGTAATACAATATAGTTCGATTTTTATACATATAAAAGGGATACCGAATCATTATTATTATTTTTTTTTTTTTAATATTGTGTACGGATGCGTAATAGTAATCTAATAATAATTAAACTGGTTCATTATTTTTCATTAATCGCGTTTTTTTTTTTTTTGCAATTATCGACACAAAAAAAACGCGAAAAAAACGCGGTAAATCATTAAAAACTGGAAAAAAATACAGTAGTCGTGTACAGTGCGTTTAGAGTCATAAACGCTATATAGATAAATCTAAACAAAAAAAAAAAGTGCTCTAAATTTAGTATAGTACTTATATGTGTATAAATAATATAATAAGCAGGGTGTTTCCTAATTATTTAAATGATTTTTCATATAAAAATTTAATACAATAAATTTTAAGTATCAAAAACTTGATGCCTTGAGTACAATGAGCGTAGTCATGACGCAGCATCGAAGTTTCAAAGTGTCAAAAACGTAGTCATCAAATTATTCAAAGACGATATAAAACATTCAAACCTTTTAAATGATATTAAATGTAAATAAATATAATTACTTAATAAATAGTCAATAAGTCATATTAAATATTTAGCCATGTATAACAAAACATAAACAATTAGCTGTGAAAGTAGCATAGAAGTTGAAAGTGTTCATTGTGATCATTGATTTTCCATATGTTTAACTTTTGACGTAGTATTTTCACGTTGTTGGTCATAATATCAAAAATCTTTTAAATATTAGATTTATGACAAATAACAAAGCTGTATCTTAAACATCTTATTAGCTATTAGGATAAAAAAAACTTCAAATTAAATCTGAAGAATATTTCTAATTTAAATATTTCTAAACTTTTTTCTTACCCCAGTATGTAAATATGCCAATTTTAGAAAAATGATTGTTGAATTTTATACATTTTATAAATATAGAAGCTCTCAATTTTCAAACTGGAAAAGATGAAAACTTGTATAGGTACTTGTTTAATAGAATATTTCTTAAGCTTTCGAATACACTTAACAAAATGTTCATCATATGTAGTCTAGAAACAGGGTAACACGTAAAATCATGAAATTTTTAATATCTTTATAGTCCTTATATCTTTGAAACTAGAAGAGCACAATCTGAGCTCCCATATATTAAATTTATGTACTCATAAGTATCTATACAGTAATTTTTAGCAGTGCACTTAACTAGGAAACACCCTGTATATAAAATAAATATATTAATATAAAATATAAAACAATTCCTTAAACGATATCAAAATTATAAGATATTAGGCGGATAAAAGAATTAAATATATATATATATATATAAATGTACATTTTATTTATTATGGAAAATTTAATGATTTATAAAATCCTTTAATGAAATAATATTGTCACTATTTTTTCCTATTATTATTTTATATTTTTCTAATAATTTTTGTTGTATCTTCAGATAGATTCAGAAGATATATCTGTAAAATATAAAAAAAAAAATTTAATATTTTATATCTATTGGAAAATTTTTATTATTGATGTACTTGTAATACCTTGCAACAATCAATAAGTCTGAAATGTCATGTTAGATTTTTATTTTTCTGTTTCTGTTTCTATTTTAATTTTTTTTTTTGTCTCAACTTTCATTCCGTTTCAATATTCAGTTAGTGTTGTCGTTTTTATAGAATTTTTTTTTTTGAAATCTGTATTCTTTGAAAGGAAATTTTTAAAATTTTTATATATTTCATTTATAGTTAGTTTTTTTGTTCCTTCGGAAAATTTTTCTGGATTTGATGCTTTCTTATTATTATTATTATTAAATTTTAGTAGTATGACTTTGTCAATTACATTTTTAGACTTTGTAACTGCTTGTTGATTTGTTGTTTTTTTTTTTTTAATACTATCAATGTCAATTGTCATCATCATTCAAACACGGAAGAATATTTTTTCTAAAGACATTTTTTTTTTTTTTTGTAGTTTTTTTAAATACCTAATCACTATTTTTTACTTTATTTGGGGCAATTAATTAGATAAAAGTTGAAGAATTAAAAAAAAAAAAAAAAAAAAACAGGAATACAAAAATGTACTATATAAAAAAGCTTAAGATATGAATAAAATTATATATTGGGTTTGGGTGGTTTAAAGGAATGTTGCATGGAAGAAAAAATTTAAAAAGATTTAAGATAATAATTTTTCACAATTTATAATAAATACATGTACGTATACAATAAATAGAAAATCCATATTTGTTTAAAACGACCTTGTATTGAAATCTAATTATTATTTTAAATAAAGTATAGATATAGCAGAAAAAACGAAATATGTTCACGTATTTAAAAACATTATTAAATATTATTTTTTATCTCAAAGATACATTTATAAAAATGAATTTATTTTTTTAAATTCGTGAAAAATTTTTAATACAAATTTATATTGAAATTGTGTAACATTGTATGGAAAAGTATTGTTGAGAAAAAAAAACATAAGTTACGTGCACATTTTATATAATTATTAAAATGTATATTTTTAAGGAAATTTTATTGATTAAAATCATATTATATAATATTTAATATCAAATCTTGATATAATAATTGATGTAATATTGTTGATATGGCTCTCAAATGTTCAGTCCTTATAAAAATAATAGGTTTCCAGCTATTTTACATATGTACAATGAACGTACTTGTGACGCGCTCAATACGCGCTCTTTACACATAGTCTAGAAAAGAAGGAATTTAACTTCTATGATCTCAAATTATATCCTGGAATATTAGTTCAATAACTCACAAAGTTTAAAACTGATAAGTTGATATGGTTTTCAAATGTTCAGTGCAAATAAAAATAATAGGTTACCAGATATTTTGCATATCTACAATGAACATACTTGTGACGCGTTCGTAATTCGCTTCACACGTAGTCTGGAAAAGAATATTCACAATGAAATGTATATGACTGCTTTTTTGACTTTGTTTTATTTACAAATTTCATTAAAACAATATGGCTGCTTCTTTATTTTTTTGGTTTTGAAACTGTTCAATATTTAAAATTTGAATAAACGTAGATGGCGAATTTTAAAAGTTGTTTATTTTTAACAGCGTCTACTGTAGATACTTTCATATAAATCAGTACATTTAACTTTAGTTTGACAGATAGCTACGAGTAGAGAGCGTTCCGAGAGTGTTCATTGTAAATGCGACAATAGCTTATAATGAGTACTTTAGTAAAATATTAAAAACTGTAAATTATTTATTCTTTGAGTTAAAATTGGAAGACACTGAAAGAGTTGTTTCAAATTAATTTAGAATTTTGATCATTTTCAACATTAATCATCATGAATTAAAATTATGAATAATATTAATAAATTTTAATTATGATTCAGCAGTTTTTAAAGAAAAATAAAAGATGCATTAAAACTCAAAATTTAAATAATATGACAGTTGAAATACAATGTTTATTATTTAAACAGGAAATACAAATAAGATAATCACAGAATAAATTATAAGGAAATGCATACAATGTAAATTGTATAATGCTTTACATATACTAGAATATATAATATTAAGCTGTGTAAATATTTACTTTGAGTTTAACTTAAAGATACAATGTTATACTTCCTTTTGAATAAAAAAAATCTTAAATATACGAGTATATTAATTCTTTGAATAAAGTTGCACTTTGTTTAAGATTTTTGTAGTGTTAACCTGAGTAAGTAAGATAAAATATTAATTTAGTTGTTTGTAAAGTGTCCTGTAATTCCCTCTTATGTTTCCTGTTATAATATATGATAACAGATGTAACTATAATATATTTATATTTAAACAGTGTGCACAGTGTTTAATTGCTTAAGAGATTATATAAGACAATTATAACATTATATTCTTTTTTTTTTAATACTATAAACTAAATTACATAATACATTCAGAGTCAATGAATCTCTTAACATAAAAATTTAGGATAATTAAGAAAATTTTGTAATGCATTTTTTGACCACTAGATGGCACCATCACTACTAATGACATATATATTCGAAAACTTTAAGATATAAAGTACCGTTATGTGATGACATCAACTCGATATTTTGGGTCCCAAATTCGGAAGAACACCCAAAATTTATTGTATTAAATTTACATAATTTTGAAAAATTTTTAAAAAAATCTAATAGATACATTTTTGAATTCGCTTTTGTTTTAAAAAAAAAAAAATAATTTCGCCTTATGTTAAAAGATATCAGATAAATTCATTAATTTTCATTATTTTGTATTTCTTTTGATGTTTGGTTTTTTTTTATTTTTTTGAATGATTTTTGCTACTGAAACACCATATAATTACTTATGAATATTGTACAGAGTTCATTGAAGATGATATTTTCAGTACAGTTAATATTTAATGAGTTTCTTTGACTTTTAATGTTACTTTTTTTTACCATTCTTTGTTTTTTTTTTCGTATCTATTTTTAACAATCTTGAAAATTCTTTTGGTGAGACAAATGGGATGGTTAAATTCATCTTTATTATTTATTTTCTATTACCAACTTCTTTTC